>WOVY01002156.1:0-552500 GCA_013436015.1 Rhipicephalus annulatus
ATGCATAGATCGACGCTGCAAGTATACCTAAATGCTAGGAATAGCCCCCAAAGGAATGACACTCTCCATCACCCCTGCCGCCACAATCTCGACGAAAACAACAGGCCGCATGGCAAAACGTCCTTCTAGAAGCATCACTCAAGCTAACAGAAATTGCAATCAACCACAGTGAAAAACAAGTAAAGAAACTGACCAACATGACCAACGCCATTCTGCGCGACAACAACCACCTATCAAACGAGGAAATCACCCTACTAACAGAGTTCGAACAGAATAAATACCAAGAGGTCAAGAAAACTAAAATACAGAAACTAAAAGAGACAATGTTTCCAACCCCCACACTACCAGACGCTACACTGTATGACTACAACACATTCACCCACGAGGAAACTCACGGCACAAACAAGAAAACCCTATCAACACTCACTACGACGCTGCGATTATAAACCTATCAGACACGAGTTTGTCAACCGATGAAGTAAAACTATTATCTAAAGGACTAAACTTCTGCCCAACTAGAAAATCTTTCGATGAGTTTCACTTACTCCGAGACCTCGACAACTTCGCTAGAAAATTGAGGCTGCACGAATATTTCTTGGACAAGCCGTCTAACATTCCAAAGACTCCCCGCCACCAAACAAGCGATTGGACACCAAATAGTCATCGAGACAAGTGTCTGGACTTATATATTAACGCGGTCCAGAAAGATATATTACAGGAGTATCACAGACAGAAGGGAAAGCGGGAAAACATGACAAAATCCGAGAAAAAGAGTATGCAAAACCTAACATCTAGGACTGATATAATAATAAAGCCCGCTGACAAAGGAGGGGCAATTGTAGTCCTAAATACAAACCGACTACCTACAAGAAGCATACCGTCAACTAAACGACTTAAAATTCTACGAACGCCTCCCAGGGGACCCGACAGAGAAATACACGCGTATTGTAGCAACAGAACTGAAGAAGCTGTTGGACGAGGGAAGAATAACACGCAGTGAGCACAAATTAATGCGGCCAGTACACCCTCGTCCAGGGCGCTTCTACATACTCCCAAAAATTCATAAACCCGGTAATCCAGGCCGACCAATCATTTCAGGTATAGGCACAGTAACCGAGCCCATATCAGGGTACGTAGACAAATTAATAGGCCACATTCCTTGCACTCTCGGGTCGTACGTAAAAGACCACCTCACATTTTCTTCGAGATATTGCAGACCTGCGCATTCCGAAACACTCATACTTAGTTACTCTTGATGTGTCTTCACTTTATACAAATATTCCCCACGATGATGGCATAGCGGCATTAAAAAAACACATACACAAACCATAGACAACCTGACACCCCAGATTTCTCTGCCATCGCAAGCCTCACAAGACTTGTATTAGAACTGAACTCATTCGAGTTCAACCAAGAGTACTTTCGACAAATCAGCGGCACCGCCATGGGTACCAAACTCGCACCAAACTATGCCAACATTTTCATGGGAAAACTAGAAACCGAATTTTTGTCCCAAACTCCCTTGAAACCACTCCTATACAGGCGGTACATTGACGATATTTTTCTTATTTGGACTCACAGCGAGGATGAACTGCTAAACTTTATCGATACTTACAATACTGTGCATCCAAACATACACTTCACACACACCTACTCACAAGTAACCGTAAATTTCCTTGACGTTACCATAATAATAGAAGATGATAAACTTTCCACAACCCTCTACCGCAAACCAACAGATCGACAACAGTACCTCCATTACCAAAGTGATCATCCACGCCATTGTAAAAACAGCATTCCATACGGCCAGGCCCACCGTTTTAAGCGAATTTGCTCAAAAGACACTGACTTCCACGCGAGCTCACAAAAGCTTAAACTCGTGCTCGAAAAACAGAAATATCCTCCACATGTGATTGATGACGCTATTCAAAAAGCTAGAAAACTTCAGCGTGATGACCTTCTGATGAAGCGGCCACCACAACACAACCTGCAACAGACACACCTATGTTTAACATACAGCACGAATTTCCCCAACGTTAACAAAATCCTTAAACGACATTACAACATACTGGAACAAAGTGAACGTCTAAAACGTGCATTCCCATCGGCTCCTGGCGTCGTTTACCGACGAACACGCAACCTCAAAGACACACTTGTAAACTCCCAAATCAATACTTCAACTTCCGACAGTTCATGCCGACCTTGTCTGAAGCCTCGATGTTTTGTATGCAAAGCGATGCGAGATACAAGCAAGGCGAGCAGCACACAATCCAACTTTTCAATTAACATACGAGGAAATCTAACATGCGATTCCTCTAATGTGGTATATCTACTTGAATGCAACGTGTGCGGCATGCAATACATCGGACAAACGGAAACACCCTTTAGGATTCGTTTCAATAATCACAGAGCCCACGCGAAATCAGCGCCGAATCTACCTCTATCAAAACACCTTAACCTTCCCGGCCACTCCTTCGACAAATTGTCAGTCACACTTTTAGAAACAGGATTTAAATCAAACCGGGAACGTGAACAACGTGAATCATACCTCATACACCGATTTAACACCCTCGAAAAAGGCATAAATGAAAGTCCGGGTACACTTGCAGCAATCAAAGCACTATAATATATACATATACATTTATATGTGTATATGTACTTATGTATATGCGCATATGTATGTGGGTGTATGTGTGTATATATAAGTTTATAATTGTAATCATAACAATTCAAGATTTCGCGGCACTGTGGCGGCGACGAGGACTGGACAACTACAAATATCTTTGCGTGTTTCAGTGAACCACTGTCGTCTATTTCTATTTCTCTGAATAACCGAACAATAGTTGTAAGCCCGACTTGTCGAAGGGTCACCGCATGCACAACTAAAAGCCCCGAACGTGGATTCCCAGAACAAAATGCAATCACTTCAAACGTCCTTTCTCGCCTTTTGGCAACCTCTCCCCGATTTTGGCAACAAAGCCCGACATCCACATACACAACTGAACGCCCCGAACGCGGTTTCCCAGTACAAAATAGCAATCACTTCAAACGTCCTTTCTCGCAGTTTGGAAACCCTTCCCGCATTTCGACAACAAAGCCCGACATATAGAAGGGCCACCCCATACACAATTAAAACCCCCAAACGCGGATTCGCAGAGCAAAATAGCATTCAAAACGACAGACAGCGCCTTAAGAAACATTTTCTCCCGCGCCGACTTCCTGGAGCCTCGGAACGCTGTCTCCGACGCCGAATTAGTGACGGTCTTTAAAAAATAAAAAATAATAATAAAAAAAGCATTTTTCGCGACACGCAAGCCCTTACCTTAGCCAGGCCCCGTTTACAATAAAGGGACCGCCACCAAACTGCACTGAACGCAATACTAAGAAAATACACACTGACGACGCCACTCGCGAAGCACAGTGGAACTTTCTGGATATCCTTTCCTCTCTCGTTTTTCAAACTCTTTCTTTCTTTCTGTTTTTTTCGTTCTTTCCCTCTCATTTTTTACCCAAAATACTACAAATGTGAGCGCAAACAGAATGTACCATGACTCCTGATGAAGGCCAGACTCTGGCCGAAACTGTCGAATTAAACACTTCCGTTGTTACCGTTCTCTTGGAGGATCTACCTGACTTATATATATATATATATATATATATATATATATATATATATATATATATATATATATATGGCAAAAGTGCCTTTGGTTTTCAACACAGGAATACAGTAGGTTAGAAATTTTCAAAAAAGAAGCAGGGGAAAATTAAGTGACTGGACAGTGAATGGACAGCACTGAAAGCATTTCCATATTTATTATGGATTTGTCTTAACTATGTACAGCTCTTATATGACCACTATACAACAGATCTGTTTTGTCTCTGCCTTCTTTACATGACCATAAAAGTTCTTGTCTTGGCAGTACAAAAATATTTTGGGGAGGAAAAAGAACAATGTTGTTACAAAAGTGACGAGGCAGCAGTGTGCACAAGGTTACAGAAAAACACGGGTGAATGCCCAAATTTTGCAAAAATTTTGGCAAAAGATGCTGCACCTCTGCACATTAAGTAGAAAAATGAATCCTGTGTATCTGCTGCAGGTGAACGGGCATTCTCCTCACGACAGTAATAATGGTTGAAATGCAGGTTTATAGCAGCAGAAATAAGTTGTGTCTTTTTACTATGGATACAAATTAATACCTGAGGAGCTAATAAAGATAAAGAATAATACTGATGCTACAGCAACACATTCTTCACAAGGCGGGGAATGAAAGTAACTGCCATTCACAGGACAGTAGTGCATGACAACACATTAAAAGCATGATGCTGCATGCATGAAAATGCGCAAAGTCTAAAAGCCTCTTTGTTCGTTAACTTTTACAACTTTCTACTGTCAAAAGCACAAACTTAATATAACAATAAGCTTCACCATATGTACTTCCTGAACTTTCATTTTTACTATATATTGCCGTGCTGCCTTACACATACACCAAAATGAAGTGACTATACTTGAGAGCACAGCAGTAAGAGACCTATTACGAACGTGATAACTCAAAAACAAGCATGCAGTAACACTTTCTGCAGGCATTTCAAAGAAATTCACAGGGCCAAAGACACATACAACAAACATTCTTACTGGCTAAGGTGGTGGCAACATGAACAGTTCAGGGTTGATATCCACTCGTTGCCGGTATTTTGTCAAGCTCTCACAGACGCTGGTTGTGTACCTTATTACATACGAAACAAGCTCATAATGCACAAAAGCCAGAAGAGAAGAAAAGGAAATAGGCTACAGATGTTGAAAGCCCAGCACAGCCGAGCTAAACAAATATAACAGGAAACAGGCACAAGATACACGGGAAGGAAGTAACATTCAAATGGGACCAGTGCTACGCTGATACGTGAACGGCAAAAGAAACACGTCTTATATACAAAACTTTTACATTACATTGCTTGCCATGTCAAGATATTAAAATCTCAAGGCAGAAGCAAAAGGTACAACACAAGGCGTCTTTTGTCACATCCAAAGACAAAACGAGTGAGTTTGAGGCCTTTTATGAAAGGCTGTCACGACATTATGGTACAAACAATGTGCAGGGAGGGCGGCCTCGGACGTGGTGCATTAAATGTTACACTGATATATAAAAAGCATTTGTACACATCACTAGATCTTTGGTTTTCTTTCTTATTCCTCCAACTTTAGCCTTTCTTGTGCATGCTCACAGAAAGCAAGAATATACTGCTTTGCCCTGCTAAAGGTGCAAGCTTGAAACAAGGTGCTTGCTAAGCAGAGAAACAAGCACAGTCTAATCACCGCATTTTCACACTTGTTTTGCAAATAGAGAATGTGGGAAAACGAAGCAAAAGGTCTGAAGAAAAAAGAACGCAGTCATTTTTGCACGAACTGCCTCGTACACCCATGCACACACATGACCGCCGTGCCACTTGGAGGCAGCGCAGACGGCGGCACAGCTTGCTCACATCCGTCGTCGACTAGTGGCCCCCCTCAGGTTGTGCTTCCATCAATGACAGCCAGTTTTTGCTCGGAAAATGTCTACAATAGGTGCAGCTTGGTTCCTTGTTGTCCATCGTTGGAGATCACACAGCAGAGACCTGTGTTTCGTCTTCATCTGTGGGATAGAGAGAGGAGAAATACAGCGTGGCATGAACCCTTCCAGTGAAAGAAGGCACAAAAATTTTGTGACAACACACACGCGGTATGTATAAAGGCAGTTGGTTAATAATAACTCCCCTCAGAGATGGCTTGCCAGAAGCTCAAATAAAATAATGTAGAGTGTTACACAATTAAAAAAAAAAGAAGGTAAGTGTGCATAGTGACTGGCACTTTTCCGCATCACCAGTCGGCGCTGCCTGATCGCCTGGAGGTTAAACATTACCCAGGGTGGAGCTTTCATTGGATACCGGAATTTGCCAGCATAGTGTCGACAATGTTGACCAGTGGTACAAAAAAAGCACCAGCCATAATGGGTGCCGAATATATTTTTACAGCAGAGCACCGCACACTAATCTCTTGCATAACAAGACCTCAAAGCTTTGATGGCACACAGCTACTGGTAACAATTCAGATGTCAATAAAAGGGGTGAAGCATCGCTGTTCCTGCTTAGCTCTCTGCTTGCTGCCTCAGAATGATAGATGCCCATTAAACCAGATGTAGGACTACTGCAATATTGATCAATGCAAGACATACTAGCAAGTAAACGGCAAAAGTTGTAATGGCTTACAAGCCCCAATTGCAACAACTGAGAAGAAAACCAATAAAAGGTAAAGTACAACACAGACAGCAACATCCTTAGAGTCAATAAAGCAAAACAAAAAAAAATTGAAAAGACAGCGTGCATAACAGACCAGGTTGCTCTGGCTGGTAAATGATACCATACTGTATTGCCCATTAGTAATTCATTAGGAATGTCATTTACGGTGAAATACATTTGAAGACGTTAAGGGAGCCCTAAAACAGTTTGAGGAATCATCAAATGACTTCATTTAAAAGCTTATTGCCTCACGAATCGACTGCCGTAAAAAATTAAAAAATTCGTCAAGTATGAGTGCAGTTAGAGGAATTTGTCGCACTCTCCAAGAACTTGCTTCTTTTGTACACAGAGCACTGAAAGCTATGCAGAGGGAATGACAAAGGGGAAAGAAGCTATGTCCCTCTGTCAGTTTGCCTCATGACCTTGAGCCCCTCCCCCTTCCCCGCTTTCAATGCGTGGATTAGTTCCACTGGGAGTGCGAGAGATCACGCGAAAATGTCGCGCCATCTCGCAGTTTCCACAGTAACTCTGCAACGTACTATTCAGCAAATCAGCCAGTGGCTGTGAATTCTGGACTTATGGTGTCATTTCGGCTTATGAAATTATTTTTCATGTGAAGAGGAAACAATTTATAGCTGACCAAGAACAAATTATTAATTCCAGGCCACATGCTGCACCATAACGTGTGACTCGCGTGTTCTTAGGAGCCTCGATGGCCGATCGGCAGAGTTTTCTGACCAAAATGGAAAGTGTTTCAAGGCTCCTTTAAGGTGTGGTACAAAGGAGAACGAATTGCATGACAACTTACACAATGCGTGCTAGCAAAATTTCTTTAGTGAATTCACGGAGGACTTCACAATCATAAGATTGATGTAGGCCAGCACTTCAAAGTGCAATATTCTGTCAGAAGCTCTTGTGCCTTGCAAAAGCCTCAAGGAGTGCTTTGTTATGACAGTTAAGATATTTTCTGTCTTTTCCCACTTTCTGGAGACATTGACATTAATTCTTCTACCTACTGAGCTTATTAAAAGGTAATAAGTCATGTTTCATAAATGAGCCCCATCTTACTGATAAATATCACATAAATAATGAAGTTTACAACTGCCATAAAGCTTGACTAGTACAACCTGTTTTGTTGAGACTTTTTTATTTGTAGAGGTGCTGGCACGAAAATTCACCTCTTTTTTTTTTGGGTCAAATAAAAAGCCAAGCCTCCACCCAGAAAGTGTATTGGTAAGCGTCATGAGCGTCAGCAGAATTTCGTTTTGAAAGGTGCAAACTCGTTTTGTATCGCAGCTGGGGGAGGGCTAGAGTGCTGGTATAACTGGGGTTTGGGTAAGCGCTGGCATGACTTGAGAGAAGCAAGTGCGCCTTTTACACTTCTCTGCTGACACCCATTGTAAGCGCGAGTCCTCCCTGAAAAAGTAATTGAAGCTCATTTCTAAAAGCTGGTTTTTGTTCCTACTGTTGTACTCTGAGGTCATGACATGGTACGAGCTTCTCATCACATGCTCGTGCAAAATATGACGTTTTCTTGGCCAATCCACTCCGTGGCTCCAATGGTCATCCACGACCAACTATTTCGAGCGTTTATTGTGGTGCAAAAGCGGCCATTTCAAATGTTTTGGTACATCATGTCATAACAACCAGCCATACTGATACACGATGCCACACCGACACTGTCTGCGATCACAACAGTGTTGCTATAAATGTGCGTGCAATAAGAAAATCGACTGTAATGTCCAAGATAAGATATCGCGATCTCCCAATCTTCACACTTAGCCACAGCCGCCACTTTATACAGGAAATATGTATGGCATAGTAAAGTCGGCTTCGAAAACTGGCATCAGTAACCCTTTATAAATATGATCATCACTGCCGAAGCATGGACATTGGTGAAGTCAATGCACAAGCTAGACTAAAATTTTAACACTTTCTAAAACCACGTTCAAGATTGTGTGTGCTACACACACTTTCTAAAACCACGTTTAACACTTTCTAAAACCACGTTCAAGATTTTGTGTGCTACACACACTTTCTAAAACCACGTTTAACACTTTCTAAAACCACGTTAAAGATTGTGTATTCCACAAAGACTAGCACATTCTATCATTTCACCTGAGGTTTGATAACTACAGCTACCACCCAGAGGTAGAAATTTAGTTGTGGTTAGAAGTTGTGCTCGAGTGTACAACGAATACAGAGCCGCGAGAATTTTTTGAAACAGTGCTGTAATAGCCGAGTTAGATGCGTTTAATCATCAAAAACAGCAATCGCTTATTTCACCATTTCCTTCGCTACCCTCCACTTGTATCCTCTCTCAAAGCTACTTTGCCCTCTCGCCAAGCACTCCTCCGGGTGTCTCTCCGCCCATCACGTTTTTTTGCCTCCTTGACAACCCCCCCCCTTCACGCACACACTTTCTTTTTTTACTTCGTATTTTTTTTCGCTCTCTTCTCGTATCTCCTCTCTTTTGCATTATGGCGTATTCGGTTGGGCATTCGTGAGAGCGCTGGAGCACTAAAAAGTGGCTTTGCCTTCTGTTGGTAGAATTTTGAGCACTCTGACTACTTTCCGAGCATCAGCCTCTGACTCGGAGCTCCCTCAACCGCTCTTGACTTCGAAGTGAGAGCGCGTCCTGGCGCAGCACAATCTGACCGGGAGAATGAGTCACGTGACAAGCCGGCAAATCACGTGGCTGCTGGCAGGTGAACCAGGTGAACAGCACCAACAATGCGTGCGCGCATTTTGAAAGGGGACATCGGCGGGCGCGTAACACTTCGTGCACATGAGTTGTTATTGGCACTTGTGGCGAGTTCACATCTACGAAGCATTAAATGCGCCTTGTCAAAATAGAGCCAGCTAGTAAAGACGGAGGAAACGTCAATACTGTCACTATAGCAGCTCGTCGTACATAGCCATGTGATTCACATTGAAGATAGCAGCTCGAACGATAATGATTGTGAGATTTATGCACTGAGCTCAGAAGGCTGGCGCTGTGTTCAGACATGTGGGAGATAACCCAAGCATGTGGGAAATAACACGGTGCAGGAACGTTTAACACGGCCTGGCTAGACTGCACACGTGCAGATGCAGTCTAGTACAACCCTGTGTTTACCCAGCAGCTTCTCGCGCTGGCTGCATAATGGTGCTACAGGCGCACTGCTCCGCAACTACCGATGTATTTGGTTGGTACACTGCCTCTTGCCCACTGATTGCAAGCTACCTCAGCATCTGGCAACTCCAAGCCAGGGGACCGGAGCAGCCAGCCTAATACGCCATTACTTTCGTTCTTCACTCTCACTGTCCCTTCAGCCCCCGCTTCCCCGTAAGTGTATCAGTTGAGGTGTCCTCACATGACAGTAAGTTATCGTGCACTCCATACCACATTTTCTGACCGTTCTATCTTTGTCTTTTCCTAAAAAAAAATCGCACATCCCCCCCCCCCCCCACCTTCCACCCTGACGTGCAGGTGCACGTGCGGTCTGTGCGTGCCTAGGAGAATGTGTGCTGCAGGGAGGTGGTGCACACGGGCAACACGACAAACAAGGAGCGCGGAATGCTTGCAGACTAACCAATTGCTGGACCAATCACAGCATGAAACGTCAAAGCTCTGCGCTATGCATCGCACAGAGGCTGGAAAGGCCCAGAGAGGAGGAGCGATTGTTTCTTCGAATCCGTAGCAATGTTTGTAAAAATATTGGAGGTGGTTTAGGGGCCCTTTAACACGGGGCATTACTTCCAAGACATGTCCAAAAACAAATGCCACAAAGAGAACAATAAATGATCCAGCACAACAAACGAAGCCCAGCAACACGCTTAAGGTGCATAGTGCTGCAAGCAGCAAGATAGACAAATGTGCAAAGAAAAACATGCCATGTGGTGAGCGTGCAGCCATGCAAAAGTCAAGTAAAGTTGATTATAGGACATACACCGCATACCAATAAAGTTGACCACAGCCAACACTGTCAAAATAACCAGGCTTTGTCCCCACCATTCAAAAACAAAATACATGAGCATGCTTCTAGTTTGTGGTGTAAAATACCCTTCTGCAATGATGCACAAAAAATACACTCCAGCATGGCTCGTAAGTATGAAGGCCAAAATGAGACTTTCCAGACTTTGTGGCCTGGCCTTTTTAAACACAAAAAGGGCTTTGTGGAAAGTACAAAACGTCAAATAAGGAGACTGAAAACAGCAATAAGTGTGTTTGCTGCACAGTGAATACCCACACTCGGACCGGTACTAATTTCTTACGGTGCAAAATACGTGCTACTAGTTACACAATCTCTCCGACAAAGAGAAACTGTTGCGCATGTCTTGATACTTGCGATGGCTACTCTACAACTGTATTTCAATGATAAAAAAATCAATCTGAAATTATTCTGTGTGGTAAATAATCAACAGGTTTTTTTTTTTCACAAATTATGTTGAAGATAACTTTGCAGAAGATTCCATAGTTGCTTCTAAAGGAATTAGAGAAATCCCAATAGTGCCACTTTTTTTTTAAATACAAATTTAATTTTTTTGTGCCAGTGTATGAAAACAATTTTAGAATTGAAAGCCAAAGGTTATTAAACTCAAGTTTCTGCTAATGCTGTTGAACAACTGTTGTACTAAATATCCAATTTATGCCACCACAAGTTGAATTGCTGGCACGACGACAGTGTAGTGTTATTTAAGCACTTATCCATAATGTTTACATGAATGAAAGCTTGTGCGTCTATATCAAGAAGGTGATGGAAAGAAATAGAGGAATGAAAGAATAATCTTAAAATCTTCTGAACAGAAAGCCAGCCTGCAACCTTCGAATGTAGCCACCATCAAAGGGACACTAAAGTCAAATAACGATTTACGTGAGAGTTAAAACTCAATGCATGATGTCTAAAAAGACAATATTATGTACAGCAGTGCTTTACTTACCTAGAAATTAAGGTAAATACAAGAGAACACATGCACTACGATAGGAAATCTGCAAAATTATTCCAATTACATTAGAAGTATTGCCTACAATTATTCACTAGCAAATCGAAATAGCTGCTCTAAATAAAGAACATTTCATGCCCCGAAAGATGTAAAAAATGCTGCTTGTTCGTTTCTGTTTGATTCACGAAAATAAGGACTGCAGTACGTTACTATGGGGAATGGCCCGAATGGTTCAAAAGTTCAATTTTCGCCTGGTTAAGCTGGACAGGCCGTACCATCTAGTGGGGCCCAATTGAACCAAGCATGCCTGCAATCTCGCAGCCAATGACAGGAAATTGTTCCATGGCCGTTCTTGCTGCTGTGGCTCCCGCTGCTTTCGTTCTGCTGATACTTGTGTCGACGACCAAGCAGTAAATCTGAACAATGTTGTGCCCGGCAACAGTGATGCGAGATGTTCTGCCTGAGGCGGGTAATCTAAAGTGCGCTAAGACATAATTTTATTTCAAAATAAGCACTTCCATGGCACAAAAGTAACACTACAAGGTTTCTGGCCTGCTATTTCAACAATCAACGTCGACTTAATAGTTGCCTTTAGTGTCCCTTCAATTGCCGTAATCAACCCAAGCATTCTGCACACCTCAAAATATTTTCAACAATATGCTGGTGCAAAACCTGAACACATGCTGACATAGCGACGGTGTTCAACATCCCAAAACCACACGTGTGCCATAAATAGATGCCACAGAGGCAACGATACAATCACTCCTGGACATCTGTAAGTGTACATGCACCAAAGTGTAAGTTACATTTAAGCATTCCATCACCATCATTATGTGACCACTAGACTTGGGTACTGAGCCTATCAGAATGAGATCGGCAGTGGCACACCAGAGCTACAGAGACACTGCAGCAATTAGATTTATAGAACTGAACCAAACATACTTGCACATACATAGTTCATGCAGTACAGTTTTTACTTCACCCTGAGTGCTTAAGATCTGTGTATTTTTAGGAGGCGTGTTTATGATGAACATGAAGAGGCCCTTACATGCCACAAACATCAGCACAACCAGCTCGCACATAGTTACTTTGTGCTTCCCGCAGTGATGCCTCCTTTTTAGGTAGGCCACCTACCCTCCTCATCAGCCTCATGGTCAGTAGCTGGACCAGTCGTCACTTCACAGGCATAAGAGGCTGCTGTTGCTGCTGCTACTGCTGCAACAGTGGCCGCCATGACCTCTTGACTACGGGCCCGATGTAGCCGCTGGGCTTGTCGGCTTCGAGCTGCCATCTGGGCGGCGACATTGTAGTCCGGGGGCCGACGTGGTGGCCCCGCACCCTTTGGTGCAGGGGGAGGGTCTCGTGGGGGAGGGGGAGGCATCAGCAGGCATGACGGGGACAAGGGACCTGGATATGCCAAGGACACGAGCGTGCGCCAGGGGAGGGAAGCAGATTCAGAGGAAGGGAGAGGGTAAGAACAAGCCAACACAAATAGGTGAGAGATTGCGATGAGAGAATGCACTGAGGTCTATAGCACTAGCATTCACATTAAGCAGCCAAATATGCACTGCAAACAAAAGGCAGGAACAATGAGCACTTTTATGGCACAAATATAAGCAGCCCTTTAAAAATGAATGCAAGCAGCACTTAGTTGCGCACTCAACAAGCACACAGCAAAAGCGAGGCATGGAAAAAGTTACTGCAGCCGAAAAAAAATTATTGATGGCACCATGCCAGAAGCATCTTGCAGCAGGTACAGCTGGGCCTAAGGAGAATTGCGACGCTTCCTTTGCAGGCAGGCATGACCAACTTGGATAGCTGCTGGACAACACAGCCTGAAAACTGGCCTGTGCCTCACTACGTGAAAAGACGTTTCACTTTTGCTGTGCAACCCATCTGGAATGTTAGTAAACTTCTTTTTTAAACTAGCTGTATCAGATTTTTACCCAAGGTGAAAAGGTGAAAGCAAACTTGGAATATTGAATCGCTACAAGATTCAGCATGCACATCAAACTGCCCGAATGGAGTGAAAATCTAGTGCACATGTGAGTATGCCTGAAACTGAGCTACTCTAAGACAATAAATATTTCATAGTAAGCTAGTCCTCACATAATACAAATAGTAGCACAGAAAATAACGCAAGCCACAATGAAAAAAATCACTGGGTGATTGCAGAGGTGCTATATCACCGGCACACACTGATGGTGAATGAAATATCAGACAAAATTAAAGAAATGAAATTAAGAAGAATTTACACCATGATAACTACTAATATAGTTGGCAAGAAGGCAAAATTATGATGTCAAATTGATGAACTATGAAATTATGCGGAAGGGCTACTCTACATAATGCAGCATGAAAGAAAAATGAAAAAAAAAACGAGAGGGAACGTAAGGCAAGATTAACCGCTTAACTGCTCCCAAACCCTAAACTGTCACCAAACTGCTTTGGACGAGTAGAGCTCGTCCTAGCGGAATAGGTACTCCTCTGATGATGATGATGATAAGTGGGGTTTAACATTCCAAATCAACGACATGATTATGAGAGACGCCGTAGTGGAGGGCTCTGGAAATTTCTGACCACCTAGGGTTCTTTAACGTGCACCCAAATCTGAACACACGGGCCTACAACATTTCCGCCTCCATTGGAAATGCAGCCGCCGCGGCCGGGATTCGATCCCGCGACATGCGGGTCAGCAGCCGAGTACTTTAGCCACTAGACCACCACGGCGGGGCAATAGGTACTCCTCTCTAGCGTTCAGGCAGAAGCGCACACTTACATGTTACATTGCGTGCCATACGACAGATGAAAGCATTTCCTCAAGTATTTAGTTTTCTCCTGCAGCAGGAGCGCGGTTTGTGTATGGAAAGACAGCGTGCGGTGATGGCGAACCGTGCATAGCTGGCCCGTGAACACGAAAAACAAACTATTCGTTTTTGTCATCTGCTTCGAAGTGATGACGATTCGAGTAGAGATATTTATCTTGTGTCCAGAAGTGAAGAAAGCGATGATGGTAAATGAGTAGCTCTTCTGGTGATGATGAAGACAGCTCAGATGCGAACAATGCGAGCTCCCACCAGTGAAGCTGCTTAGCGTTATTCCGCGTTTTGAAATTTTCTGCAAAGCCCTGCAGCTTCCTGAATGAAATATGCCAAGGGTGCTTAGCCTACACAAGTGAAGATGTGGAGTCTTAAATGTTTTGTTTATAGGGTTTATAATTTTATTATTAGCAGGTAACTCATTTCCTATGTGTTGTTCAGAAATAAACTTTAGTCCGTTTATTTGACTAAGTATGTGGTGAAAATTTTTCAACATCGACTATACTTTTCAGTACAATCAAATTTGAAATCAGCAATAAAAATAGGCACTTTTTGACCCGAAATTCTTTAAAAACTGAACAGTTAAGGGGTTAGAGATAAATTGCAAGGACATGCAAGGAGGAGAAATGTAACGAGAAAGCGCAAAAAATACCACAGCTTGGCATTGATGTTTTTTACAAATCACAGCATTGATACACTGTAAATGTACATTGCTCACAGATTGAAATGAAACGTTTCTTTTTTTGGTATGATGGCTGCTATAAGCAGCTGCATGTCAAGGCAAAGCTGGCCATTAAAGGTAACATTCGAGTTAAAATTATGCCGATATGACATGAACTGCAGACGCTGAAAACGAAAGAATACATGCAGGGGCAGATCCAGCCACTAAATATGGAGGGGGGGGATCACATTAAGTAACACGGTAGAGGCGGGTGAGGCTGGGACTTGTTTCTACTAGCAGAAAAACCCCTTCATAGCATAAATATTGTCAATGGGTACTCGCAGTGGATTCACTAATCCTCCTAATTGGTGATAGGAGATGAACTACAAGCACTGAAGTGAGGGGGGGGGGTGCTGACACAGCCCTTCGAATGGGGAGCGATCGCCCCTACTGCCCCCCCCCCCCCCCCTCTGGATCTGCCAATATCATCTGCATATATTATTCCGACCCAAATTTTTGCGTTTCAATCCGTGAGTAGAAAACATTACTACCCTGCACAAACATCCTAAAGAAAGAAGATAAAGTTTCTGGCAAACTTATAAACCAATATGTCCACACGAAATTGGCATTCCAAGAGTGCACTGTACATAAAACAGTCTTATTTACAATAACTGATGACACAGTACAATACAATAAGCACACAAACAGGCAACACAATAAACAATAGAGCAAAGCACTGCAAACCCAGTACATTCATTATATAAAATTAAGTAAATGCAATGCTCGAAAAACCCTCATCTCAAACCACCCAACTTAACACTACACTTTGTAAAGTTAGTACTTTCATTGCGATTCCTTTCAATTCCTAGTGGTACATCGTCAAGGTGTTCCGCACATTGTAACACTGCAGCCATGATTTCACATATACATGTCAAATCATGCAGATGGATGCTTTCTCGGTAATTAGGCAAGATGAGAAAAATGCATTTTAAAGCATGAACACAGAATTCAAAATGAATAAGGAACTGAAAGCCAGGCCACCATTTCCATTTCTGCGACATTACAATTCAACACCAGTGACACCATGCTGAAAAATATACAAAATGCACAGAAAAAAAATGTACTATCGGCATCAAATGAAACCCGAACAGCGGAGCGCGTGTTTCAAGCATTAGAAACAGTATAGTGTGTGCCGTCTAGTCATCACTATTGACAGGCGTGCACATCCGGTTTGGCAGCGCTGCGCGATCCCCCTAGAGTGCGTTATCTCCATTTTTGCCCTAGTTTTCATATGGTGATAAGGTGGCCATCGTGGGCGTGCCAAGTGCTTTTGATCCTATCACTCGCAATTCCTCGCTTTTACTTCAGTGTCACAGTGCAATCAATGTGTTGGCAAGATAAAACAAAAAGAAATATAATCAGTGTGCGGTTGATTTTCGAATGATCTTTTCAAATGATCGTCGTATCTCGTTCGCCAGCGCTGCTTCACCTGCGCCCTTCTTTCTAAGACCGACCAGAAAAGACTTCACTTTAACTGGAAATTCCGAGTGTTTCTTCGGAAGAGATTCGCTTTACCGGCACGAAGTGAAACAGCGTGAAATTGCCAGCATTTTGAACAGAGTTTTGTGTACTATAAATAGAATTTGCCAGATATTCCGTGATTATGGACTCCGTGATGACAAACCATGCTACAATACACGCCTTCGGCTGCAGTAGTTTAACCTCTGTATTTTTTTATTTTGTTCCTTTCAAATAGCATTACCATACCTGGAACAAAAGCAGAAATATTGCACTATAGGGGGATCACGCAGTGCTCCCACACCGGATGTGTGGGCCTGTCTGTGTCAATGACTGGTTGGCGGCGTGCACTATGCCATTGATAAGGCTTGTGCCACGCGCTTCGCTGTTCGCGTTTCATTTGATGCCGATAGTACCTATGTTCTGTAAATGCAGCTAAGAAAGGTCTTTAAATCTTTTAAGCAACGAAGTCAATACACCACAAGTTTTATTTCACACAGTGTTTCTTGAACCTCATGGCATTAAAGCCGTAAGTGTCAAGTTCTCCGCATATCACCTATAGAAGTGGGAAATGAATCCATCCAAATTTCCTTTCATGAAAAGCCACCCTGTACAATAATAAAACCAATAGCCCGTAAACCCTTGCTGGAAACAGCCGACCAACCTTGACTTTTGTATGCGCTGTACCATTCAGCAAAACCTACACATTGACAAAAGCAGAGCTCTTCACCCACAACCTCACAACAGAACTGAAAGCAGAGCTAACTAAAAGGTGTAGACTGTGTCACATATAAAACTTTTCAAATGCATCTTTCATGCACACACTGATAAGCAAGCAGATGCTACCATTGCCAAAACCATGTAGGACACCTGTCCTCCGACATTTCTGCTGTGGCAAGCCAGTTCTTTGGGTGTGCACACGGTGGAGGGACAGAAGTTCATGAAAGCTAAACTGACCCACGTAGCTCTAGATAAAGCTATAAGGTTAGTCCAGAAGTTTCCCTGAAATAGTGTTTCACAGTTGCCCAATTCCTTTTCTTCTATGATTTCGACTAAATGGTTTTAAGATAACTACCGAATGTGCCTTGATCACAGGCAAGCAGGGCTGTCACCTTGAGAAGCTTTTCTACCTTGAGAAGCTTTTCACGGTTTGCGCATGCTGTTTCAATGTTGTCTGCGCTCTCGTCGCAGATTCCTTATCACGACAAAGGGTACGGATCTTATCAGTCGTCAGCTCATCTCACGTGTGTGCTTTGTTGTTCCACTGTGCATAGTGTTCGAGTATTAGTGAAGCATGCATGGGTAATCATCGGCAACTTCATTCCATAGGTAACTCGCATAGCATTTTTCACTGTCTTAGTGTTCGGCTCGTGCTGCTTTCGGAGCTCATCTTCAGCATTCAACCACCAACCAAAATGCTTGAAAACAGCCGTGCAACAAGCTCAAAGGCCAAGCTGTCCGATGAAAACAAAGGCAACGGGGCGAAGCCTGACACGAAAAACAAGTACAGGCGATGGCCCCGCTGCAGTGGTCCAAAGGCGAAGGTACTCGGCTGCTGACTTGCAGGTCGCGGGATCGAATCCCGGCTGCGGCGGCTGCATTTCCGATGGAGGCGGAAATGTAGGCCCGTGTGATCAGATGTGGGTGCACGTTAAAGAACCCCATGTGGTTGAAATTTCCGGAGCCCTTCACTACGGCGTCTCTCGTAATCATATGGAGGTTTTGGGACATTAAACCCCACATATCAATCAAGTACAGGCGATGGTGATGGCGATAGGACTATAACACATTTGAATAGGGCGGGCAGACAAAGAAATATGTGGATATTTTGATGATGATGATGATAGTGGCTTTTATAGAGCTGGGCATTTTTTTACAGTAACTTTTTAAAAACCGCTATTGGTTATTTTGAAGTGTTGCGGAGATATAAGGGGGACAAAATACGATACGTTATTCTGAAATGTTCGGTATTTTAAAATTTGTAGTAGCGAAATGTTTTTACAATAAACCAATAGGCATTTAGAGAAGGATTTTCTAAAAATTCATTAATCTGAAAAAAATTAATATACTGATGTTTGCTCCAACGAGATTTATTGTAAAAGGGAAAATATAGTCAACTCCTCAACTCGGGCCTAAAGCCACAGAAGAGGTCCATTCACAGAAACCTGTAAGGGGTTCCTACAGTGTTTATTAACTGTACCATCATAAAATGATTCATGCAGCACTTCACATCTAACACGTCAGGTTACATAGACAAACATCAGAGACCATACCTTGAAGCACAGTTGTGTAAAATGCACCGCCTAATCAGTAATGAGATATTTTGTGAACTTGATTGATTTGTGGGTTTAACGTCCCAACACCACCATATGATTATGAGAGACGCCGTAGTAGCAAGCTTCAGAAATTTTGATCACCAGAGGTTCTTTAACGTGCACACAAGTGTGAGCACACAGGCCTACAGCACTTTTGCCTCCATCGAAAATGCAGCCGCTGCAGCCGGGATTCGATCCTGCGACATGCGGGTCAGCAGCCGAAAACCTTAGCCACTATACCACGGTGGCGGGGCATCTTTTGTGAACTTTCGGACTTTCTTATACAGCAGTGCATAATGTTGGGCTTGTTGCTATCACAGAATTGCGAATCTGAAAACCTGGCCAATGGCTATCATGTGCCCACAGTCAAGCCTCTTTAATATGTTAATACGTACCCACTTAATGTGTAACTGCGGGTTATATGCAGTCGCGAGGAATCCCCCCCCCCCCCAATCTCCATTGAACACCATGTATTGGCTGACCGCTTAAGCTGTAGTTGCTTGTGGTGTTACATACGATTAGTATGTACTATTTTCATTCTCGTTATCCATGCACAGGCCGAAAATCGGCAAAATTTCATGCATGCAGACGTTCGATACACTAGTTGCGACGATCGCATTACAACAGCCTGCAATAGTGACATCAAAACATGGCCACAATGACGTATTTTCTGCGCATATGACTGTTGCCGATCGCTTTGTGCAAAAGCATGGCCATAGAGATCAGTTTTTGGTACACCGGGAACTCTCGGTCGCTGCTCCTGGCAGGGGATGCGAATTTGCTGTAGCTTTTCAATCCAAGCCAAGTATGTATTCTAAACGGCTCAACAGCGCCGCGTCAGGCCAGCGCCTCCTCTATCAGGCTTAGCATGTTTCTTCATTCGGTCTTTAGTCCTCACATTTCTGCAGTGTTGATCGTGACGCCGGTGTGGTAGTGTCGGGTTATCTAGATTCTTCTTGCGCAGCGTGTAGTTTTTTTTTTAGTTCTTGTGTTGCGCGCGAGGGGTGCGCTTGAATTCACACACTAAAGCTTCTTATTATGGCGAAGTACCACATCTTGAGTGTAAAAGAAAAACTTGAGATCATTCGCACCGTTGAAAACGTGGCCAAGAAATTGGTGGCAGCCCGCGAAAAGAACTTGCCACCGACGACTGCGTGCGAAATTTAGAACGCTCGCGAAAAGTTCACGGGCGGCACAGGCAGCGATTTGAAGAGGTGCCGCATCAGACTGCTTATACCGAAGTAGAAAAGGCCCTGCCTCTTTGGGTGAAAAAAGCGCGAAGCATGAGCCTGCCGGTTAGCGGACCTCTTTTAACGAAAAAAGCGCGAACTTTTGCAGATCAGCCGAACTGCCCCAATTTTGCCTGCAGCAATGGCTGGTTGTCATGGTTTAAAGCCCGCTATGGGATCGTGGGGAAGGCTGTATGTGGTGAGGCTGCTGCAGCAGACAAAGAAGGCGCTGTTGAATGGCAGGACACCATTTTGCAGGAAGCCTTGACAGCCTACGATGCTACTGGCATTTTTAATTTTGATGATGATATATGTTGTTTAATGGCGCAAGGGCCATTGATGGCCAAAGAGCGCCAGGAAATGATATCGAATGAGAGCAATGGTTATGTTAAATGGCTGTAAAAGGGCCTAAGATTCTGCGCTCTAAAGGTGCATAAGACATATTTATTACAATCATGAAAGTGAAGTGAAGCATGCCTGGTGAGAATGAGTCTTAAGTTATCATGGCACCATAAAATAGGAGTGATATTAGCACCGATACCTCACCAGCGCCCTTGGTCCCAAGGGCCGGGAGACAGGTGCTCTCTTTGGATGTAATAATTGATTTGTGGGGTTTAACGTCCCAAAACCACCATTTGATTATGAGAGACGCCGTAGTGGAGGGCTCCGGAAATTTTGACCACCTGGGGTTCTTTAACGTGCACCCAAATCTGAGTACACGGGCCTACAACATTTCCGCCTCCATCGGAAATGCAGCCGCCGCAGCCGGGAATCGAACCCGCGACCTGCGGGTCAGCAGCCGAGTACCTTAGCCACTAGACCACCGCGGCGGGGCCTCTCTTTGGATGTAGCATCTGCAGCAGCAGCCTCCTTTCAGAGGCCGTGCTACCGATCACTTGAGTAGATACCATGGAAAGTATTTAGTTCCTTTAAGTATGCATTCAATGCATTATATTTAAAAAGAGGTTCGCGACCAATAAACATACCTGGGTGAAGGGGTATGTGTTCCTTGTACGCTCGTGGAAAATGTTTTTTCCTGTAAGCCTCTAGCTCCGAGCATTCAAGGAGTATGTGGAGTACAGTAAGTGGACGGCCACATCTGTGACAGCTGGGTGGGTCACTACCGGACAAAAGGTGTGTGTGCCTGCTGTGTGTGTGTCCTATTCTAAGCCGACAGAGACTGACCTCTGTACGGCGCGTTTTCGACGTAGGTGGCCAGCAAAAAAGTTGAGAGCTGGACAGGTCGTTGATGGTGGAATATGCGGGTTACTCACTGTTAGCATTTACTTTAAGGAAATATATGAAGGAAGAATATGTTCTCTACAGATGGAGTGACCACTCGTCCGATTCTACATGAAGGCTTTCAACTGGGCTTGTTCTAAAGGCGCTTGTGGACAGGCAGATGCGTTGATGATGAACAGAGTCCAACATTTTCAGAGCGCTTGGCGTGGCAGAGTGATAGACTATTGCCCCATACTCAAGGCGTGAGCGTTTAAGGCTTCTATACAGATTGATGAGGCACTCTCTGTCGCTGCCCCATGTTGTTCGTGACAGCACCTTTAGGATATTCATTGTTTTCAAGCATTTATTTTTAAGATGTTTTATGTGCGGTACAAAGGTTAACTTCGCATCTAAAATTATACCTAGGAACTTATGTTCTGTGTTTACGGGTAGACGCTCACTCTTAACAACCAGTTCAGGATCAGGGTGCAAGCCTCTTTTTCGTGAAAAAAGGACACGGGTGCTTTTCTGTGGGTTCAGTTTGAACCAGTTTTCATCAGCCCATTTGGATACCTTGTTAAGGGCGAGCTGAACCTGTCGCTCACAGATCCCAAGAGAACACTATTGAAAACCCATCGGCACATCGTCGACATATGTTGAATAAAAGGTATTACGTGGGATGTACAGACGGAGAGAATTCATTTTTATAATAAAGAACGTACAGCTGAGCACCCCACCCTGTGGCACTCCCGTTTCCTGTACAAATGTTCGAGCCAGAACATTGCTCACTCTAACGCGGAATGTACAATCAGAAAAATAGCTTTCAATGACACTGAACATATTACCGTGTATACCTATGTGTGAGAGGTCTCTCAATATTCCAAACCTCCACGTAGTATCGTAGGCCTTCTCCATGTCGAGGAACACAGATAAGAAAAACTGATTATGAACAAAAGCCTCACGTATGTGTGCCTCGATACGTATAAGATGGTCAGTGGTAGATCGGCCCTCTCTAAACCCGCACTGGTATGGGTCGAGCAATTCGTTTCTAAGTAGTGGAGTAAGCGGCAATTAATCATTTTTTCAAATAGTTTGCAGAGGCAGCTTGTTAACGCTATAGGTCTGTAACTTGATACAGTAGAGGGATCCTTTCCCTGCTTCAAAATTGGAATTATAACAGCCTCCTTCCAGGAGGAGGAGATCACACCTGAAAACCATATGCGATTATAAAGAGAGAGGAGGGTTTCTTCAGTTTCAGAGGGTAGTTCCTTCAGCATCACATACATTACGTTGTCAGAACCTGGGGTAGATGTATTACAGCAGCTGAGATACCAATCTGCTTAGCAGTTCGCAGTTCTGCTAAGCAGAATGGTGCATCATATGCCTCATTTCTTGCGGATTTTCTTTCTAACTTTTGTTTTTCTATTCGTGCCTTGCAATTCTGGAAGGATTCGGAGTAGTGTGAGGAGCTCAATATGTGTTCGAAATGTATGCCAAGAAAGTTGGCTTGATCCTTCAAGCTTTCCCCGAGGCTATTTACTAGTGGAAGGGAATACGTTTGTTGGCCCTTAATTTTCTTTACCTTATTCCACACTTTACCCTCATCTGTGTACGAGTTTATACTCGATATAAACTTTGTCCAGCTCTCCCGTCTAGCTTGTCGATGCGTTCTCCTTGCCTGCGATTTGACCCGCTTGAAATTTTTCAGGTTTTCTGCTGTAGGGGAATCGCGAAGCAACGCCCATGCTTTGTTCTGAGTGGTCCGTGCTTTCCTGCATGCGTCGTTCCACCATGGGACTCGCCGTTTAGAAGACATGCCGCTCGTTTTGGCAATACATTTAGATGCGGCATCAAGTATAAAAGCTGTAAAATACGTGACAGCGTCATCTATGATCAGGGCAGACAGCTCAGTCCATGTCATGTGTGTAAGAGTTCTATACCCTTCCCAATCAGCTGAGTCAATCTTCCATCGTGGAACCTGGGGGGGGTAGTTGATCTTTGCTCGGCGCACTCAGGATGATTGGGAAGTGGTCACTCCCATAAGGGTTTTTAAGAACGTTCCACTTAAAAACAGGTAAAAGGGACGGTGATGAAATGCTAAGATCTATGGAGGAGTACGTGTTGTTTGCAAGGCTAAAATACGTAGGCTCCTTTATATTTAAAAGACATAAACTAGAAGAGAAAAGGAGCTGCTCAATGAGACGTCCTCGCGCATCACAGTGAGCATCGCCCCACAGGACATTGTGTGCATTAAAATCACCTAGAACCAGAAACGGCTCTGGGAGTTCATCTATTAATGCTTCTAGATCACGTCTGTGTAGCTGTTGATGCGGTGGTATGTACACAGAACATATGGTAATGAGTTTATTAAAAAGTACAGATCGAATGGCCACTGCCTCAAGGGCAGTTTGGAGCTTCAAGTGCTATACTTCGATCAGCTATAATGGCCACACCGCCAGATGGTACGACAGCATCCTCCCGGTCTTTTCGGAAAATAATATATTGCCGTAGGAAGTCCTTGTGCTTAGGAGTTAAGTGCGTTTCTTGCACACATAGCACTTTCGCGTTAAACTTACTCAGAAGTTCTTGGGCGTCATCTAAATTTCTATGTATTCCCCTTACGTTCCATTGTATGATTTTGTCCATAGTGAAAAAAAAAAGAGAAGTAGTGCTGTGTGCAGAGAAGACGGAGATTAGCTCATTTTACAGGGCCTTTGTCAGGACCTGTAATCGGCGTTTTGTCCTTTTTGGGGCGGTCGAGAGAAGCTCGCCGCTCCTTCGGAGCTTTCAGCGCCATTTGGCTTGAACCGGTGTCCATAGCCTCTTGCGAGGCACTCGACACCCGCTCTACAGAGCGAACTGTGCTTCGCTTAGACTTCGCCTCGATCGACGAAGTCTTTGTCCCTACCGAGCTGGGGGTTGATGAAGCCCCCTTGGCCTCGTGATTGCCCTGGCTGCTGCCAGAGCTTGTAGAGGTCACTGGTGCGGACAGGCTGAATGTGGGCAGGGCAGCGCTGGCTGCTCCCGCCGTAGGGGCTTGTGGCGTTGGCCTCGGCACGCTAGACGTGGTCCAGGCAACTGCCAAGGGCCTTTGTGGTGCCGCACCTCGTTGCACCATTTCGGCAAAAAGTGTTTTTAGTGCCAATGATAACGAGATCCGTTGTCTTGCTTCCCTGAATGTGATATTTTCCTGAACTTTTATAGTTATTTCTTTTTCTCTTTTCCAGGCTGGGCATGCTCTGGAGTATGCAGGGTGACTACCTTCGCAGTTAGCACAGAGGACCTCGTCATGACTACATTCATCAGCACTGTGGCCGGTTGCGCCGCACTTAGCACACATCAGCTGTCCTCGGCAGCTCTGGGATGCATGACCAAATCGCTGGCATTTGAAACAACGCCTCGGGTTTGGAATGAAGGGTCGGACATGGAGTTTTATATAGCCAGTTTCGAGAGTCTCAGGTAAAGTGGTTGAATTGAAGGTGAATATCAAGTGCTTTGTTGCTATTTCGTTGTTGTTACGTCTGATTTTGATGCGCTGGACATTTATTACACCTTGGTCCTTCCATCCATCAAGGAGCTCTTCACTCAGTGTCATCAAATCTTCGTCCGATACCACGCCCTTCACTGTATTCATGGTACGGTGTGCGCTCACAGAGACGGGGATGTTACCAAAGGCTACAAAGTGCGAGAGTTTATTGTACTGTTCCTTGTCTTTTAATTCGAGAAGCAGATCTCCACTTGCCATCTTCGTGGCCTTATAACCGGTTCCAATGGTCTTTTTCAAGCACTTGGCCACAAAGAAGGGTGAGGTTGCTCTTAACTTTTCTAGATGATTGTTCGCAGTGGTGTACATGGTATTTTGGGAAAGTTTCTCTGTTTTTGGGCCAAAGTAGTGCGTACCCTTTTCGAGACACGATCAGTTAGAGAGGGGGTCGAGGATCCCATGGGAAAATGTGGATTTTTCGGTAACGGCGCCTACCACCCACACAGGGTCCAACAAGGGGACGTGGCAGAGCATGTGGGCATGTCTGCGCAACACCAGCAGTACGCAGTTACTATAACCCAATATGGTTTACCCTAGTTTGGATAGCCACACAAGGTTAACCTTTGCCGCCAGGAAAAACAGAAGTAAATTGAAGAGAGGAGAGAACAGGAAAGATTGAAAGTAAGAGGGAAAGACGAAGATGAAGAGAGGAAAAGACAGGAAAAGGCCACTGCCGGTTTCCCCTGGGTGGGTCAGCCCAGGGGTGCCGTCTACGTGAAGCCAGGGCCAAAGGGGTGTGTTGCGGCCACTGGGGGGTCTTAATGGTCCAATCACCCAGCATTGGCTCAACCCCCAGGATCCCCTTTTCCCTAGACATGGCAAAGCCACGCATGGCTAGGCGTGGGAGGGAGTCAAAACTCCCCCGTTAGCTCGGGTCCGTGGTGTCGCTACACACCAAACGCCTACTCGCGCAGGCGCCCCTGCGGGGGGCATTTTTAATTTTGGTGAGTCGGCACTTTTCTGTTGCCTGCTTCCAAACAGGACATTGGCATTTAAGAACGAGAAGTGCACCGGCGGGAAGCATGCCAAAAATCGCATATCGGTCGCCTTTGGCGTAATTATGACCGGTAGTGAGAAGCTGCCACTGATGGTCATTGGCAAGTATGAAAACCCGCGGCGCTACAAAGGCGCTCGGCTGCCATTCGGCGTTGTTCACAAGCACAACAAAAAAGCCTGGATGATAGCCCAGCTATTCAAGAAGTACATGCACCAGCTGGACCGCCGTTTTGCGGCCAAGAAAAGGAGCATACTCATAGTACTCAACAATGCATCGGCGCATGTCGATTTGGGTAACTTGTCGACTATTAGGCTGTTTTTGCCGCCCAACATGACAGCACTCGCCCAGCCCCTCGATCAGGGCATCATCCACTGTCAAGCAGATTTACCACAAAAATCTGTTGCAAAGAATGTTGCTCACCATGGAGAGTGACAAAACATACACGATAAACCTCCTGGGTGCTATACACCTGCTTGAGCACTCCTGGATGCAGGTACAGCCTGCAACAATACGGAACCGTTTCGCGCGAGCACAATTGAATATTCCAAAAGAAGGCAACGACGACATCGCGGATGGTGAGCACACTGAAGACTGCGAGAGCCTCCTTGTTGTGGTGCTCGAGCGGCAAGGAGAGAGAGTAGAAAAGTTGATCTAGGGCACTTTCTGAGATGTGGATGGAGATGTTGTTACATCTCCAAACTTTTCTGACAGAGACAATGTTGCCTCCGTCACACCTCGTCCCGATTCAAGCGGAAGTGAGGAGGAGAGCGATGTCGAAGTGGACGATGGCACCTCGTTATCTGAAGCTGCGCGTGCTGCAACTGTGATGTGAGCCTTCGCTGAGAAGCGCAGCCTAATGGACCGGCTGGCTCGCAGCCTCACCGACTTCGAAGATGCCGTCGTCGCGGCAAGGCCACCACTGCAGCAAGTGAAGATCACAGATCTTTTTGCTGCCTGTCTCTAAATATACCTTGCGTGCTTTCATGTGCGCGCGTGCATGTGTAAAAATTGTGGCATTCATTTTTGACTGGTAAGTAGCCGCTAAACTGGCACTGACTGTTAATTCGTACATCGCTTAGTGCGTCCCAAAACATCGTTCCCAGCCAACTATGTATTAACCAAGTTTGACTGAACTGATTTCGACAGCACTTGACGTCTTCAAGCAACAAAGCGCCTACATTCAGAAATATGCCTACGAATAATTCCTCTCAGGGTTATTATATAACATGCATTGCTAGTGGCCACTATTCATCTTGCTGCTACAGTTTCCGCACATTGAATAACGTCAAGCACCAGATACTTGAGCATTGCTGTGCGGTGCCAACATGCTGTGTGCGATCAAGGCTGAATTTGTATTCACAAGTGACAGCATTCAGTTTTAGAAAAGAGCAGCAGCAGTACGGTTGATCAGGCAGAACAGCGCAGTAACCATAGTCAACTAGCACATTTTTTTTGTAGAAGTCAAAGCTTAACATACACTCTAGCATTCATTTCATATTTCACAGTAAATTAGCATTAAATGCAAATATTGCTGTAAAATTCAATTGACAATCACAAGATAGACTATAGTTACTACAACCAAGTGACAACTGCACACGAGATCTCATGTGGCCAAATTTATTGTAACATGCGCAATGCAATCACTTATGCTCCAGATATGCATATACGTAATTATTCTAGGGTGGTAATTTCTTTATTCTTTATTATTATTATTATTATTATTATTATTATTATTATTATTATTATTATTATTATTATTATTTTGCGGAACCCTGTGTTGTGCAAGTACTTCTGTTTTGCACTTTTAGCACTGTAATTCTGAACTCATCCATGCAAATTTCATTTGACCCTTTCACAGTTAAATTCTTTCCATTATTGCATTCATACACTTGTTCAAAAAGAAACGCCCAAGTTCAATTCGAAATCTTTTTTTTCTTCTTAAAAAATGTAACCGCAGTTGTATGCTACATAAGCCTTCATACATCAGCCCAGCTATGCTCACAACATGACATGGCACTGACAATAACGAGGCCCCCACTTTCCATATTCAACTAGTACATAAAAACAAATATACTATGTAAAGTGCATATGAACCAAGGCAACCCGGCCATAGACATAAAGCATGCATTGTCCATAGTAACCACACCAACAAACTAAAGCAGTTCCCGGGAGTCATCCAATGCACTTTAAGCAGTTAACAAAGCTCAACAAATATACTGGTTAATTTCAGACAATTGCATCATACTTCAACCAATTCCCATAAGATGAACAAGTCGCATAAACAAACACACACACAAAAACAGGTTATGAAATTTTGCTGCACAAAAAAAAAAACTGGTTTCATGAGACATTGGACTTACTAAAAAGCACCATCACCATGTCATAGCAAATCGAAAGAAAATCTTTGAAAAGGATAGCATGAGTTAGACCCAAAGCCACAAGCAAGAACGATATTAGCAGAGTCAAACAAAGGTGGAAAAGAAGTGAAAGCATTTAAACCTAAAATCGCTGAAAGCACCAAATACTGCAGACAAGAGTTGTCAAGAAGCCAAAAAGCAGAAACGGCTAACAAAAAAAAGAGCCTACCGCTTTCAGGATTGTGGATGTTGCCCGCCTAGGGCAATGACTTTTGCGTAACAATTTCAATAATTAAGTTTATGACTACTACTATGCCCCCAAAATAGCTTTCAGCGTGCTTGCACAAAGTTCGTACTTTCTAAATTTCTCAACAGACCTCCGTTTTCTATTTAAAATTTAACTATGGAAATTTGTATAATCCTTGTCCGAGTAAACCTCATGTGCAGTTTCAAGCAATCTTTTAAGTGCCATGAACCTACCTAGTGCTGTCTGACATGCACTTTCCAGGCCGTGCATTATATGTATGGCATGAGAGATTGTAGTACTACACACAGTGTATCTCTAATATTCATACATCACAAACACCAGTTACTAGATGTAGTCAAAACCACAGCCTGCCCCCAAAAGAACTGTCCTCACCCCCAGTACATTAAACCTCTACTCAATGAGTTTGCACTAAACCATTTGCACACAAGCAGTTTGAACTAATGTACACAAGCAGTTTGAACCAATGTATTTGGGAACAGACGGCAAATATGCACCAGAGCAGCACGACTTACCTTGATGTGTGCCCGGAACAAGTGGTGGCAAGACAGGCACACCATGCGTGAATGGAGGCATGCTCTTGCGGTTTCGCATCACAGTGGGAGGCGACGGAGGACCGGTGCCTGTGGAAGAACGGCAGACAAAGAAATAGCAAAAGACGAGCAGTCAGCGGTAGTCTAAGAATGCAATTATAGAGAGGACTATCACATGGCGAAGAAGCAGGTATACTCTAGTGATGATGTTACCAGCATCAAGCAGAGTTATCAAACAAATTAACAATATGGCTATTGAAACAGCAGCTATTTGCTCAGGCATTACTGCACTTTCCAAATTGCTTGAATAGAAAATGCTCAATTAGTATTCTATTCTGACACATATTTCTATCGGTAATTTCAAGATGATTATTGGCCAGCACTTATTGTGCCACCAGTGGGTGCTGGGAATGCAGAGATGATGCACTGTGCTATATAACAGAATCCACGTTGTCCTTTGGATGCTCTCTCTCAGAAAATAACAGAATCCACATTGTCCTTTGGATGCTCTCCCTCATAAGAAGTCTACACATGGAAAAATTTCTTATACACTCAAACCTCCTAATACGAAGTTGAAGGGCAGCCACAATTATTTTGTTATATCGATTATAACAGTTTGTGGCAATGTATGCTCAGATGGGCGCACACCTATAAGCATGCAAAGAAGGAAACCGCCTCGCGGCCCGATGTACTGCTACGCGAACACGCGTGCAAGGGAAAATAAACAACAGTCGGGTCTCATTAATTTGAACACGCTTAATTAAAACTTCCAGTTATTTCGAACTCGCGCTGTGGTTCCGTCAAAGTTATGTGTATTCCAATGGGCGAAAATGCCCTGTAATTCGAACGCGCAAGCACTTGTGACGGTTAATATGAACATGCCACGCTCCGAAAATGCTCTCAGCACTATGCCCAATCCCACGGTGGACTTCTCAACGCTGCGAGTGAAGAAGAAAAAAAAGGAAAGACTGGCGAATTGTTTACTCTCTTTCAAATTCCAATCTGCGACGCGCCCGTGCCACTCTTCTCCCTTTTCTATCTCTGCATGTAGAGACCCTTCTCCTTTCAAGGCCGCGCGTGTGGAGAGAGGAAAAAAAGCTGTCGCGGAGGGTCCTCCTTTCTCGGTGCAGAGGGTAGCAGCGGAGACGCAATCGTTGCCGCCGTCTTTAGAGAGTGTTGGCGCTGAACTTAGCCGCGCGCTCCTATGCTTTGCAAATTGCGTGCAAAATTGAGGCGCTGCACCGTGCTCCCTACCAGGCTACAGAAATCGGGTGGCTTCTTACTCTTCTAACCACTACTACCACCACCAAATTGATTGACTCGCTGAAAGGCAAACGTGTGCATGTGCGCATCACCGATTACTTCAAATAATAACGGATGTCCTCTGATTTGTGAATAAATGTAAGTCTTCTGAAGCTTGCCCATTGTGTGTTTATGTGAGAGGGAAATCGCTTTAACCCGCGGCGGCGCTTCTCAGTCACGTGACCCGCTGAGCGCTTTCTCAATCCTCTTCGCTGGCTGTGTCACGGTCGGGCAAGACTGAACCTGGGCGCGCTTGTTTCCTTACGGCCTTCTCAACTGTCGCGAATACAATGGGAGAGTTTCTGGGTGCGTTTCGTCCCCCGTCGGCGGTAGGGGTGCAGTAACGCTGCGATTACATCTTCTGCCCCGCGCACATGGCACAAGGGAGATCGTGGATGTGAAACAGTGGAATAAGGGTTCTCGACGATGAGGGGAAGGGGGATTACTCAAGAAGACGAGAGAAGAGGGATCATGTCTGTTTAAAAAAAACAACTAATGTTATCAGACAGCTCGACGCATAATTTAGGTATGCATGTGCTCGTCGATAATACAAGCTGAACCTCAATAAAAATGTGGAAAATTGGCTAACGAGGCATAATGCATGAAGCATAAAGCATTGGCAACGATCAGAGAGAGATGGAGAGATAAACACTACATCTGTTCTGCAAGCGACGAGCACTGAACACCTTTGGCACTTGCTCTTGTTGAACAACGAGGCCGCAATTAAAAGTCGCTTACAAAAATGACGAGCACACCTTCCGTTTGCTAGCTACTTTCCATTTCTTTATTTTTACAAATACATCGGTAGTGGTTTTCAGGGCTAAAAGCTGCAGCCTGCTTCTTGACAGCTCTTTGAAACACGTACGTGACTTGTATTTTTAACGGTTAAAAATATAGGTAAAAAAAAGTGGCCTTTGCTGCTGAATAGCCCCTTCCGGCGGCATGCTCTGGAGGAGTAGCGTGCATTGTTAAGGTGTTAGCACCACCTGTAAACATTGATTCCGGAGACCCCGAGCTTTTCTGCGTTCCTTCGTACAATCTCTATTGCAAATCATTTCTGCGCGATTCTGACATTGCCAGCAAAGAGGTATGATAGGAAGGCTAATGATAGGAAGGCTAATGCAGTCTTTGGCCTCAAGCACAAGCCAGAGAGTATCATGACGAATACAGCGAAAGAAGCCCTTGCGAACAGAGTCCTCTTCTCTGTGCTGCATGGTACCACTCGTTGGTACAAGATTCCATGCTCGTACTACTTCACGAAGCAACTGAGTCGTAGAGACCTCTCTGCATGGAAGAAGGAGGTCATTGCGGCTGTGGAATCGTAAGGCTTTATCATCATTCCCATTGTTACGGACAATTATTCAGCAAACGTGACGATGTTTAAGCACATGAGTAACGATAACCTACACACAGTTGTACGTCATCCACACGACGCCAACCGCATTATCTTTCCGAGTTTTGACTCGTGCCACGTGCTCAAAATCGTTGGAAAGCAGTTCCTCGAATGCGAAATTAGAGATGGCACAGGAGTGATTAGTGGTGCATTTATGCAGAAATTATACGAGCATCAAAAACACAAGACTGTGAAGCTGGCCTGAAATTTGACGAGGAAACATGTCTAACCTTCCAATTTGAAAAAAATTAATATGCTGCGAGCAGTTCAAGCTTTCGCCCCTCAAGTGTCTGCAGTCGTAGAGCACTTTCAGCAAAATTCCATGGGTACTGCCAGAGATTTCAAGGGAGAAAGTTGCAGTTTCCTGCATGAAGTCCATGAAGAAATGGTTTGACATCCATGACACTTCATTCAATGGAAGCGGCCACATAGCTCCCATTTTTAGGAGCAATGATAATTGCCTACTGTGACTGAAGGATGAGTATCTCATATGTGGAAAAATTACAGAGGAGTTCCATTAGATCAGCGAGTGCTGGCTTTACCAATGAGACGTATGAAGCCTTGCTTTTCACAACAAGGTCAACAGTGGAAACAACAGAATTCCTCCTGGAGCAAGGCGTCAGTTATGTCCTCGCAAAGACATTTGAACAGTGACCCCATCGAAGCAATCTTCAGAAGGGTGCGGTCAATGCGCGGCAGGAATGACATGCTGGATGCTAGAGCTGTCACCACTGCTCTGAACCACATCGTTAAGTTGCACATCCCAAGATTGAAAAAAATCAAGTTATCAAATGTGAAAGTTGAGAAAGAGGCTGCGATGATATCGAATATACTTGATAAAGACCCGAGGTCTTTGTTGGAGTACGAGGCTTGTCCGTCTCGATCCATCACCTTCTCCGAGCTTGGCATACTTCAGCGGTTACATCGCCAAACTTATTACAGACCTCAAATGCAACTCTTGCGCTGCGCTGCTGACAACCAACAACAAGCAGCATCAGCTGTACAAGCTGCTGCGAGCACAAGAGGGGCGAACTACACTACCCGAGGCCCGCACTTCTAGCTCTTTTGGACAATATAGCGGTCTTTTTTGATAAGGCCTCTGAACACCTACCACGCAGAAATGTCCTAGATGTTTTGCAAACAGCAGTCCAGCCCTACTTGCAACGCGCTCCCATTTTAAGCTGCCCTGAAAGCATTGACGACAGCCACTCCCGACGATCCGCAAATCTCATAGCCGAAAAATACCCAAGAATTCCCCTCGTCAACCACACAAACCAAATGACTGATGCAAACGCCAAGCCTTCCACCTACATACACAAGCCGAATAGGAAGCATTTTAGGCTGTGAACAAGACATTTGTGAAGTCCGGCAAAGTTTTTCACTTGAAAGTGTTCAACTATTGCCAGTGCTTATGAGAAATAAATATTCATTTTCAGACCTCAGAATGTCTACACGTTTAGTGGAGAGCTGTACTTCTGCTCTTACATTTACACATTTTTCAATAAACTTAAGCTCGATGCACCTAGTGCAAATAAGAGGTCAAAACAAACCATTTCTGTGCCTTCAAAAATTAGGCAACTTGTTTTTCAATGCGCGGCGAGTGGAGAAGCGCACCCGAGCTCGTGTTCACGCGCTGTACGGAGTGGCGGAAGATGGCAGGGTCGCAGCGCCCCCCTCAAAGGAGTGGCAAGAGGCATGTACTACACCAGTTGCGAAGGCTGTAAGAAGGGAGCATGCAGGTGCAGTCTAGCCCGGCTGTGGCTGTGCGAAAAAGAAGTCTCTCTGCCGCGCATGGCGTGGCTGTAAGGTCGGCGTGGGAGTTTTGAAAGAGCCGCGCCGAACGAGCGTCGAACTCTGCAGAAAACAATATACTTAACACACAATGGTCGGTTTCTTTTAGATAGACTATTTGATAGATTATTTTAGTTCATTACATCCATTTACTGGTCAACTTTACTTCGTTACGAGGTTTAAAATGCATAGTTTTCAATGGAGATTTCATTTATTTTCTTATATCCATTACGTTATAACAAGTTTTGAGTGTACTCAACTTCTCCAACCATGTACGTATACTATATATGTATTTACTGCCCAATTTCATAAAAGGGTTTGCCCTTGCCATGAATAGTTTTGGGGTATAAGAAAGCTAGCCACAAAAATGCATGTGTAAGAGCACTCTAAATGTGGCATTACCTGAAATTCGTCGCTGCTGTGGGCTCGCATAGCCAGCAGAACAACGACCAGAATCACTGTCGTGATAGCTCCCAACCCCGCTATCAGCCGAGGTGACAGAGCATGCTAAAAAAAATAAAATTTTATACAAAAGATGAGAACCAAACAATACCAAAAACGTAGCAGGAAACGCTGGCAAGTGACATAAGTCAATTTAGGCTACGACAGCCTAAAAGGCATGCACTTTTTTTTAGACATGAGGAATGTGGTATGGCAGTGGTGAAAGAATAAATGTAACATCCACACTTTTCTTTAGTGCCAGAACAAAGCCTGATCCTTGACAGTTCATATGTATATCACAACATTATCACTAGAGTTATGGTTGCTTGTGAAAGTGCAAAGCAAGTACGCACACTTGCGTCTTGGAACAGTACGACTGAATTAATGTCCCATACACATCAATACGACTGAATTAATGTCCCATACACATCAATAAAGGGTGTCTCTCATAAAGAAGGTGGTTCTTTGATTTCACAAGAGCCTGGTTGTCAATAAGAGTAAGTTTCAAGTGGTGCATATACATTAGGATTTTGTTATGCCAGGAGAGATTACAGCTGAAATATCTAAAAAACACTTCCTAGCTTCCATGCGTGTCACAAGTAGCCCTTTCACATGCAAGAAGTGTGCAGCGGAGCCTTTACAATTTCAAAAGTACAGTGGAACCTTGATTATACATCTCCCAGTTTTGCGATGACCCGCATTTTATGCCAAATTGGTGCGGGCCCGACAAAATCCTCATAAACAAAATGTATTAAAAACCTTCGTTACACTACGCAGTTTTACGCAGACCCCGATTTTTAAGAACGACTTTCAGATTCCAAACTGAAAGAAAAAACCACCTTTACTCTAATCAAACGTCGTCCAAATATTAACGAGTGAAAAGTATGAGCTTGCATTCCCCTAGGTTGAAAGTTAGAAAGGTAGAGAATCATAATGTCTGCTTACAATGAAAAATTGATTTTCCTAGAAGTTCATGTGCTTCTACATGCGCCTAGATTACGTTACATAGGTATCTGAGGTCGCTACCTAGTCAAGCTCTATCCACACAGCTTCAGACAGCCGAAAAGATGATATTTTCACATTTTCAGTTCGTGGAAACTTTTCCTGGTCGACATACAGCTGATCTCCTGCCTTTGTCACACTGACAGTCACAGGCTTGCACACGCATAAGGGCTTGACACAGCTGTTTTCACCATGCAAAATTACTTTCACTTAACGTCAACATTCACAATAGCAGCGGGACATCACAAGCTGCACTTCCCAAGCCAACAAATTACAATGCGCACAGCTCAGCCGTGCACGAAGGCATTTTACCCATTCTACGCAAACTCATGGTCCGTCGCCATTATGTGATAGCAATGACGCTGTGTCCGACTTCTGATGGGAGGCTGTTGGCAACCTGGTTTCAGTTTCGTTTTTACGTGCAGGCAATTTCCTGTCTGTTTATCGGTAAAAATATGCGCGGCGGATTCGTTTTTTTTTTTTTTTTTTGCAGTTCGGAATAAAGATTCGCTCGCATGTCCAACTAAGTAATGCTGCCTTTAGCTGCCACTCCCAAGAATAATTGAATCTACCTTCCTTGCAGAGGCATAAGGCCGTGCCGTGGGCTCATTCGATTGGTCTGTACCCATCTTTCGGACAAGGCCGAGTGTCACTGCCTATAATCTCAGTTTCCCCGATTGTACGATTCCCGGATTATAGGACGGTTTTGCATGATCCCCTTAAAGCTGTATAATCGGGGTTCTACTGTATGTTTCATTAGACACCTCAAAGCTAAACAGTATTTTTACTGATCCAAACACACCCCAACTAATCTGTGGTCTGTATCACCGATACCCATATCCTCGAGTCTATTGACCAAACCACAATGAGCATGACTGATTTGATGTACAAATTACATGCGACACATCACAAAACTAACCTGAGGCGTGAGACTTTCGAAGGGGCAAGTTGTTGAGACTCGTCACGCTAGAACTTTCAGCAGAGAGGTCAACAGGTTGGACACTGGCATAGCCTGCGTCAGAGTGCGATCGACCGTGGCAGCTGGCACTGACTCCTGCAGCTACTGCAGGTGCATCTCGCACAGTTGCCGATCCTCGACGTTTGACCCCAGGCGATGGGGATGCGGGTGGACGTGGTGGCTGGTGCGGGCGCACCTTGCTCTGGTCCGACAGGGCCAGAAGCTTGCGCATGGCCTGTGGAGAGTCCGTGCCAAACTTGACACCACCTGCAGAGTTTATAGACTTCTTGCCTTCTGAAGTGCTGCTATTGCTGCTCGCCGTCGAAAGAGTTGGAGATGGATGCCTCTTCCGCGGCGACGGGTGCCGCTTGCGTTGTGGGTGCGCATTACTCGGCAAGACAACTGGAATTGCTGAGGGCACCGGATGTGGCTCACATTCGAAGGACATGGCAAGCAGCCGGCCCTCGTCTGCAACAACCTTAAGGTGGCTCAAATAGGCCTTGACACGGCGTACCATTTGGGCTTCTTCAAACATTTTCTTGGGGCTGGGCTGAGCTGTGCTGCGCTTCCGCCGACGTGCTAATGCTGCACCTGCACCGCCTGCAACTGCAGCCGCTGCAAAGCTGTTCAGTGATGCCAATGCTGGGTTAAGTGGGTTTCCACCAGCTTCCAGCATACTGTATAAATCCTGCAAGTGAAATGCCGGAAGGCGACATTTAATTACAAGATTCAGCTTAGATGGTTAAAGAGCAATGTAATATAATGTCCATTATGAGTATGTCACAGTTAGGTTTAAACTGTCCTGGCTTTCATACCCCAAACTTCAACAAATTACAGCTTGAAATGAACACCACAGCTAAGTGGTTGCATTCAGTAATTCACAACTACTGACTAAAGAATAGCAGCTTTCTTTCACAAATGCAACTAAAATTTTTACTGGTAGACAAGATGATGCCATTAGCAGCTAAAGGGGTGAAATGCCGGGCACAAAGAATCACTGCAGAGCAGTTTCATATTGGTAGGAAGAGAGAATATCACAGTTGCTCCTAAAAAACATGGGTACCAAACTATTTCATGCGTTGATGTAGATGATACGCACTACCACTTTAGAGCAATTTGGAAAGGCGAGTACAGCATTCAGGTCTATTAAATCTATTTGATTGATATGTGGGGTTTAACATCCCAAAACCACCCTATGATTATGAGAGACGCCGTAGTGGAGGGCTCCGGAAATTTAGACTACCTGGGGTTCTTTAAGGGGAGACGCGGGTCGAAAAGTCGCGTTTTTTTTCCAAATTTCACCTTTTCTGTTTTTTGTTGCTTTATCATCTTTATACATTATATTTTGACATCTGAAAATATCACAGCGAAATAAGCATCAGAAGTCAGTGAAAAACGCGTCTGAGTGAGCGGCAGTGACGCGCGGCATCACGAAATTTACACAAAACGGGCTGCTGTTCGCGTGCTCGCGGGGCCGCGAAGAGAGCTGTCCGCCATATTGCGGCCGCTGGCTCGTGTAGAGTTGTCCTTACTCTCCACGATCCCGGTTCTTGAAGTCTCGTACGTTCACGAAAAATCTAAAAAAAAAGCAACAAAAACAGTCTTTTCCCGCCGTTTCAAACCGCGCGCCACTAACGCAGGGCCGCCATTGGCTGACAGCACCCGTGTTTTCTTGCCGTAGTTCGCTTCACTGTTTTCCGGAGTTATTTTTCGCTGTTTTCGTGCCATGGCAAGCCCGAAAAAGGCCGTTGCCGACCATCGGAAATACAGAAGTAAGAACAAGTTCAGAGGGAAGCGGCGGAGGACGTACAAGAAAGCCACCGCCAACGAAAATGTCCGCGACGGGCCAGCGGCCGGTAGGCCTAACATCGACCACGGCAACGTCGACCATGGCAACTGCGACGACGAGATCAACGCTGCAGTGAATTTTGTGAGTGCATCGCAGAAAAAGATCGCGTTATTCGAAAACGACGTCAGGCCGAATGCCGATCGTGCCGAAAGCGTAGTGCTGTGCGAGTTGGGTGCATTGACGGCCGTCGTCGCAGGCGCGGCATGCCCCGTTTGTCACGAGAGTAAACTCGCAGTTCGGGCACCGAATAAAAAGCGGAAAGGCCTTTCGGCGTTTCTGGAGCTACACTGCGAGAATGCGGAGTGCTCGGAGAGCATCCTTTCGTCCGCGTACTCGTCGAAGCGGGTCGCGTCAGATGGCGGCCGCGGTGCAAGCAGAAGCTACGACAGCGGGAGTTCGCGTGACGCCTTTGCCGTGAACCTGAAAGTGGTGCTTGCAGCGCGTGCCGTCGGTATCGGGCATGAGCAACTTTCACGATTTTGTGCAGTAGTTGGATTGCCAAACCCTATGCACCATAAGACCTTCCATGCTATCGGCAAAAAGATTCACAGTGCAGCAGTGAAGGCTGTCTGTGAAAACATGCAAAGGGCACGCAGCGTCACCAAAGAGGTGGCTGGTAACAGTGACGTGCCAGTCATGTTTGACGGCACATGGCAAAAAAGAGGCCACAAAAGCCACAATGGTGTGGGAACTGTAGTGTCCTTGGACACTGGTTTGTGCCTGGACTATGAAGTGCTTTCCAACTTCTGCCTGGCGTGCAGTTTGCATAACGACATGGGAGGCGATGAAGAAACATGGCAGGCGTTTCATCATCCCGTTTGTGAGAAGAATTGCGACTGTTCTTCGCATGCCATGGAGGCCGAAGCTGCAGTGCGCATTTGGCAGAGGACTGTGGACTATGAGACACCCCTGCGGTTCACCATCTTCCTAAGCGATGGAGACAGCAAGGCCTACAACGGGGTCTGTGATGCCAACGTGTACCCTGACACTCCAATTGAAAAAGAGGAGTGCACCAACCACGTGGCGAAACGTCTGGGCACCGGCCTGCGGAAGCTGCCAACGCCACTTCCACGAGGGGAGAAGCTGAAGGAGACCACCATCCAGAAGCTTCAAACTTACTTTCAGGTGGCCATTGTGAACAATCGGGGAAATGTCCACAAGATGTACACTGCCATATGGGCCTCATGTTTGCACTCGTGCTCAACAGACGGTGCTGGAAGTCACAAGTTCTGTCCTGCAGGCCCAGACTCGTGGTGCAAGCACCGACGTGCTGAGGCGCAGGGCCAGCCTGCACCGTGCCACACCCCCCTCCTGACCAAGGCCCAGGGTTTGGCAGTCCTCCCAATCTACAAGCGTCTCACAGATGCGAAGCTGCTTGCCCGGTGCCTCCACGGCAAGACACAGAACGCGGCCGAGTCCCTGAACAGCAAAATATGGCTGCTGTGTCCAAAGACCCGGTTTGCTTCCCGGACTGCTGTGGAAACAGCCACAGCCATTGCAGTCCTGTGGTTCAACCGGGGCCACGCGAGCTTTGAAAAGGTGCTGGAAGAGCTTGGGGTGCTTCCTTCGGAGGCCCTGGTTACCCTCAGCGACCGCCGAGACAGCATGCGCATGCACAAGATGAATGTGCGTCAGACCGCTGAGGCGAGGGCACACCGTCGCAGTGCAGCCAAGAGGGCCCGGGTGGAAGAGTCCTGCCGCACCAGCCGGGAAGGGAAAACCTACGGTGCTGGAGAGTTTTAGACAACTGATATTCCCTCTGGACATGTGTGTATGTGTTCAGCACAAGTTTCGTGCTACTGCGTTTTTCATTTTTGTAAATACAGACTTTCAAACTTTCAAACGCGTTTTTCTCATTTCGCAATTTTGGCCAATTTGCATTTTTTGCGGGAAGTGTTTCGGGCACTTAGAATGGTCATACGACGACGAAATTTGGCACACACATTGAGGAGAGTGCGTAGGGTGCCGATATCTACTTGAATCAGCACAACCTATCAGCTGTAAATATCTATTAATAAATTTAATGGTGGTCGAGTGGAAAAAAAAGGGTACTTTGCTACACAGATGTTTTTTTCATAGTTTCAAAGTTGGAGCACAATTTCTAGCTAGATATCGGCACTCTATGGCTAATAGGGAGCAAAAGGAGCCATTGAACAACTCTCTGCATGAACATTTAGTATGCGCGAAAGTTCCCGGAAAACTTATCAAGTTTCACCATTACTTGAAACACAACTCCCAAACTATTGCACTTATGTAAAAACTGATTACAGATTTGGAATCAGGAGGAAAAACTGCATCAGTGGTCCAATTTCTGAAGCTCTAAGTTGAATAACAAAAAAAAAGTGCTTTCGAGGAGCGTCTCCCCTTAATGTGCACTCAATCTGAGCACACGGGCCTACAATTTTGCCTGTATCGAAAATGCAGCCGGAATTCGATGCCACGACCTGCGGGTCAGCAGCCGAATACCTTAGCCACTAGACCACCGCGGCGGGGTTAACTCTATTTGAGTGCCACTGCAGACAAAAATATAAATCGGAACTGAAATACCAATGCAATCACAGCTCTTACGCAACTGACTGACTTCATCCCTCACGCAAATCTACTTGTGTTGCATGCAGACAATAGCTGGCAAGTCTGTTCCAGATCGAACAGGATAGATCTAGCACCTTCAGTGCCCAAACCCAACTAACACATGTATGTAATACGAAAGATGAAGTAATTACTTTATTCATGGAGGCACACAAACTCTGAAGAGCAGTGTTCCAAGGTTTTGCAATAACAAAAAAAAAGTATGACAGTTACACAAGTTTTCAATTAAATAAACAGCTTTGTTTTAGAGCTTGAACAATGCTGCAGTGGAAATAAGTTGACTCAGACTTGCATTGGGCTATTTGCAATAAAATTAGCGGTGTACAGTAGCCTATGCAGCACTCTATCAAAATAATGCATTGATCTGCTTGCTTGCCAGCATGGCATAATTTTTATTTTTCTATAGTTAGCTGCAGTCCGGAGTTTGTCCAGTCTTATTGCATTAGCAATAGGAAAGTGAAATCATAAGCACTGACAGTGAGGCTGCAGGAATGTAGGAGAGGGAAGCGATTTCATCTCCGCACTCGTGGGCACTTTCCACATATGCATTCACATGGGGTCTAGAGGGAAAGGGTGGCGAGAGAGAAAAACGGCCGTGGCGCTAAAGCAATCCGCATTTCTCTTGCCGCTCATGTGTACGCTCCACATTTCATCTCAACTCTTGTCATACTACTAGCCGCTCCCTTTCACAAACTGGTGCACTCATCATTGCAGCAATCTTGTCTACCACCTCTGGTAGTGGATAAGCAGATGCCGTGCTCTTGAGAGTATAGAAGCCATGTGAAAAAAGCGAGGGGGTGGCATCGGGGGCAGAGGCAGGTTTTTAGAATGAACACGAAATTACTATTTGCAAACCTAGAAAACCTTCACTACTACTGAATATATAAAGGGGTGAAAAAAAAAAGTGGTGCTTACGTAAGGAACTGAGCACATCTTCATCAACTGTCTCACTTCCTTAGCAATCATCCTGAGCTTTTCAAAATTGACCTGCAAATGAAGAAAGGCAAAGAAATAAAAGCTTAGTACACTGGTGCTAAATAATTAGTGATGACTAAAACTCGCACACTTTAAATTAATATCACAGGATGGGGCACTCCTGTTACTACAACAGAAAACGGCACACGGTAGCTATCATTTTTTTTCTAATATAGACTGCAAAATAATCTAAAGGTGCATTCTCATTGAAATGAAGAACACGCCTCATGCAAGCAAAACATAAAATGAGGTACTATCTGCAGTTGTAAAAAAAATCGCAAGAACATCTATGTGTTATCAGAGTTTCACATGAAATGTGATCATTTCAAGAATAAATATAACAAGCCAGTGCAGTGGCGTTCTGAAATGTGGATGACACGAACCAACAGGTGTAATCAACTCTTCCTTCCTCCATTCACTTTTTCCCCAATTATAAAAGCACCTAAGTCCAAAAAGATAGGCTAGGGGTTCCGCAGCACTCTACAGAAGCTGGCAAGATTTTCTGGGGTGACCAAGTTTGAGAATCCCCGATTTAGGCTATGAGAGTAAGTCTTTTTCGGAAATGAATGTCATCAAGCATGTGTTTACTGCACGAGTCACATTCTCACTGTACTTTTGAGGTTCATAGATGAATTGCACAGAGAGAGCATCATCATTTTGAGCTTGTTTAGTTGGAGCTTAAAGCTTGATGCACAGATACTGCTCATGATCAGTGCACAAAAAAACGCAAGAAAATGCACGGCACAAGTGCTGTGTGCTCTTTGTGCTTTTTTGTGTGCCGATCGTGACGAGTATGTTCTAACTAGCCCAATTCGCGGCTTTACTACAGATACTGCATAGTGTGAAAAATCACTTTCATTCAGTTGTTTGACAGGAAAAGTAAAAAGAACAGTGGCCAGTGTCTGCCCTGTTTACTTCTTCCCTTGTCATATAAGTTTTAAAAAAGTGTACCCAGTCTCAAACAACACCACCACTATGTACATCCATTAAGAGTGCTTAACTAGGACCAGTAGAAGGTTTTAGATCATCCTTTATGATCCAGTAAATTTGCCGGCACTGAAACAGATGCTTCAAGAACATTCTACTAAGCAAGCTTTCCTATTACAAGCATAGCACTGCTGGCATTGTTCAAAAAATACAACGTGAGTGGCTGCAAAATAATTCGATATTTCATTACATGTCAATTACAATGATTGAAAGTCACGAAACAACATACATATTGCCTTCTCTTCTTTCTCGTGATAAAGTATCAAGTGCCTTGTAATTACCCCGCACGAGTTTTACACATTTATGGACAGTCCATCACACATAGCACCTGGATGAGATACGTAGAGCTTCATTACCACTGCGCACATTTCCACCTTCCTGACTGGATACCACATGACGCTGTGACAGCTGCATGCATGCATATTTCAGCACGGGGGCTCAAACTACCGTCTGTGGCTCTGTCCTGTGGCTTTTGTCAAAACTTTACTGAAAGTCTTAAGAACACCTTTTCTAGCAATTTTTTTTTTTCACATGAAACACCTGCTACAGGCATGGTACATGTTCTGAAGTCTTGCACTCTGCATAGTTGGGGCACACACTCACCAGATTGTCCACAATGGTATCATTCCCGAAATGAATAAAAGAGAGGTCCTTTTTCACAATAGGATAGAAGGGTATCTAGAAAAAAACAATGAACATTATTTAGCCTGAGAAACCTGAAATGTGAAAATATGTACCACTCCATTTGTTCTAACAGTTACGTTTAATTCATTAAATATTCAGTATCACTTAAGGGTGGCAAGTTACTTAATTGCTACAGTATAATGAATGAAAATATTTTAGTTCCCCAAGAAGAAAAGACAGAAAGGCTGAACAAGTTGAACTTACAATTGGTGGTCTGGTCTGTTCACTGTTGATGAGGTTACGGTATTTACACATGTTTCGTGAAGGATCCATTAATTCTTGGAGATCCTGAACAAAACAAAAAATGAAAAAAAATCGTGCAAAAGTTTCACATGAGTCAGCGACTTGTATCTGGTAAAAATACAAACGCTACTCGTATAACTTGGTGAACATTTCAGGACAACAGCCTCGCCAACCAGAAAATTTGAGAGTAATATTTCATGCACATCACTGACAGGAGAAAGCATACTGCTTTTTCAAGCCCCATTACACCTCTGTCAACTTCACCATTAAACAAGCTAGACTGGTTTTGAAAAGTGCTGGGTTTGAGTCACTTATTGTTATTTCGCAACTGCGCCTCTATTATGTGCAAACTGCTTCGGTCCTGAAACAGGCACAAATGACAAACTGCAAAAATGCCAGTGCCGATTGTAAACTAGCTGTCACACTTGGGCACTTTGTAATATAAGCACCAGACATGATAAGATGAATAAGCACACAGAATATTTAGGATAATGGTTACACACATGGAAAAAGTACCATGCAGAAAAAGTAGCATGCTGGAGTTATAACTAGCACATACCTCAAACATCTTCTGGTACTTGGTTGGCAATTTATCCCACGTGGATCGTAACCGCGACACTGCTCCATGTCCCAAGCCACTCAGAATTGCAAACATAGAATTGAAGTTTTTGCACTCCTTGCATTGCCCTGATTGAAAAAAATAAAAATATAATTAATATTAAACAGGAGAACAGTTATAGATAGGCAAATTTTCGGAGAAGCGTGTAATAAAAATGTTCCGGCTTTGCACAACATTTATTATGCAAGCTATATGCTCGGGCACACAACTGCATAAAAGCTAGAGTCACTGAATGTAGCAAGTGTTCCTCGATCAGAAATGTGCTTAAAGGTCCACTAAAAGCAAATAATTTAGGTTACATAGAATATTTGATACGTCAATATTGTCAAAAAATGCTAGCTTAGCTTAGCTTTTTTTTATTCTTGGTGAACATGTTTTTGACAGCACAGGGTGTGTGGTGGACAAACTTGCATTTCAGCGATGTCTTCCTCAAGGTAACAGCCCCCAAATGTTATGTACTACAAGCACCACATTTCATTGCGGGATGAGGAAGCATCATGATTGCTATGTTGAAAAGCCCCCCATCTCTCAACAATGACGCAAGCAGTTCCATAGTTTCGACTCTCACTCGGCCATTTTTGCTGATGTGCAGCGCTCTGTCGGCCTTATTCAATCCCAAAAATTATTGAAAGCGCACGCAAGAAAAATGCTGTGCCCATGTGGTGGTGTCAGCTCGCTTTCTGGCCACACTTTTGAATTTTAGGTATGTTTCAGGCGGAGAAAAGTACCTCTGCCTGTTGGACCGTAAAAGGTAGCATGTTGTATATTCAATTTCATACACTGCTATTGGGGGGGCAGGCAATTGGGATCATACCATGTGCATGTAGACCCTTGAAACATATTCAATAAAATGAAGTATTTTTTTAGCTCAAAACAAGCATTTAGAGGTTGCTAGAATGCTATTCAAACACTGAACATCAATTTAATATTAGCCTGTAGAATTTACGCTGCTTATTCACCAAGAATAAAATAATTGTACCACCTTCCTTTCTAAACAATGATACGAAATAATAAAGGAAAGAAAAGCTACAGCAGCAAAACTTACTTGCCACCTTGACAAACTGCTTCACAGTCTTCATTCTCCGGAGGGGTTAGTCTCTCCGCAGATTTCAGAGACCACCCAGAACATCTCGCGGTTAACAAGCTGTAAAGCAACAAGCCATAAACTAATGTTAATACACAAGGCATAGGAAAGGAAGGTAAAAAAAGAAAAACATTACGAAAAAAATTCCATGGCCTCGAATGAACAAAAATATTTACTATATGTTGTGCAAAAAAAGACCCAACAGAGGCTGGTGTATTGAAACAAAGCAACATAAAGATTAAACACTGGCCAAGTTGGTTTTCGATACAGAACAATTAGCATCTCCCCAATTCTTCAGCACTAGCCATTTCAAAGGCAAAACAGCCACTCAGCCTACGGGAAATGTGCGGCACCTACAAGTGGTGCAGCACTCCACTGCACCAATTCACCGCCAGCGCCGCGAGCAGACAGTTGCGGTCATTTCAGTTTGAGCTGGCATACTACGAATTGTCTCTCCGTCAGTTACACCTGCGTTGTATGCAAGTGTGTGTGCGCAGAGGCGACAGGTTTAATCAAACGGGTAGGCTTCTAGAAAGTTAACAGGGCATGATTCTTTTGGGGCCCCAAATGAAGATAAAGGATATTAATTTATGAAATCAATCATGTCTTCAATGAGACATTTAAAGTGTTTTGAAAACGCAATTCATGCGGCCGACCAGCACAAAGATTAAAGCATAGTCACCATCAATGTTTGTAAACATTATTTCTTGTCATTATGCCAGCTTGTTTTAGTGTAAACAGTGGCATTTGTGCTTGACATGTGCTAGACAATACCTTGCTATGCGCTCAATTAAACCGTACGGTCACCAAACTGCTCATGTTTCATTTAGTAATGCATGGCACTTCCCCTATGTTTTCTGTACAGTATTTCAGACGCATTTAAAGTCGTTGCTCGGGCTGCATGAATCCTTAAGTAAATTCGTTCAGTGCCCGCTTTGCACAAGATATCTCAGCTGTCACGTAGTGCAATAGAATGGCATAGCGTGGCTTCATTTGCACGCACAGTACTGTCAAGGGCTATGGCAGTACATGTGGAATAAAATTTAAAATTCTCAGGGTCCGTGACACATAATCCCTGGAATGTGGAACCTTTTCTCCAATGTTACTGTTTACGAACTGTGATACGGCTGAAAAACAGCACAACCGTCATCATCATCATCAGCCTGACTACACCCAGAGCAGGGCAAAGGCCTCTCCAATGATCCGCCAATCAACCCGGCCTTGGGCTTTCTGCTGTCATGTTATACTTGCAAACTTTTTCATCTCATTGGCCCACCTAACTTTCTGTCTCCCCTTTGTGTGCGTTTGTCTTCTCTGGGAAACCAGTCAGTTACCTTTCATGACCAGCGATTATCCTGCATATGTGCTACATGCCTTTTACTCTTGATTTCAACTATGATCCCTGACCAACTCTGCTCTCTTCTTGTCTCTTGAGGTTACCACCAATCATTTTTTTTTTTAATCGCTCACTGTGTCGTCCTCAATTTAAGCTGAACTCTCTTTGTAAGCTTCCAGTTTTCTGCAGCAGCGTACCATAGAGAATTGCTGGACCTCTCAATCCACCAACGAATTTTAAACTGCAGACTCGAGAAAGCTTTTCTGGCTGCCCCTCTGTTCCTTCAGCACGGTAAAAATGTCAGTTAACTTCCATGGGGAGTAAATTCACAACAAACTAGCTGCATGTACTTCATAAACGTGCCCGCAAGATCACTTGCTTCAAGCAGCATACACTAATACAGTGTTCTCGCTGGTTTCTGAAGCATAGTCACAGTGGGAAACTGAGACACTTTGTTATGGGTGCGTAGTTTTTACAGTTATTGGCGTATACGACACAGCAATTCACATGCGACACTACAAAGCACCACTAAAAACCTGACACAACTCTGCTCATGGGTGGGCTGCTGCACGGAGCACCCTAGTTCATTTCATTCTTTTTCGCACAGCTGTACGGAGCCACTGGCTCGGTGCACACTTCCTATAGCAGAGCAAAACCAAATTAAAAGAAAAAAAAGCAACAAACCTCCGCAAACATGGCCAGCATAGGTGACCCATAAGCAGACTTGACTTCAAAAAGATCATCGATGTACTCGGTGGGCTCAATCTGGCGGAAGATGCTGAAGTCCTCCAGCGTTAGTTGTGTTGCCACCTCCACACTGTTCAGCTGAAGAAAGTTCACTTGGCTCTCGCGTAGGAGCTCCTGCACACGAAAACAAAACCGTTCATTCAGAGATGGGAGATGGCCAATGGAGCTTAAGGGGAGACGCGGGTCGAAAAGTCGCGTTTTTTTTCCAAATTTCACCTTTTCTGTTTTTTGTTGCTTTATCATCTTTATACATTATATTTTGACATCTGAAAATATCACAGCGAAATAAGCATCAGAAGTCAGTGAAAAACGCGTCTGAGTGAGCGGCAGTGACGCGCGGCATCACGAAATTTACACAAAACGGGCTGCTGTTCGCGTGCTCGCGGGGCCGCGAAGAGAGCTGTCCGCCATATTGCGGCCGCTGGCTCGTGTAGAGTTGTCCTTACTCTCCACGATCCCGGTTCTTGAAGTCTCGTACGTTCACGAAAAATCTAAAAAAAAGCAACAAAAACAGTCTTTTCCCGCCGTTTCAAACCGCGCGCCACTAACGCAGGGCCGCCATTGGCTGACAGCACCCGTGTTTTCTTGCCGTAGTTCGCTTCACTGTTTTCCGGAGTTATTTTTCGCTGTTTTCGTGCGATGGCAAGCCCGAAAAAGGCCGTTGCCGACCATCGGAAATACAGAAGTAAGAACAAGTTCAGAGGGAAGCGGCGGAGGACGTACAAGAAAGCCACCGCCAACGAAAATGTCCGCGACGGGCCAGCGGCCGGTAGGCCTAACATCGACCACGGCAACGTCGACCATGGCAACTGCGACGACGAGATCAACGCTGCAGTGAATTTTGTGAGTGCATCGCAGAAAAAAGATCGCGTTATTCGAAAACGACGTCAGGCCGAATGCCGATCGTGCCGAAAGCGTAGTGCTGTGCGAGTTGGGTGCATTGACGGCCGTCGTCGCAGGCGCGGCATGCCCCGTTTGTCACGAGAGTAAACTCGCAGTTCGGGCACCGAATAAAAAGCGGAAAGGCCTTTCGGCGTTTCTGGAGCTACACTGCGAGAATGCGGAGTGCTCGGAGAGCATCCTTTCGTCCGCGTACTCGTCGAAGCGGGTCGCGTCAGATGGCGGCCGCGGTGCAAGCAGAAGCTACGACAGCGGGAGTTCGCGTGACGCCTTTGCCGTGAACCTGAAAGTGGTGCTTGCAGCGCGTGCCGTCGGTATCGGGCATGAGCAACTTTCACGATTTTGTGCAGTAGTTGGATTGCCAAACCCTATGCACCATAAGACCTTCCATGCTATCGGCAAAAAGATTCACAGTGCGGCAGTGAAGGCTGTCTGTGAAAACATGCAAAGGGCACGCAGCGTCACCAAAGAGGTGGCTGGTAACAGTGACGTGCCAGTCATGTTTGACGGCACATGGCAAAAAAGAGGCCACAAAAGCCACAATGGTGTGGGAACTGTAGTGTCCTTGGACACTGGTTTGTGCCTGGACTATGAAGTGCTTTCCAACTTCTGCCTGGCGTGCAGTTTGCATAACGACATGGGAGGCGATGAAGAAACATGGCAGGCGTTTCATCATCCCGTTTGTGAGAAGAATTGCGACTGTTCTTCGCATGCCATGGAGGCCGAAGCTGCAGTGCGCATTTGGCAGAGGACTGTGGACTATGAGACACCCCTGCGGTTCACCATCTTCCTAAGCGATGGAGACAGCAAGGCCTACAACGGGGTCTGTGATGCCAACGTGTACCCTGACACTCCAATTGAAAAAGAGGAGTGCACCAACCACGTGGCGAAACGTCTGGGCACCGGCCTGCGGAAGCTGCCAACGCCACTTCCACGAGGGGAGAAGCTGAAGGAGACCACCATCCAGAAGCTTCAAACTTACTTTCAGGTGGCCATTGTGAACAATCGGGGAAATGTCCACAAGATGTACACTGCCATATGGGCCTCATGTTTGCACTCGTGCTCAACAGACGGTGCTGGAAGTCACAAGTTCTGTCCTGCAGGCCCAGACTCGTGGTGCAAGCACCGACGTGCTGAGGCGCAGGGCCAGCCTGCACCGTGCCACACCCCCCTCCTGACCAAGGCCCAGGGTTTGGCAGTCCTCCCAATCTACAAGCGTCTCACAGATGCGAAGCTGCTTGCCCGGTGCCTCCACGGCAAGACACAGAACGCGGCCGAGTCCCTGAACAGCAAAATATGGCTGCTGTGTCCAAAGACCCGGTTTGCTTCCCGGACTGCTGTGGAAACAGCCACAGCCATTGCAGTCCTGTGGTTCAACCGGGGCCACGCGAGCTTTGAAAAGGTGCTGGAAGAGCTTGGGGTGCTTCCTTCGGAGGCCCTGGTTACCCTCAGCGACCGCCGAGACAGCATGCGCATGCACAAGATGAATGTGCGTCAGACCGCTGAGGCGAGGGCACACCGTCGCAGTGCAGCCAAGAGGGCCCGGGTGGAAGAGTCCTGCCGCACCAGCCGGGAAGGGAAAACCTACGGTGCTGGAGAGTTTTAGACAACTGATATTCCCTCTGGACATGTGTGTATGTGTTCAGCACAAGTTTCGTGCTACTGCGTTTTTCATTTTTGTAAATACAGACTTTCAAACTTTCAAACGCGTTTTTCTCATTTCGCAATTTTGGCCAATTTGCATTTTTTGCGGGAAGTGTTTCGGGCACTTAGAATGGTCATACGACGACGAAATTTGGCACACACATTGAGGAGAGTGCGTAGGGTGCCGATATCTACTTGAATCAGCACAACCTATCAGCTGTAAATATCTATTAATAAATTTAATGGTGGTCGAGTGGAAAAAAAAGGGTACTTTGCTACACAGATGTTTTTTTCATAGTTTCAAAGTTGGAGCACAATTTCTAGCTAGATATCGGCACTCTATGGCTAATAGGGAGCAAAAGGAGCCATTGAACAACTCTCTGCATGAACATTTAGTATGCGCGAAAGTTCCCGGAAAACTTATCAAGTTTCACCATTACTTGAAACACAACTCCCAAACTATTGCACTTATGTAAAAACTGATTACAGATTTGGAATCAGGAGGAAAAACTGCATCAGTGGTCCAATTTCTGAAGCTCTAAGTTGAATAACAAAAAAAAAGTGCTTTCGAGGAGCGTCTCCTCTTAAGGGGAGACGCTCCTCGAAAGCACTTTTTTTTTTGTTATTCAACTTAGAGCTTCAGAAATTGGACCACTGATGCAGTTTTTCCTCCTGATTCCAAATCTGTAATCAGTTTTTACATAAGTGCAATAGTTTGGGAGTTGTGTTTCAAGTAATGGTGAAACTTGATAAGTTTTCCGGGAACTTTCGCGCATACTAAATGTTCATGCAGAGAGTTGTTCAATGGCTCCTTTTGCTCCCTATTAGCCATAGAGTGCCGATATCTAGCTAGAAATTGTGCTCCAACTTTGAAACTATGAAAAAAACATCTGTGTAGCAAAGTACCCTTTTTTTTCCACTCGACCACCATTAAATTTATTAATAGATATTTACAGCTGATAGGTTGTGCTGATTCAAGTAGATATCGGCACCCTACGCACTCTCCTCAATGTGTGTGCCAAATTTCGTCGTCGTATGACCATTCTAAGTGCCCGAAACACTTCCCGCAAAAAATGCAAATTGGCCAAAATTGCGAAATGAGAAAAACGCGTTTGAAAGTTTGAAAGTCTGTATTTACAAAAATGAAAAACGCAGTAGCACGAAACTTGTGCTGAACACATACACACATGTCCAGAGGGAATATCAGTTGTCTAAAACTCTCCAGCACCGTAGGTTTTCCCTTCCCGGCTGGTGCGGCAGGACTCTTCCACCCGGGCCCTCTTGGCTGCACTGCGACGGTGTGCCCTCGCCTCAGCGGTCTGACGCACATTCATCTTGTGCATGCGCATGCTGTCTCGGCAGTCGCTGAGGGTAACCAGGGCCTCCGAAGGAAGCACCCCAAGCTCTTCCAGCACCTTTTCAAAGCTCGCGTGGCCCCGGTTGAACCACAGGACTGCAATGGCTGTGGCTGTTTCCACAGCAGTCCGGGAAGCAAACCGGGTCTTTGGACACAGCAGCCATATTTTGCTGTTCAGGGACTCGGCCGCGTTCTGTGTCTTGCCGTGGAGGCACCGGGCAAGCAGCTTCGCATCTGTGAGACGCTTGTAGATTGGGAGGACTGCCAAACCCTGGGCCTTGGTCAGGAGGGGGGTGTGGCACGGTGCAGGCTGGCCCTGCGCCTCAGCACGTCGGTGCTTGCACCACGAGTCTGGGCCTGCAGGACAGAACTTGTGACTTCCAGCACCGTCTGTTGAGCACGAGTGCAAACATGAGGCCCATATGGCAGTGTACATCTTGTGGACATTTCCCCGATTGTTCACAATGGCCACCTGAAAGTAAGTTTGAAGCTTCTGGATGGTGGTCTCCTTCAGCTTCTCCCCTCGTGGAAGTGGCGTTGGCAGCTTCCGCAGGCCGGTGCCCAGACGTTTCGCCACGTGGTTGGTGCACTCCTCTTTTTCAATTGGAGTGTCAGGGTACACGTTGGCATCACAGACCCCGTTGTAGGCCTTGCTGTCTCCATCGCTTAGGAAGATGGTGAACCGCAGGGGTGTCTCATAGTCCACAGTCCTCTGCCAAATGCGCACTGCAGCTTCGGCCTCCATGGCATGCGAAGAACAGTCGCAATTCTTCTCACAAACGGGATGATGAAACGCCTGCCATGTTTCTTCATCGCCTCCCATGTCGTTATGCAAACTGCACGCCAGGCAGAAGTTGGAAAGCACTTCATAGTCCAGGCACAAACCAGTGTCCAAGGACACTACAGTTCCCACACCATTGTGGCTTTTGTGGCCTCTTTTTTGCCATGTGCCGTCAAACATGACTGGCACGTCACTGTTACCAGCCACCTCTTTGGTGACGCTGCGTGCCCTTTGCATGTTTTCACAGACAGCCTTCACTGCCGCACTGTGAATCTTTTTGCCGATAGCATGGAAGGTCTTATGGTGCATAGGGTTTGGCAATCCAACTACTGCACAAAATCGTGAAAGTTGCTCATGCCCGATACCGACGGCACGCGCTGCAAGCACCACTTTCAGGTTCACGGCAAAGGCGTCACGCGAACTCCCGCTGTCGTAGCTTCTGCTTGCACCGCGGCCGCCATCTGACGCGACCCGCTTCGACGAGTACGCGGACGAAAGGATGCTCTCCGAGCACTCCGCATTCTCGCAGTGTAGCTCCAGAAACGCCGAAAGGCCTTTCCGCTTTTTATTCGGTGCCCGAACTGCGAGTTTACTCTCGTGACAAACGGGGCATGCCGCGCCTGCGACGACGGCCGTCAATGCACCCAACTCGCACAGCACTACGCTTTCGGCACGATCGGCATTCGGCCTGACGTCGTTTTCGAATAACGCGATCTTTTTCTGCGATGCACTCACAAAATTCACTGCAGCGTTGATCTCGTCGTCGCAGTTGCCATGGTCGACGTTGCCGTGGTCGATGTTAGGCCTACCGGCCGCTGGCCCGTCGCGGACATTTTCGTTGGCGGTGGCTTTCTTGTACGTCCTCCGCCGCTTCCCTCTGAACTTGTTCTTACTTCTGTATTTCCGATGGTCGGCAACGGCCTTTTTCGGGCTTGCCATCGCACGAAAACAGCGAAAAATAACTCCGGAAAACAGTGAAGCGAACTACGGCAAGAAAACACGGGTGCTGTCAGCCAATGGCGGCCCTGCGTTAGTGGCGCGCGGTTTGAAACGGCGGGAAAAGACTGTTTTTGTTGCTTTTTTTTTAGATTTTTCGTGAACGTACGAGACTTCAAGAACCGGGATCGTGGAGAGTAAGGACAACTCTACACGAGCCAGCGGCCGCAATATGGCGGACAGCTCTCTTCGCGGCCCCGCGAGCACGCGAACAGCAGCCCGTTTTGTGTAAATTTCGTGATGCCGCGCGTCACTGCCGCTCACTCAGACGCGTTTTTCACTGACTTCTGATGCTTATTTCGCTGTGATATTTTCAGATGTCAAAATATAATGTATAAAGATGATAAAGCAACAAAAAACAGAAAAGGTGAAATTTGGAAAAAAAACGCGACTTTTCGACCCGCGTCTCCCCTTAAACTTCACAGGATTATCTGCCACTCTTTTCTGAATATACATGGAGACCACAAGGCAGAATTGGCATTGCAGTACAAACAACAAAAAGCCTAGTGAACCCATAACTTTACACTCTGTATTGATCACCATATGCATACCACAAAAGAGCAAATAATTTGTGGATGAGTAAAGGTTACACACAAACCCAGCTTCATAATATACACTCCTTAAAGGGGGCTTACAATACCTTTTAAGGATGCTCAGAAAACGCTGCCATCAGTAGTCAAGGGCTCAGAGAATATGTGAGTATAACATTAAAGTGCAGCATGCAGCCTGCAATTGACAAGTAACTCATCAAGTCAGCTAGAAATTGCTTCTTCTCGACAAATGATGCCATAAACCCAAATCTCCGTGCCATAAACACAAAGTCCACGGCCATCGGCCGATTTGATTGATTGATTGAAAACTTTCTTGAACTTTTTTGGCTTGCTATATAGCCACATACTTCCGGTGCTAAAACGTTAGAAAAATGTAAACACTGCTTGGTTAACATGTCATGGCATTCAACACTGCAGCTGATCAGGCTACCAGAGTCTGAAAAATCTAACAGTGTGCTGCAAGGCATCCGAACTAGTCGTCATGGTTATACATACGGTCATCACAACAATATTTGCACAAGTACTGTATTTACTCGCATAATCGGTGCCCCCCCCCCCTAGTTTGGTCGCAGAAAATTCGATTTTTTTTAGTTCCGCGCACATCAGGCGCACCCTCAACTTTGCCGTGATCAGAAACGATTCTACCCCCAGCAGTACAGTTGGAACGCAGTCCCCGTACCCTGAAGAAAAAAAAGGCGAATTGATGAGCAAATAAAAAAACGAAGTGTAACGACCTAACCAACGTGTTTGTTGAAATGAAACTTGAAAAACAAAAACCGTCCATGAGCAGAAAAAGAAAAATGGCTGTTCCATCAATTAGCATATGAGGACAAAGTGGTGAATTTTCCCCAATCCGTTATAAAGCTCCGACAGGAGAAAGACTTCATTTTGTCCCAGATCGGCAACGCGATCAGACCCCCCCCCCCCCTTTGCTTTGATATGGTGTGGAACATGACAGTGGAAGAGAAAGGTGCAGGGAGTAGATACACTGATACGATTTGTTGAGTAATTGTACTACTACACCCCAGTTAATTTCTCGGTAAATGAACTCCTGTTAAATGGAACATATTTTTCTGGTCCTTCGAGTTCCGTGTAACGAGAGTGCACGAAATAGTATTTTTAAGTAACAAGGTTAGACTACAATATCAGTGCATATTGCATTGAAATGCAAAAGCAGTTTTCCTATACTCTCAGTTACTGCAGCAGAAATAAACTCCGTATAACTGCTGAAGCATCACACCCTCTTGATCAAATAAAAGATAACAAAAAGGCACTCACTGCAGCCATGTCATCAGGTACAAGAGGATCAGTGGAGGCATTGTTGCGCAAGTAGTATCGACTGCTGAGACCAATCTTTTCAGCCAGGTTTTGCATTTGCTCTGGCAAGCGGCGTTGCTTGATTAAGCCACCTTCTCCAACAGACACTTCACACAATGAGTAAAGGCTGCAAACAGGACAAAAGCAAGAAAGGGAATGTCAAAAGTGCAGAGCTTGAGACATCCCACAATTATAAAATGAAATGTGGACGTATGTGAACTGTAGATAGAAAAAAGGAACAATGATAGAGGAAAGGGAGAACATTCAGACAACTTGTGTTTTTAATGTGCATTCAAACTTAGTAAATGAGTGTTTTTCCACAGTGGCTCCATCAATGAGTGGCCAGTGCAATTGATAATTCGACCTGTTATCTCGTTCTCGACAACATGTTGCCATTGTGACAGGCAGGGGCTAGATGTCGCACAGAGCAACATGGTAGATATCGGTGCAAAGTAGTAATGAACTGTACAAAACAGCACCCAGAGTAGCATGAAAGATGCCAGGGTAGATTAGTGCCAACTGTGTTCATCTGCCCCTTCTACCAGTAAGGTGTAGAATATGTCAGTGCCAACGATTCAAGAACCAGCACAGCAACAGTTCCTTACCTACTAGAGTCTGTGATTCCAAACTCCCGAAGTGCCAGCATCACTACCTCGCGCGCTGTTGTTTCCTGCAGGAATTACAAAGATGAAGGGTCAACCAAAACTTTACCTTATAGTTTTTCCTTGATGCAATATACATTCAACATTTCATAAAACGTAACTGCTGAACAAAACAAAATGCAATAATGAAAAAGAAAAATAAATGCCCCCAGGAATTATTAAACAAGTGTCTTTAATGAACATGTAATGCGGCAAGAAGCACAGACTACAGAAGCAAAAAGCACCGAGAAGTAGGTATTCACCCACTTAATGTACACAAGAGCTTAATTTTTTATATTGGGAGTGCTAGTTTGTGCGTTCACAGCTCGACGCGCACGTGTTCTCGCATTCTGCCCCTCCCATCGTGAAGCCATTACAACCAGGAGCTGAACAAGGCAGATAAACAAATCATTCCACAGCTATCACGTCCAGTGAGGTTATATAGGAACAACAGAAGAAATGATGACAGAAAGTTGTAGCACGCACCCTATGGATGAGCAGGTATTTGCAGGTCTGGTCTGCTTTGTACACCTTCAACACATGCTCAGGAAAGTCGCGGCCAGGGGCGTCTGCCCCTTCACAGTGGGGTGTCACAATGAGCGAGCTCAAATCGGGGTTGCTGTGACTGTGGTACAATTGGCCTGCTCCAGTGCCGCAATTTCCTGGTGTGATGGCATGGGCTGGAGACGAGCCGCTGCGACCAACCCGATGGTTGCCACAGCCGGAGCCTACACTTGACCCACTGTGCGTAGAGTAGAGGCTGTCATCAGAACTGTTTAGTTGAGACTCCCTGTAAAGATGAAGAAAAGTAGAAGCTCTCAAACTTTAATTCTTCCATTTGAAGGTATATCAGTACCACTTCTACATAATTACATACTTTACACTTCACATAAAAAAGCAGTTTCTAAGTGTCAGAGGAATGGTATCTAAAATAAAGCTACTTTATGCCCTCCCTGCCTCTAGCAGCTACAAAGTAACACTTCATTTCAACAAAGGAAGCAAAACTTTCATAATAATTATCAAGAAAATATTTACAATATTCTACCTCATTATTGCATAAAGGCACTGGGCAGTGATATATTCCTAAAGGTACTTCTGGCTCAAATTTTTCAATGGAAAGTCATGCAATATACAGTTGCTCAGGGCAGTGTGGGTTCAACAGTGTTCACAATAAACCTGCCAGCACTTCTGTCCTCGTCTGTCCACGATTGCATTAGAAGCCCATGTACATCGAAAGCTTTTGTTTGTTGGGCCCAACCTCGTAATCAAGAGTGCCCCGTGGCTTACGCTCTTCTTTAAAGGCCCCCCTGACAGCGAAAGTTTTGTTTGCGAGTTTTTGCGATCATTTGTAGCTTTGTGTCTGGTAATGCCGAAATTGTATGACAAATGCTCTAGCGCATTGTACAGTTAATGCTAGCGGCATTATTTCGGAACTATTTTGTGTCAGTTCAAAACACCCAGCTAAATACCATAAGAAACTAGTGCCCCACAACCGAGCAGTGTCTGGAACTACATGCGCTCAAGGTGACACTGAAACACACTGTTTCCAAATAGGAGGACCCAAGAATGAGACTTTGTGGTTGCTTTAAGCATGTTTCTCTTAGAAAGCCCGACAACAGAGCGAGAGAGGTGACGAAGAATAGTCCGCACCAGGTGCCAGTCAGAGTATTGTGCCCGCCCTGCAAACGTTCTAGACCTCTGCAACGTCGCAAGAGGATCCCCTATCTACGTGAAACCACAGAAAATGTCGATTATACCTGAATACCCGGAGGAGCACGCACCCTTGTTTTAAAACCAAATTAAGATATCTTCTAGGCAACGCTGCGCACTAATAATCAGTCAGAGGTGGCCCCGCATGCAGGACTATCAAACAACACAAGCATCTCGAGTTTCCAAACTTGGTGTCAGGTGTCCTTTAATGCTAACACAGACACCACCGGAAGCCTCCAGTGCCTCAGTGTGCCCTCTGCATATAAGAATCAACAGTGCAAACTCACACATTCAGTGTCTTGGGGATGAAGTTCATCTTGGCCAACGCTTTCTTGAGCTTAGCCCGGTGGCCTAGTGTCATGAACCCTTTCTTGTCTTCCTTGCAGGAGACATCCCCATTTCCTGCACATGATCCTGATGAGGACACAGAGGCCACTGGTGCGGGGGATCCTGCTGCAGATGACGAGTGCTGGCCACCCCAGCCAACCCCCAGTGGCAAGCCACCAACCCCAAGTGGGAGCCCAACTACATCACTCCACTCGAGGTGCGACGAGAGCCGGAGGCGTGGATCAGGCTGCAGCCGCAAAATCTCAGAGCTCTTGCGACCACGTGGACGCATAGCCTTTTCTGGGTTATTCAGCATCTCCTTAAACTCTGGATGTTCCAATATATTGTAAAAGGGGACGGGGGAAACAGAGAGATGCATTAATGGTGTTACACACTCCCGAGCACACTAAACGCTAAAAGAGCCAACAATAAAATCTTCAGTTTGTCTGTGTGACAGCACTACGCAGCCATCAAGTTGCCATGGTTCATTACAAGGCTAATACTGGTGTTTATAATGAAGCCCTTTCTATATTCTTCTACCCCAACACAGGTCGAGGAGCCATCCTTTCATGAACAACACGCATGTGTCCTTTCATAATGATGCTTTATAGTTCTTAGAGCATTTGTTTTTCCTCAATATCTAGCTTGAGTGCTGTGTCTTTCCAAATCTTTAGGGTGCTGTCAGAATGTGATTCACAGTCATGCGTAATGAGGCCATGGTGAAAATCACGCTAAACAGTTGCATTAACACGTTAATACCAGCAGCCGTCCACTTTCATGTGTATCTGACAACGCCGAGATGGAGGCAGGGTATCGTGGAGCGGTGACTTTTGCCTTATTCTATACCATTCTTGTCATTCATAACTCGCGGCTAGCCAATTTCGTTGATGATGCAGACAAACAGCCGCTCTGATTAGGTACCACACTGGCCAAGCGCGAATAAAATGATAAGCATTGGAATCTGAAAAGGCATCGCTCCGTGGTGGCACGCAGCAGCTGTGGCAGCTGCGTGAACAAAACCATGAACTGAGTGACAGCTTCAGCTTCGGATCATCTGCGGCTCGAAAGCAAGCCAGTTGCAGAAGCAGGGCCATCCTCCATGCAGCAGGGCAGTCTCATTGCCATCGCTGTCGAGCAATGGCGGCGCCTATGCTTGCTGAACAGTGGCGGTTCCTGGTGGTGCCAGCGCGTGTTTCAGACTTCGTCAACGTATTTTCACGTTCTCAAATTCCTTGTAAATGTTAAAGATTGGGTTTGCTGTATAACATTAAATATCTGAGCCTGGAATTGCATCGTGAAATTTCATTTCATTGAAGCAGGACAACAGAAGAAATAGTGTTCATTGTGGCGACAATAGTTATGCATTGACTCCTATGGACTGCCGACAGGGAACAGTGAATTTTTCATTGTAGCGGAAATTTCGTTGAAGCGGCGTTCGTTGTAGTGGGGTTCAACTGTAGTCCTCTTGGGCAGAACTAAAAGGTTACAGGTACAGCCTCTAGACTTTTCTTTAATTTTCAGTCAATTCCTTGCATAGCTGATAAACACGATAAATGCTACCATTTCTCATTTCCCCACGATTGTATACTCAAGTTGTACATGCAGTTTGTCACGAACTGTACACGTTTTTGTAAACAAACTTTGCAATGACCAGAGCAAAGTAACCCACTGATAATTGAAATATGCAAAAAAAAGGTTTTTTTACATCACGTCAGGCTACTACACTGATCCAGTGCCCACCCCATAAGGCCAGTACACATGCAGGAGGGATATCAACGACACCAAGTGAAGCTATTTGTTTGGGCCCGCTCATGGGCGCACAGTTCGGTGCATGCAAGGAAAGTCACCAAACCACACCATCTTTTACGGTTAATATCCCAAACTTCCTGGCAGGTTTGAGGCCACACTGGGCACAAAGTCATCTATCTAAGCACTGTGAAATGATTGATTCAATCTAATTGGTACTTTCTTTCCATTCAAGGACGAGATGGTAATCTTATGGAGAAGCCGAAAAGTAACACATGTGGTTCTTCAAAGCATTGGTTATACCACTGAAGTCACAGTTGCTTTCAACAGTTTTTATACTTTTGTTGCCATTTATAATGGTGCAAAGACCCTGGTCAAATCAGCCTCAATGTTAATTACAGCTGTCAGCAAAAATATTAAACTGGTTGCATATAGTTCTGTATCAGGATGTGCAAAATATTCGGGACAAATATTCTGCACGATGAACCCCAAATTGGTTTTGAAAAGTAATGAAAGCAGTGTGCAACTATGCAGGAGGAGTTTCCTCGGAGGCTTAAAGTGCTCCAACTTAAGGTGGTTTGTCGAGGTGTCCTTCTGAACGAACTTGATCAGACGCTTGGCATTATGTCACATCTCCCAATTCCCATCTTGAAAACAGGGTGCCAGGCACACTCCATAACATGGTGTGCCTAGCTAACGCACTAGTGGCACTATAACCAATTGATGATTGATATGTGGGGTTTAACCCCCCAAAACCACCATATGATTATGAGAGACGCCGTGGTGGAGGGCTCCGAAAATTTCGACCACCTGAGGTTCATTAACGTGCACCCAAATCTGAGCACACGGTCCTACAACATTTCTGCCTTCATCGAGAATGCAGCCGCCGCAGCCGGGATTCGATCCCGCGACATGCGGGTCAGCAGCCGAGTACCTTAGCCACTAGACCACCACGGCGTGGCATGGCACTATAGCCAAGAGAAACAAGCTTGATGTCTTGAGTTTCTATAACGCACTTCAACAGTGCATATAAAAAATGTCTGCCACAGTCCAATGAAGACCAACATATCTGGCAGTCACACGAGTGAATGAACTGCAGCTACATCTGCCACACTTTGTGCACGTGCTCGAGCAGTTACAAGCAGCAAGGCTCAGACTTGCAACACGTGATCTAAACCAAGACTTCGAAAACCTTTAGAAAGAATACCACCAGTTTTCAGACGCCAGTGCTGGTAAAGCAACAAAAATAACAATACAATTATATAAACACTCACCTTATCCCTCAACTGGGGGTCATTGAACCATGAGAGGAGTTTGCTGCAGACCACCATAGAGCTTGGAATGAATGTGCGATATGTCAGTAAGAAGTCTTCTATGTAGCCTGGGTCAAGTGCATTCTCTTCAAACAACTGTGACAACAGTCGATCTGGCGTCCCCTGTAAGGACATGCAAAAACAATCAACAGGAGTGGCTACTTCGAGTTAAAATAATGTCAGCATTCAGAACTCGTAGCTAATGCCATGAAGCCCCTTGATTGTTTCTCTAGTGCAATTTCCACTAAGAGAAGTACCGTAAAAATACAGTTAAATGCACTATACTTCAGAGCATTTTTCTCGATTCATTTGTAGCTTTAAGAACACTTGAAGCACTGCTCCTAAAAATGTGGAAAGTGCAAAGGTTTGTTTTTGTGACATGCATACCCTGATAACGATGTGCCCTTCTCTGCTGCCAGAATCAACAGTTCTGTGCTCGGTGACCAAAACAACACGACCATCTTCCTCAAGTTTTCGTGTGTTCTCCTCGCTGCGGTGAAGAATGCGACAATAATCGCCCTGGGCAATGCACACAAACTGGCAGTCATCCACTCTCGTGCGCATGGTGCCTACGTGGTTCATCTTGTCCATGGTAGGTGTGATGCCGAAGCTGAAAAATACAGCACCACAATTAACTGTAGTGGCAAACTAGAACACAATAAACTCCAAAGCTGAAAGCTTGACGACACTTTAAAAGCCCTTATCAAACCTTTTTACAGCGAAAGCTGTTATGAGATCAAAACTCTGCTCCCGCACGGCGCCGTAGTTGTCCGCCTCAGCCGTCACCAGTGTCCGTAACCACTATTCGGAAATAAGAAAACAAACTAGTACTAAGGACACAGTGGGGCTCGAACCCAGGTCCACTGCGTGCCGGCCCAGTATTCTACCACTGAGCCACACCAGTGCTTTGGACTTGTTCGCAAACTTGCCTTAGGCAGGCTTGGTGTCGGGAAAGGAATCGTGTTAATATGAGTAATGAAGTGTTTTAGAACAGAAAAGGACCAACCAGGCCAGGCATCACACAATGCAAATAGCATAACAAGTGGGTCGTCCAATGTTCCAACACAATACAAAAGCTTCTTCTTGATCACCTATTAACTGTGGTGCATACCCACTTCAGGCATAATTCCTAACTGTCGTCAGCAACTGCATGAACAATTGGCACAAAACTCCTTGCAAGTGCTTAGCGTATACAATGCTTCTCAGAAGAATGACGAACAATAGCATAGCGAATGCTGGTCTACTACCCAAAAATTATTAATAACGCCGTAGTGGGTACCCAGCAAGTGTGCTTGCAGCAGTCACCCAACGAGTGTTTAGAAAAGGCTCTGAAAGGCCGCCCTTCTAGCTTTCGCTGCGACTGTGCTGCGCCTTCCGTGCAGGCCTGGCGCTTTTTGCTCAGCAAAAAATTGCAGTGGACTCCCAATAAGCAAAACTCGCTTAAGCGAAAAAGCCGCATAAACGAAATTATCTAGACACATTTGGTTGGTCTCCTATATATTCAATGATAAAAAGTTTCAGGTAATCGTAACATTTTTTTCGCTTACATTGATTGGTTAAATGAAACTAAAACTGGCAAAATTCATGTACGGTGGAAGTGACCACGGCAGTCTAGCAACCATGAAACAAATGCCAAAGCTAGCCTAGCCAAGCCAATGCAGCGATTGCACATGTCTGCACACAACGAGCAGCAAACGATCCATCTCGTTTCCATCTTTGTTTCCAGCTTGTCGTAAACTTGAGATGGGAAACAAAAAACATGGCAGCACAATGCACTTTTGCTTGCAATGAAAGTAAAAACCATTCAAGAACTTGACCTCAACGACCTATCTAAGACAGAAGTGTAGTGAAGAAGTTCAATATTCCCAAGTCTACACTGTTGAGGATACTCAAGAATAAAGGGAAGATTGAAGAAGCTGCAAAGCGTGGGAACTTTGCCACAAACAGAATGCGGATGAGAACGGCGGCATACAAAGAAATTGAAGATGCTCTTTTTCCGATACAAGCGTGCGCACAGTGCAAACTTCCCGATCAGCGGCCCCATTTTCGAAGAGAAGGCCGAAGAGATTGCTACTCGCATGACGATAGAGCACTTGCGGGTGAGCGATGGCTCTCTGAGCAGTCTTAAAAAGCAGCATGGTCTTGTCTTTAAGATAGTTTCTGGAGAAAGTGCGGCTGTAAACAGATATCTGTAAGCCATATTAGCAACATTTTTCTTTCTAATCAACTATATATGTACTGTATACTTTAAAGTGTCTTTGTTCAGTCAGCCACAGTCGGTGCTTTTGAAATGAAGTCATATTTCATTCATTTTGAGGGCTTTGCTTAAGTGAAACTTCTCATAAATGGAAAAAATTTTCTTGTCTCTTCGAGTTCCATTTAAAAAGAGTCCACCGTATCTTTATTTTGGATGCTTACTCTACATCCCCATTGATTGACACAATATTTAATTAAAAGAAGGAACAATTTCCTCGCTACCGTATTTACTCGCGTATTGATCGCACTCGCATATTGATTGCACCCCTAAATTTTGTCGTCTAAATTCGACTTTTTTTTTTCCACATGATGATCGCACCCTGAACTTGCCGCATCGTCATGTCATGCGCCAAGTCTAGCTGAACGCGCTTATCATTGTTTTTGTGATCTGAAAGCGGGCATCACTATGCTAATGCCGTAAATGTACTGATTTAAATGAAAGCATTCCTTATTTAGATGGAAGAAACTGTTTTGACGTGCGTGACATACTCACAACCTCCATAATTGACGCAAAAAAGAAAAAAAAATGCGGTAGCTTCGCTCTATGGAGTGCTTCGCTCTGTCAGCCGCCATGTTTGTTTTGATATCCCACACTGTTACAGCGGCGGCGGCCTGTTGGTAGACTTGTGTTCATCCCGCAGCAATGTTTTTTTTTTTTCCTGAGACCACGTCTTGTGTGTGTGTGTGTGTGTGCTTTGCGATCTTCTGTTGAAGCGCCGTTTCGCCTTGGGCGGTATGCAAGCTTTACTGCCACGATCAAGCTGAAGGCGCTTGACTACGCCCTGGAACAGGGCAAACATTTGCTGCCGGTGCTGCCGGCAGACATTTCGGCGTCGACGAAATTTGGATCCAATATTGGAAAAAACAGCGCGACATGCTCATGGCTACTAACAGCACGCGATGGGCTTTCCACGGACCAAAATCTGGCAAGTTTCCCCGACATTGAAAAGGCAGTCCTCGAATACGTGAAGGACATGTACAAGGACGGTTATGCAGTGTCATTAGACATGATACGGACGCAGGCGTGCAGTTTCCCGGAGGCTGGGAATAGCCACAAAGGACTTCAGTGCCAGTTCAGGCTGGACGACACGCTACATGCGGCGAAATGAACTGTCACTGGCATTTCTAACGCGCTCGACGGAACGGAAGATGACCCTCTGTGGGACAGTGAAGACACTGCCGGTTCCGACAGGGAATCGTGCGGCGACGACACTGACGCCAGTGATGCTTCAGAGTCTGAATGAACGTTAGGGGGTCAGAGAGGTAAAAAATAAAAGGGCAGTGTGCCATGCATGTAGCTCCTGCATAATGCGTGCATTTTATTACAAAGGTAAGCCTTAATTTACTTTTATTTTTGGTTATGTTCATGATAGCTACCGTGAGAATTCCGATTAGCGACTTTTTTGCGTTTCCAGTGCTCAGAATATTTTTCATGAAAAACTTACCCCGCGTAATGATCTCATCCCGAAGTTGGAATCAATTTTTCGAAAAAAAAAAAGTGCGATCATTATGCGAGTATATACGGTACTTTACGTTCATTTAGGCTACTATGTTCGCATCATGCAGAAGTGATGAGAGTAATCCTGACAATGCAGTAAGTGATAAATAGTCAGCAAAAGCAAGGAATGTCCCTGAAGCTTTCAGTTCGAAAAGAAATTATACGCGAAATGGCTCTAGGAAAATTGTTTTAATATTGGTCACTTCTGGTCACCATATTGTTTTAATGTTACATCATATACAGCTTTTTAGAAAAACAATGTTGGGGAAACCCTTTCCATTCCAGCAAAACATATGATAACAAATAACCTAACAGTCCAATGTAATCCAAAATTCCACTTTTGTAATCTGTATGTGCAAAGCTTGCACACACAACATACATGTGCAAATGGATGCACACACCTTTTTGTCCTAGGGAGCTAACCTCCTGGAGGCTAGCAGCATTTACAGTACGAGATAAAATGTTACCAAATCCCAGGGACATGAGATTTGGGTCAGGGGTGTGCCAACTCTTTCCAGAGTGGAGGGGCAACTCTCTCTCGATATATATTATATATATATATATATATATATTCATCCTTTGCGTAAGCACCACTTATAAATGACCACAGAAAAGTATAAGAGAATTAACTATTTTTAATACAGCAGCATATTGTTTACCATTGGTTCTTTGGCATTTAAAATTGTAAGCGAGCTATAAAATCGCCTACCTCTTACATGACGTCACGAATCGGTGAAATGTCGCGGTGTTCATTACAGCGCATGCACATTAAACAGGGCATTCACGCACTGAACAATACTTAAAACTTTTTGGGGTAGCTGGAGAGCATATTCTTTTAAATATTATTCAAGTAAACTAGCTGCCGGTCACATTATCAACGGTTACCTATTGCAGCTGCCGAGATGAAATAACATGAGCATAATAAAATATTTTCACTTGCAACATCAAGACGTTTACTAGTTTGTGCGTGCACATATCTGTGAACTTGTCCTTGTTGAGAGAGAGAGGAAGAGAGAGAAATAAGCAGCGCTGCACGTGTGTGCTTCTTTGCTGTCCAAGTTGTATTTTGAGCTGTAAAAGACCATTCGAGTTGAATGAAAACATACTAGCCCGACTCTCAATTAAGCATCCATAGTGGTAAAAACCACACTCATTCACCTTCTCCTTGGTCCAGTGGCTCAAGTTTAAGGACAAGTTTAAAAGCTGAGATTCCCACTGTGCTCGAGTCTACTGGTTTGTTTGGCGCCACTTTGCAAGCTGCCACCATCGCTCCAAGTTACCATTAGGAAGGCTGATCAGGTTTACGGAGACTGAAGCGGAAACCATTTTCGTAACAATCTGCTCATAGCGGCTTCGACAAAGGAACGTTGAAGATATATATTTTTGATCAAAGAAAATTTTCCTGAAGTAGCAGATGATTTCAACAGTCTATAAAAAGTTTGCTCATTCGCATCTGTAACTGCATCAGCCAGTCACAGCAGAACGAAAGCGTGAACAAGTTATACAATTTTTTTGGACCCCTGTTTAGCGCTGGCGTGCTCTGCAATGGTACAGCAGAAGGCGTGAAAGCGCCGCTTAGCCGGGCCGCACCGCAAGAGCCTACAAGGAAAATCGTCGCAGAAAAAAAATGTTGGAGAAATTTCACTATATTGTAATACTCTCTCATAACAACATAATTCTGTGAATACTGTGGTGAAGGAAAACTTCGCCTTAATTGTTGCTTTCCCCAGCGTGCAGCCAACAGTTACCACTGTCGGAAATGGGGGGACTCAGCCCCCCTATGTTTCTCAGTGGGGGGGGGCTGAGTCCCTCTTGCTCCCCCTCCCGGCTGGCATGCCTATGATTTGGGTATAGATTGAGAAAAAAAACGGATACAAAGGGCCAGACGTTAAAGTGAGTAAACTAATAAAAGCTGTAACAAATATTTCACCTGTCTCCCATTTGAAGTGTGTGAGTGGTTCCGTCGGGCATTTCCACCTCGACCTGCCCATTGACAATCACAGACCAAGAGTCCAGCTCCTCGCCATGATTCATCACCACCGTACCAGCCTTTTCCACCACAGCAAACACCATGACTGCGCACAGCTCTCGTCGCACTGACAGTGTCATGTTAGCAAACGCCTGGCAAGAGATGGGAGGAAAAAGCCATTGAAACAGGTTCTGCGCAGGAAAGTTCACAAGAATCAGTGCTGGCACAATCGTGTGATTTGCGTTCCACTTTTTTTTTTTTTCTGGCCGAAATGGTGTTTTTTTAGCTTTATATCCCACTGATTTGATGAATTGATTTGCTTTTCCTTCATGTTTTCTGTGTTTAGTTGTTTTGCTCCTTTCTTTATATACCTGTGCAACTAAACGTGTGTGTGAAATTTCAGCAGAATTTTGAGCCAATGCCGAGATAAAATTATGAGCAGATATTGTCAACAGAAATGCACAGCCTCTCCTCTGAAGTAGCAATTCAACTAAGCAAATCTTTTGTAAATATGGTGGCAAGAGTTCTAAACCAAAAATTGCAATAACATGGCAAGTATGATCAGTAGGGGACATTGTGCATTTACCAAATCTCAAGAGTTAATGAATATTTGCATTTCTTTGCTTAGCCATGGTCAAACAAACAAAAATGTTAAACAGAAATAAAACAACACACTGAGCACTAAACGCAAAGATCATAGTCACTCACCGGTAAGGGTTGCATGAACTCGAGCAGGGTCTCAATGTCGTCCTCTGTCCTGTCATTGGGATCCCTTTCAAGACACTCATGGTATGCATCCCTTACTGTAAGGCTCTGAAAAAAACAAAACAAGCCACTAAGCATCACAACTAGTTAAGGATATTAAGAAAACCATTATTGTTCAAGTAGAAAACATGCTTGCTATGAAGATGACACCATTAATAGTGATCATACAACTGGCGTAGTTTGAACACTACATATTACCATGAAAAAGGGCAGAAGAAAGGCGGTGCAGCATGAAGGGGAACAAGAGGTCCACAAACGAAAAACCAAATGTAACATATTTAATTAATTATGTGGCAGTAATCTTACATACTTATGCTGTCCCTCTTTTATTGAGGCTCATTCTTGGAGTACACACATGGAATGCAGAGTAAAATATAGCCTTCTTCACAGTGCTTACAATGAAATAAAAATTGGGAGGGAGAGAGCATAACACGAATACCCTTTTGCGTAAAAATATCTAGTGATCATTTATTTATTTATTTATTTATTTATTTATTTATTTATTTATTTAGGAATACTGCAGGCCTTGAAAAGGCTCAGGCAAGTGGGGAAAGGTACAAACAAGTGATAAAAAGTGTGCAGGAAACGAAGATAATATACTGACAATAAAATGAATCTACAAAGAAGGAAACAAGCACTGAAATGTGTAAAACAATGAAATAGAATATACAGAATGAAAGGATCATGAATACATAACCATCTGATCAACGGACAAGAGTATCTGTGCACGGCTAGGTTTAAGACGTAATGAATGCGATAGAGTCGGTGTTGCTGAGTGCACTAAGAGGCAGGCTGTTCCAGTCTGCTACTGTTTGAGGGAAAAAGGAATACTTAAACATGTTGGTTTTGGCATTGTAAGGCGTTACTGTGGCAGAGTGGCGATTTCTTGTTCAGCAAGCAGTGAGAGGCTTAATGTAAGGTTCAGGAGAAAGAGACAACATCATTATACAGCAGGAACAGAAACTTAAGCCTGTGAATATTTCTTCTTAGTTGTAAGGACTGAATATTGTGTTGTGCCACTAAGATACTTGGAGAGTCACTGGTATGATATTTAGAAAAGATAAACCTTACTGCTTTACTTTGGATTCTTTCTAGCACATCGACGTTAGCTTTAGTGTAACAATCCGACACGATAGCTGCGTATTCTATCTTAGGATGGACAAGAGAAGTATAGGCAATTAGACAGGTCTCGGCAGGAGCGTGTTTTCATTTGTCTCTGAGGCAAAAGAGTTTTTTCAAAGCTGTGTCGCAAAGGTGAGAGATGTGGGATCTTCAACCGAGATGGTTACTTATTATGACACCTAGGTACTTATATTCATTAACCTCTTTAAGGGGTCACACAGGCCTTGTGTGAAACATCTATTGCTACTGCTGCTAAAGTAATGAAACTTGCAGGTAATATGTAATTTAATATGCCGATTACAAATATGCAACTAGTTTTTATGTATATTACACAGAAAAAAATTGTACGTTTTTTTTCTGTTTTTTACTTCTGGGATGACTGGCAAAAACTTCATTACAATAAGAAAGCAAAATGTTACATTTATATATTCCTGAATGCTCAATGAATGCAAGAAGCATAATTTCATGTTTCTACACTTATTTCATCAGAAGTTACAAAAGTTAAAACATTAAACCAGAAATGGGAATTCGCTGTCTAATGTTTGCCCAGATTTTCAAAATTTTCCACGGTGAAGAAACATTGTACTATAGGCATCTTGCACTCTTTGGAAGCCTAGCTATCAGGTACAACAAATCCTATTAGAATTGGGTGATTAGAATGATAACAACAGCCCCCTAGAAAAGTGGAGACAACCCAAAAAAGTGTTCTGAGAAAAATGGGAGCTCTTTATCTTCTGAATGAGCACAATTCTGGATGAGCACAAAGCTCTTTATCTTCTGGATGAGCACAATTACAACTGCCAGTGGCTCAGATGGCTCCTGGAGAATAATCTGGGTGGAGCTTTGCCCTGTGCCTCCGCTTCGCAGCTGCCTAAAAGGCTACTGAAGACCCCCTCTTTCTCTCTGCATCGACATTTAGGGCATTTGCTGCGAGTAAAACTAGATAGTTCCCGAAGTAAATATTCTCTCCTGGCAAAACTATACATTCTACAAGCCTAGAGTTTTGTGAGAACGTGCAGGAAGATGTCCTGAATGCAACCCCTACAAAATTGAAAAATCGGTTTTTTCGCTACTTTTTCGCTTTCAAGACCCATGTGTCCCCTTAAGTGGCATGGATGCAAGATGACAAGTGAACAAAAGTTTATTAACTTTTTGGCGATTTTTATAAATACTGTTTTATTGATATTAAGCTCAATATCCCAGCATTTGCACTATGCTAAAATATTTTGAAGGCTGGACTTTAAGGTAACTTGATCTTGTAGGCAGGTGATTACGTTAAAGAGTAAGCAGTCATCTGCAAATAACTATCTGAACAGATTCAGAAATGCTGTCAACAATGTCATTATTATATACCTTAAATAATAAAGGTCCGAGAACACTTCCTTGGGGAACGCCAAAAGTTACTGAAAGGTTACTCGAAGAGCAGTTATCGATTGCAATGAATTGACTACGGTTAGTGAAGTAAGCAGAAATCCAATTATCTAGGTAAGAGGGAATGTGCAGATGAATAGGTTTATCAATTAGTTTTGCATGTGACATGAGATCAAACGCTTTCCTAAAATCCAAAAATATGATGTCAGTTTGTCCTGATTTGTCTACAATGCTAGCAAGACTGGGAGCAGTATTGATTGATAACAACAGTATTGTTGATATGTCCCAAAACCACCATATGATCGCGAGACGCCGTAGTGAATGGAGAGGCCCTTTCTAAAAGCATGTTGAATAGGAGTTAAAATTGCTCGATCATCAAGAAAACTTGCGATTTCATTAGCAATTAGGGGTTCTAAGAGTTTACAACAAAAGGAGGTTAGTGATATGGGGCGGTAGTTTTGAACTAGTGATGAATCGCCTTTCTTTAGTATTGGGATGATATGAGCAGATAGCCAGTTGTTTGGGAGCACAGCAGAGTAAAGTGATGCACGAAAGATAAGAACAAGAATACATGACAGAATTTCGGCATATCTGTGAAGAAACGCGCTCGGTGAATTGTTGGGCCTTGGTGACGATTTTGTTTTTATTTTCAAGAGCACAGAAAAGACTACAGGCAAAGAAACAAAACTATAGTCATCCCTCACTGGTGTATCATTCATGTGACGGGGAACAGGTGAACTTAAAAAGATGCTCTCAAAGTAAGCTTTCAAGTGACCAACGATCTTGTTTAGCAATGGCAGGATTGCCCTCGTGCATAATATGGTTGATTGGTTTACTTTTTTTTGCTGAGAAAGTACCAAAACTTACTGGGAGCTGTATGCATTAAATTCGGCAGGGTAAATTGAAAGTAACGAAGTCTAGCAGCTCTAACAGCCTTGTTAAGTTTAGCTTGGTATGGCACTACTACGTCATGAGAAATACCCCGTTGTCGCAGACGCTTCACTTTTCTCTTCGATGCACTATCTCACGCGTCATGCAGGGAGTAGGCTTGGATGTTTTTTAGTTATGTTTGGAATAATGTTGTTGATACACTGCATACAAATGTTCTTAAACTCGTCCCAAAGTTTCACTGCGTCATGTCCTCCAAAAACACTTAGACGATCGTCAAGGTAACCTAGTACGCTATCATTGGCGCGCGAGTAGTATTTGACAGAAATAGTTTTACAACTAGTAGACTTGGGAAGATCGATGGTGCAGAAAAAAGCAACAAGTTCATGATCAGAAATACCTTGTTCCACAGAGACAGCAAAATCTTGAAAAGTCTGGCTAATAAATGTAAGGTCAAGTATTGAAGCGGAAGCAGCGCTAATTCGTGTAGGCTCAGTAACCACTTGCTGTAGGTTGTACTTTACGATAATGTCATGCAAATCTTCATTATTTACGCCCACATTAGCAATATATGTACCGTGAATCCAGTGAATGACTGGAAGATTGAAATTGCCTATTAAAAAAATTTTATTGTTTATAAATTATGCCATGTGTTGATGCAGATCTTGCAAAAATTGTGGAGTTGAATCAGAGGCTCAGTAAACAGCAAATAATAGAAAGAACAAGCAAATAATCGAAAGAACATATTACGGCATAAAATTTTTAAAAAGAGCACTTCAAGATCAGCTGCTTGATGTAGGAGCACAGTGGTGATATGTTGCCTCACCTAGACAGCAACACCACCACCCCTGGTGGGTCTATCCCTATGGAAAGCAGGATAACCAGAGGGAAAGAAGTCTGTATCATCTATTTCGTCATGCAGCCAAGTTTACGTGATAACCTCATGCAGCCAAGTTTCCATGATGAATCACTGTAATCAGTATTAGGGTCCTTATCCGTTGCAGTTCACACACACTCGGATGAATGAAATTTAATTCTAAGATGTAAACAGTCAATTTATAAAATAAAAGCAAAACTAACATTTGGCCATTATAGAAATGATCCCCTTGTATCATTATTTTTCAAACTGCAAGATATGATGTCCACAGTCTGTGCTTGGATCTACTGGACGAGTATATATATCACAGTAATACGTTCATGCTCTTTCCAGTGACTTTCTATATGAGGTGTCACTTTATTTCCTATATTTAAAATACCAACGGTAAGAGAGAACTAGGCTGATAAAAGTTGAACACTTTGCCTGAAAGGATAAAATCGCTGTTACTAATCCAGGTACAAAAGAAAGCAGCAAAAGCAGTAATCAGCTTGTATAGGCCAGCATAGTTACCGACAGGCTGTCACTTTAAATACAAAAGCCCTCAGACCACAAGAGACTCATTGGCAGCATGATGGCCCCGTCAGGGTCCACAAATCTCTCACATCACTCGAATCCCCACTTACATCTATAGACTCAGCAAGGTCCTCCTCTTCATCTGAATCTACTGTGCTTTCCACAAGCCCAGAGAGGTCGACCTCATTGTCCTCGAGGGATGACTGCACCGACTGCATTGTGTCTGAGCCCGAGTAGGCTGACGACGTGTCACTGCTGCGTGAACTTCGATTAGACTTGAGCAGGCCTTCTTTTTGCAGCGATGTCTGCTGACAGTCCAAGGGCAACTGCTGCGTTAGAGAATCAGGCAAATGGAGGTTAGCACTCGTGTGGTGACTCATTCAAACCATCTACGAGAAACTATTAAAGGGGCCCTGCAACACTTTTTGAGCAGGGTCAAAAAACACTGCTGATAGATAGTCGAGGCTCCCGAAAACACGCGAGCCTAATATAGCGCAACATGCCCGGCCTAGAATTCACAATAAATGCTCAAGATCAGCTAAAAATTGCTTTCTCTTCTCTACAAATGGTGGAAGAAACTCAAAACTCACTTGTCACAGTCGTTCTATCACCCATTGGCTGACTTGAACTTAGCGTGCCGAGTCGTTACAAAGATCGCACTGCAAAATTTGGGTACTCGATGAAAAAAAAAAAGTGCTCAAGATCACAAGGCGCGTGCGATTATTTCATTAGTTCATGCCATCCCTCCCTGCTTAGCTTCCAGCGCTTTCGTCCGGACGCTGAAAGAGAAAATGCGATTGCAGCGTGCCACAAATCTTTGTAACTCCGCTCGTACAGGACAGATTCTAAAAATTTTTTGCAGTGGCGAATTCACCAGGCAATAAGCTCTTTTAGTGAATACATTCCATGGCTACTTCAAAGAGTGTTGCAGATCCCCTTTAAGGTCACTTATCAAACAACGCAAGAAGGTCCCATTATCAAAGCAGTCCCGGTGCACTGAGCATCAGCTATTTTGTGAAGGTGAGATTCCTCATCCCCCCCCCCCCCCAAGACATCCTGGCTAGAACCTCAAGAGTAACTTCTTTCAAGACAAGAAACCGATAATTTCCCCTTCCTACCTACCATTTTGGACTCCATTACTCAGTTTCAAAATACTGAGTTCCAATGCCACGTGACAAGCACAATCCAATGAGGCCTGAGGCAAGCTCAAATTTCAAACCACAAAAGTAGTACATGAATATGCTCGAAATGAAACTCCTCACAATGTTTTTGTTTCAACCATATTTATGGATAGTAAGACCCCATATCACTGAAAGCTTACGAGGTAATCATGCTTATTATTGATAGTTCTTTCAGCAGTCCTTTCCGCTCGCAAACTAATATGGCTTCGTAAGCTCCAGGCTAGAAAGTAGGGGAATGAACAAGCAAATACTTGATCACGCATTACTCAGCATGAATATAAGTTGTGATGCAAAGTTAACCTCAAACAACATCTGAGAGAAAGTTTCATCCCATCGTGATGGGCTACATCTTTCTAACTGCAAATAGTGGTAGCAAGCCCAGAGGACAATAAGCATTATCACAACCGGTGTTGCAAATACAATAAATCTGATACTTAATCGTACTGCCTCCTCAGCAGTCCTAGTGAGGCAGAAGAAAACAGTGCAGAGTCTTATGACATTTTAATAAAGCAAGGTCATCTGAATTTAAAGATGTTTAGTCTCGCCATCTTGAATTTGTGTCCTGCTAGCGCAATTATGAACTCTCTGCACTGTGGCACCCAGTTATCCAATCACAATGGCAGCAAAAAAGCTTGATCAACCAGTGAAAAGCAACTTCATTGTTTGATCAAAGCCAGTGGCCGAGACATGTGTCTCTCTTTCTCACATACATACGCACATGTGTGCACGTACGTGCAGACACACACACACAAAGCCATGCTTGAAAAAGTACCAATCACTACCTAAGCAAAAATGTATATTTATATTTTGGTAACTTTACAGGTGCACCCTCACTCCCAATAGAATCTGCTTATGCGGAAAATTCAAAAGGACAGATGAAAATGGTCTGGTTATCTGAAGTTATGTTTAAAAATCGCACAAAAATGAGACAATCACCCAGCAGAATAGCTCCCAAGCATCTCTAATTTTATAGCAGTGAACAAACTAATGTTCTTGTACTCTGTTTGGATATTATCTCATGTATAACCATTATTTCCTGCTTTAGATGTAATTGCTTGGAAAATTTCTGCTATAATCACACTTCAAACAAAAAAAACAATCCATTTCTTTTTATTTTTTCATATCGAGATTACCCATTGGTTTGTTCTCCTTTTAAAATCTACCACTTTCTGAGTAGTGTGTACATTTTCTTCAGACTTTCACTGTATGCAACAATGAGGACTTGGCTATTTAACATTACCATGCTACATGGTTGCCAAATGTTCCCATGATTTATATGCCGAGCTATGTCAAGAAGTATGCGGTAGCATTAGTTCCAGCTCCATTTAGCCCGACAACAAACACGTGAAATAATTCCACAAGAAAGAAATTTTGTATAATTCATCCTGGTGAATATTTTTCCTATGGGTGGCCAACCCCCAGTTGGTATTCTCAATTGATTTATCAGACATTTCTAATGTTCAGTGAATTTCATTTGTCTGCAGGCCACTGCACTTCAAGAAAGCCTTCAATGGCTATGTTGAATGACCACCTTGAACATATACCAACCTGGATGTGGTGGTGCGTGTGCCTTGTTTCAACAGCCACCTCATCCGGCTCGAGGGCCAGCAGCCGCTCCAAGTTCATGGTGGTGCACGACTGCCGCTGCCCCGGCTGCAGCAGCTCGCAGTCAGGGTAGTCAATCTGCACGAGAGGACACAAGACAAGATTCAGATGGCCGCATTCACAAACTGAAATGCAGAGCAATAGCGACATTTTTCTGCCCAGGAGCCCCAGAAGCAATTTGCTTATGAGCTTGCGCTGGGACAATTTGCTAAAAAAAAAAAAAACGATTGCGTTCGTACAGTGAACTAGTGTTCTTGCGGCCAGCATAGAGGCAGTAGCTGCAATTATGTGAGTATGGCTGCAACTACTACGCACAGGCCAAAATAGGTTCAGCCAATGCTATGCCCAGGACAAATATAGGTATGTCGGAACAGTAAATCTGAAAAGGGAAAAGAGAGAGAACGAGAGTTGGACAGAAAACCATATTTAGAAGTAGCAGAAACGCGTGGAATATTCAATAACAAAGTTTCTTCAATGAAACTAGCAATGTAGGATTTAATAACGATACAGTGAACAATTCTCAATGTATAAAAAAATACAGGTCGACAACAGAACCCAAGCCCACGCACGCGTAACACTTTTGGAGAGGACAAAGCAAGACTGAGTTGCTTGTGTTGGCACACATAATACAGCAAATCTGGCAAGAGATCGCAACAGGGTGTACCTATACATATTAAAAGAAAAAAAAGTGCAATGACGTGATTATTCGGTCAAAAATGATCAGACTATATACCCTTATCCAGCCACAAAACATGATGAAATATAAAATACATATATCAAGTCAAATATTCCCATGGCTGCTGCGTGCAAAACACACCGAGATCAATTCATTCATAGCTACATGCACCACAAGATATTAAAAGTCAATTTCAGTTTTTGCATGGTGAATTATAACACTGATAATGAAAAGGTTCAAAACCCCTAGGTTAATTTTGCACTTCTATCTACAGGCCACATCATCATGACTACGCCCACTGCAGGGCAAAGGCCTTTCCCATGATTCGCCAATCAACCCGGTCTTGTGCTTTCTGCTGGGACATTATACCTGCAAACTTTTTAATCTCATCGGCCCACCTAACTTTCTGTTTCTCCTTCGTGCATTTGGCTTATCTGAGAATCCAGTCAGTTACCCTTAGTGACCAGCGGTTATCCAGCCTACATGCTATGTGCCCGGACCACGTTCATTTTTTCTTGATTTTAGCTGAGATACCCTTAACCCCGGTTTGTTTCCTCACACACTCTGCTCTCTTCTTGTCTCTTAAGGTTACACCTATAGAGGCCACAAGTCATGTCTTTGCAAATTTTTCTACAGCTATTACACGTAATAAAGCAATGATGCAATTAATAAACCAAATATAATGTTTTCACAATAATTGAAAGTTAAGCGTGCGGAAGCTCCACCCAGTTAGCCAGAAAAACGCGCTTTGATTCACACCTCGTAACACACGCGCTCGTGCTTTACGAGGCAGATTTAAAAGCAATGCCGAGGTTTCAAAAATACAAGTACGAATGGCAAGGCCACATACGATGGTAAATCAAAGCTCGTAATGTTTTCCCTTTCTAACAAATTACCGCGCTGAACCGCGGCATCAAACCTACACCGGCGTATATATCGTCCTCTAATTCACATCAAACACACACACGCACGCACGCGGCTCCTTTACGGTTCTGCGCAAACGGAGTGATACGGAAAACACGACAAAGCCCTCGTTATAGCTTCTCAAGCCGTCTTATAAATTCGCTTTCACGCGGCGATTGATTCTATATTCTGGATGTCGGGGAACAGCGCGGAGGCGACTGGTGGAAAATTATTCGCATGTCTCAAAACCACGACGTGTTAATGAGGGACGCCGTAATGGGGTGGGCTCCGGAAATTTTAATTATCTGGTGTTCCTCAACGCGCACTAAATCGAAGTACACGGGCCTCTATATAGTATTTCTATTCCATAGCAACGCGGTCACCAAGGCAGGGAGGGATTCGATCTCGCCACCCTCGGGGTTAGCAGTCGAACAACGTAACTATCATCGTAACAGCGCTCGTTGGCGTGCCTTCTGTTTTCCGTCTAAAGGCCGTTTCACATGACACAAAAAGTAGCGATTTTCGGGCTGCGAATTCGCTCGCAGCGAAAAAAAAAAAAAAAGGGCAGCTCGCGAGTCCTCAACTTAACTATTTAAAGAAGGAAAAAAGATAAATCTAGTTTTTGGTTCACTAAGTAATACGGCTTGGTGGCGCTGGCCACCGCCCGATCTAAAGGGTACAGCCCTATCAATCCATCCAGCAGTCCGCGGCGAGAATCAACATGTTGGAAATTTTCGCTCTGATCGCAGCGGCGGGAGCGATTTTTGGTCGGGGCCCGTCGAAATAGGGCTGGTCTGGCCAAGCCGTCGAAATAGAGCCGAAGTGTTTGTTTTGGTAACAGCCGATGCTGTGCATTTTAAAATGAATTCTGACTGGAAAGTGTTTTTAAATGACGAAACAAGCGGGTCCTTCGTTACCGTTCGCGGTAACTTCATCATACTGCCGCGACAGGTTGGCCACGTTCAAGTAGCCCGCCGCAATCGTCGTGGCACGAGCATCGGGCAAGACCAGGCCAACATGCGCCACGAGTTCGTGCGGTCGAGCTACGAGGAAGAGAGTTGAATCGGTGCAACTCGGCTACTCGGACTAGACGACAATAGTCACTAGACTCGTGGGCACAAGTTCGCTCTATAAAGACGCCTGTCTGCCGCAGCATCGCTACAGTATCATAATGCACATATTACATTACATTCGTGTCTGTCACAATGAGCGGTGGCAAGAACTCGCCGCTCCAGTCGCAGAGCGAAAATCGCGGACCGTTTGCGGTCCATTTGAAACGAAACCTCCGTTAGCGATAGTTGTGAACAGAGCGATTGGAGCGAACGGAACGGTTTTTTTTTGTTTGTTTTTTTCGCTGCAATCGCGGCATGTGAAACAGCCTCAAGTCATTTTCGCGCTGTAGCAGAAATGCATCCGTACCAACTGCCCAACTCTGAATACTATTGTAACTATCATCCCTAGACGACCTTGGCGAGTGCGGAGGAGAATTAAAATAAATAGGAGAGGGAGTAAACAAACGTTAAACTATTTACCGAGTGGCCTTCCACTATGTTTCCCGAAAGCCGGATGATGGTCCCGCCGTTCGAGTGCGTTCATCCGACGTCGAGAACATCCATGGCGCAACGAGCTAGGAGCATAGCGAGGCCCGGTTCCACCAGTCGCAACAGTTCACCAAAACACACACCATCGCAAACTGCAGCGGAGCAAAACAATCGAAGCGTCGAGTCGTATAGTATTACGCGGGAGGCGGAATGCCACTGACTCGGCGGACCAACTCATCCGACAGCCGGGCACCGATGAAGGAAATGACGGCGGCGACATCGAGTTGCCGCCTCGCAGGAAACGGAAACCGAAAGTGCTATCACGGGTTACAGAAGGGGGCGCCAAAAGAACAGGGAACCAGCGAGCGACGCGCGTAGCATATATAAAAGCCCGGACACAGTTGCGCCCTCTCGTGGCTGACACGTGCCGATGCGTCGAAGGCCAGGTCGGAGTGCATCGCTTTTACTGCCCTCCAGGTGAACAAATGAATGACGTCGCAGGGGCTCTAGACCTTATCTACAATCGCAAACCCCGCGATCGGACGGCATATAATCGACGCCGCGGAAATCGAAACAGACGCAGGGCCAAAGCGCGCTACAACTGTCTAAAAGTAGGCGCACCAAGAACTAAAGAAATTGATTGATTTGATTGATTTGTGGGGTTTAACGTCCCAAAACCACCATATGATTATGAGAGACGCCGTAGTGGAGGGCTCCGGAAATTTTGACCACCTGGGGTTCTTTAACGTGCACCCAAATCTGATTACACGGGCCTACAACAAAGAACTAAAGAAAAAAAAAATGTGTCGATACATTGGCCTGTAACCTGAAGGCTGTTTAAATTTGACATCGCTATTTTTTTATTTTATTTACTTTTTAAAATGTCTTCTTCGCTAGAAGCAAAGGTCATGAAAATAAAGCTTATTGCGAAGCGCGATAACTGAAGCGAAATCTAGAGCTAGCCGAAGTCACCAGAAACGAGGTCGACAGAGAGCAAGATAATACTGTTAGGCCCCGCAGAAACACCTGAGCTTGCAGACCTCCGTGGCAGTCATGCACCCGCGGTGTTCGGAGCCGTCAAGGACACGATCGCACCTTACAATATCGCGACGCACGGGTCACTTTCGGGATGCTAGTGTGAGCGGCAAAAAAAAAAAAAAAAACTCTCAGAGAAAAGAAATCCCGTCTTTTCTCAGAACTCCCCCGTCCGCGTACAAATTTGAGTATGGGGTTATGGTCACGACGTTTTTTGATCGTGGCGATCAAATCGTCATTTGCCAGCGCGTACGGAGCTAAATCTCTCAACGCCTTCCAGTTCAGCAGCCGAACACAAATACTCGCGCAAGGCGAACAGCTACACACACTGACCGGCAAACGAGCCTACCTTGCGCTCGGCGACATCCCCGTAGACATCCGTCAGCAGTGTCGAAAACGCGTCCGCGCAAGGTGACACGAGTGGAGAATATTTGTCACCGGGCACCCTACTGCCGCGACAAATAGATGGACAACGAAGTACATGTGACGCTCAGTATTTTTTTTTTATCCGTACGCGCACAGAACTGATTGGTATATTGGTGCGATGGGAAAGACGACCGAAGCTTCCGTTCGCACTCGTGGAAAAGAAAAAGGGACAAAAAGAAATTCACTGCGAACTTCCATACCGGTGCAGCGCCCAGATCCTCGACGGCACAACAGGACACGCGTCTGAGAAGCGACGCGTGCGCGCCAAGAGAACGAGAGGCCGACAACCGGGTGGAACCCCCCCCCCTTTTTTTTTTTTTTTTCCTTTTCGTGGAACGTGTCGACAAAGGACGCACCTGCCACCAGTGTCGCGTCCGGAGGACTTGCCCGCGCATACGAAAGGTGTCAAACCCCGAGCTGTGAAAGCAGCAACAGGAAAGGAGCTCAAGTTGGACGCCTTCATACTTAACGCATTTTACAGTTAGCTACAGCGCAAACGAGACAGAAAAATGAAGAAAGGAACGTGAACAGGCACGCAGGCGAGCCTTCCGCCATGCATGCCAACCACATGGAAACAAGTGTCTAAGAGACCCTTCGAGATTTTTTTTTCCAAGATTATATTGAACTGCTTCATTACGGAAGTTCGGTACCTTCAAGAATCGTCTGCCGCAAGCATCTTTAGAATCCGTCAAAGGCGAGCGGGATTTTCGACGCATGCTTTAAAGGAGCTCTGACATCAAATTTTGTGATCAATATTTGCCCATCATTCGATCGCTTGGTATGCATAAGTTATCTTGAACAAATTCGAACGGCATCCGTCGCGTGGAAGTTTTTTCAATTCGATGACAAACAGCGTAGCAAGGCTCAGGCGAAAAGACGGAAAATAGACTGCCCTGCAACATCGACACTAGTGCTACGTGTTCGGTGTGATACATTCCACACATACCATCCTGAGTGACGATGTCCTAGTAGCGATGACGTGTACGATCCGAGTGTTCTTATCGTGGCACCGAAGTGGAGAAACGCACTCGCTCGTCGCGTCTTATCTTCGTCGCACCGGTTTGAATGATTTCGTGAAATTCTCAAGATAACAACCACCTTTAAATCAACGGCGAAAGAACAGAGCATGATTAAACGGGCGCTTGTCGGTCAGCATGTCGGGGAATCGTTGTGAGTTGCAGTCGGCTAGTTCGAAGCACGGAAAAGGCGAAATGAGGGTGTCTTTTCATATCACGTATGTGTTACACATCAACACGACCACAAGCTATCAAAAGTGGAACAGCATATAGTCAGATATCATCGCTTACAAGTAACATGCATGTATCGTTGAATTTTAGTTCATCTGTAGATTTGACGTCCACGTAAAAGGGACAATACCGTGTTAACCGCGAGAGGCTGGGGCCATCTGGAGGCACAAAAAAGAACCTGGCAAGCAAGAAACGTATTTTATTTCTCCGCTGATGCTCATTCGCGATAGCTATATTGCATTGACCCTTCTGCGTATACCTGAATGCTTTGCACGCCAAAACACACCAATATAGCTAACTGAGACAGTCGAGCGAACATGGCTGAAGAGCGCATCCTCGGGCACCTCTGCAGTGCTCCTCAGAACGGCGTCCATTTCGGAATCACTGTTCTGCAAAAGGTCGATCGATACAAAAGTAATTCGCAACGTCGCGAATCGTGGGGATTCCAAGCTCCACACTATCGTATTGTACCCGAGTCAACACTTTGTAGGGCGACGACAGCAATGCAGGTGACAAGCCATGACTGAATGTTTCCGCCTAGCAGACGAAATGTCTGCGGAGCAGCTGAGCCTGACGTCACTCTTTTTTGTGGAGAAGTGGTCAGCTGTGGCGTGATCTGGAGGTGACAGCGAGGTAGCACCGCTGCTGGTGCTCCCAGCGCTAAAAATGGCGGGATTGCCGGCCGTTTTGAATAGTGCTGGATACCAGTGATACAAATCAATAAAAGCTATAGTTTTTTATCTCTCAGTTGCGTTTTGGGTGACGAATAGCTGCTACGGGGTCTATAGCTACTCGCTGACGCAAAAATCTTGGCATGAGTAAATATGATGTCAGTGCTCCTTTAAAAACATTCTGTTTTCGTAAGAGCGGGCGCGCTGAAAGCTAAGCAGGGCCTCGGGATGACAAAGGGGCCGCGAGCTACATCAGTTCGTCTGTGAGCGCGCGTCATGTCCTTGAGCGCATCGAACGCACTGCTGAATGAAAGCGCGGGCACGTGGCGGCCTCTTGCGGCAGCCGTGATAACCATGCAGCGCACGATGCTCAAGCCAGCCAATAGCCGTGGATTTTGGGTTTACGGTGAGAGCATGTGGGCTTATGGCGTTATTTGTCAGGCGATGCCGGAGCGTTTTCGAGATGAATTTGACAATTATAAATTCCAGGCAGCGTACTGAGGTATATAATGTCTGGCTACGTGTTCTCGGGAGCCTCGGCTACCGATAGGAAGCTTTTTCTGACCATGTCGAAAAAAAAAATAACGTGGCTGATCCCCGTATATAGTCATCGGTATAACACGACAGTGACACGTGTCTTTACAAAGGTAGTTGAGCGTTTACTGCACATTGTTTCAACAACAGCAACAAATCGCAGTCACGTTAAGAATGGCAAACAGCTCGAAACTTGCAGCGCACACCTCCAGAAGAAAGAACGCACGAAATCAGCATACACAGGGCGAGCGCGGTCTAGCAACTGTGACAGCTCGACCCTTAAAGCGCGCTCTTCAAACAAAAAGAAGGACACACGAAACGAGCGCACAGGTATACAAAGGACAAGCGCGAACAACTGTCACAATTCTTCCTGCGTCGTGTGTCCACAGCGCGCTCCTTTCGTAAACGCAGTCGCGGCAGCGTGCGAAGTGACCTTCGTCCTCTCTCGAATCACGAGTCTAATAAGCGCGCGCTCGGGAGAAACCATGCTGCACGGACGCGGCGACCTTTAGCGCGCCATAACGAAAACGCGCAGAAATTTCGAAGCTCTGAGGACTGTTAAACGGTGTATGGTGCATATAAATGACTTGCCGTTAGCATTCCCGACAACCTGCGCTCTGTGGCGTACCGGTTATCGCCACGCGCTGAGAATCGAGAGGTTGTTGGTTCGATACTGCACGACAAATGCTGGCCTCTTTTTTTCTTAGTATATATATTTTTTTCAACGTCCCTTCTGTGACGGAAGTACGTTAGGAGTCGTGGTGGACCCCGGCATAAAACACTTTCGTTTTAAAACTGTTGCAGAACCCCTTTGAACCATGTTGACTCCACACCAGAACGCACATGGTTTGTCCCTCTTCCTTTCTAATGCATGAAGGAAGAACAAAGTACGACGATTTGCATACAACCCGAAGTTTTGATGTTTGAAAATTTCCCATTTTCCGCCAGGCTCCCAAATGATCAATATAACACGCGTACGTGGAGTTCCCAGCAGTTAACCATGCAGTTACTATACTCCTTTCGGCTGATGCAATGCGCTTTACTAGACAACGGACAGTTAGTGGAAGCCATCATCTTCGACTAAGTTGAAAGCCGCAAGTGCCAAAATTTCCGAAAATTGTGGGAAAAGGTACCTGCTGATGGGTATCTACTCAGTGCTTTGTTGACTCGGAAGGGTTGCAGTGGCAGCAAGGACCTTTAGTTTTTCTTTATTTTTTTTCGGCGCGGAACCTACGTACTTATGACGAATATGTACCTACGTACTCACTGTGACTGCAAATCACTGATGATGCTTTGGACTAATTTCGTACCCCTGTATTTCGGGAATGCTGTGTAGAAATATGCGCCCGTCAGTGTTATGTCAAACTTAGATTTTCGCAGATGGGCCCCGCTTACTTGTTACAGTATAGTATATCGTACTGGTCCGGCAACTAGCGACATTTGGGTTTCGTGGCAAATATATCTGGGAACATGTATTGTTTTTGAATTACTCCCTGAATTAACCATGATAACTTCTACAAAATTATCTCATCAAAACATACTTAACCGGGCCTCGGGTAGGAATGAGTTTCCGTAGGATGTCGTTGTTCCGCAACACGCTAACTTGATTTCCCCTGCCGCAAGCGAAGATCTATAGATAAAGCTGGCATATTTTCCTGTTCTTTAATTAGCGAGTCGTAACATCATGCAATAGACAGCAAGTACGCGCGTAAGCCGTGCCCCGATTGATCGATTTGTGGAGTTTAACGACCCAAAACCACCATATAATTATGAGAGACGCGTAAGCCGTGCTGCCCCCCCCCCCTCTTTTTTTTTCTACGCGAACGTAACAAAAGGCTTCTTCCTAAAGTTTATGAAAAATTTATGCAAAAAAGAACAAAAGAAAGCCGAGAACGACTTTCGAAAGCCGTATATGTCGAAACAGAAAGCGCACGAATCGGTGCCAGAACCGCCTGGCAACTTCCTCGCGAACCGTTTTCCCCGTTTCAGGGCCAGGTACAGTGTAAGTACGGGCTGCAAGAAAGGAAGGCGGTCTCTAAACGTGGCAGCCGAAGCGAGTTTCAGTCGCTCGGCCATTTTTCACTTCGAGGAAGAACCGAAAGCAGGAAACGCGAGCCGAGGCAGGAACAACTGTTCGCATTGTGCACGCAGCCCCCCCCCCCCCCTTCCCTCTTTCGAAAGAGCGTGTCGCAATCGCGTGAAACGCCGTCACAGTCACTCGACTGCCACACAACAAGCGCCTCACAGTCGCGCATGGCTCACTACTTGCGCAGTCGCGTCGACGAAAAAACACGGCCGCGATTCTCATGGGGGCCCTCGTAAAACAAGCAGTCTACGCAGGATCAAGGAGAGCAGCCAAATAAAATTGAGACCGTTTTTTTTATTATTACTACTTTTTCGGACACTGAGGGATACGAAGCGTCGATGAACAGTACAAGTTATCGATGCTGAAACGCGCGCTCTCGTGTCCCGCTACGCTTTCTTATTTAGAGGATCGATGATTTGATTTATATGTGGTGTTTAACGTCCCAAAACCACCATATGATTATGAGAGACGCCGTAGTGGAGGGCTCTGGAAATTTCGACCACCTGGGGTTTTGTAACGTGTACCCAAATCTGAGCACACGGGCCTACAACATTTCCGCCTCCAACGGAAATGCAGCCGCCGCAGCCGGGATTCGAACCCGCGACCTTTGGGTCAGCAGCCGAGTACCTTAGCCACTAGACCACCGCGGCGGGGCTTACTTATAGTATCGACGGCACCACAACGTTCTCAGACGCACTTTCCACAGAATCGAGTGCATGCAGCAAACATGCATCGGTGTGTTAAAAAAAAAAAGATCTTGCTAACAGCTTCCATGTACCGAGCTTGCAGGGCGTCCCAGTCGCGCCCCGTTCATTCGTTCAGTAGGATAAATTAATTTCATCTTCCAGTCTTCACGAATGTCGAGAAGCTCGCATAGGTCCCGTCGCGGTGGTGTAGTGGCTAAGGTACTCGGCTGCTGACCTGGTCGCGGGATCTAATCCCGGCTGCGGCGGTTGCATTTCCGATAGAGACGGAAATGTTGTAGGCCCGCGTGCTCAGATTTGGGTGCACGCTAAAGAACCCCAGGTGGTCGAAGTTTCGGCAGCCTTCCACTACGGCGTCTCTCGTAATCATATGGTGGTTTTGGGACGTTAAACCACCCATATTATCATGAGAAGCCCGTACGGTACATTCGGCTCACTTAATTTCTCGTGATAAGGGAGAAATAAGCATGCGCGGGCGTGTATGAGCTCCGCTTTCCATGACTTCGCAAGCAAACTGAGCTACCGTATCGCAGAATGGACGCGTACGTATAATATACACCGCAACTCCGGCCGCACGCTTATCTTGCCATTCGCAATCTATCGTACAGCTGCGCCGGTTAGAACATGCGTACGCGTTCTCTGTGGACCATTGATTCCACGCGGTAAACGCGTCTACGGGGACATATACGTAGATAAATTATCGGTGCCTTTTATCAGAACTGCAAGAGTGGACATCTAGAGATCGTGATCGTGCATCGACGCATTGATCGCCTCCGGGTATGATAAGATATAACGACCGAGGCTATGAGAAACGACCTTTAGAATTAGAACAAGCAAAGCGCAAGGAATGAGATGTCTATACCTTGCATGTTTTAGGAAATGCAAGAGAACCCTGCAACGTACGGCGGACGCCTGGCAACGATCGGCACAGTACGTACAAAGTCCCTCTAATGCGAGCCGCTTATGGTCGCTCAATTTAGAACCGCTCTAATCCCTTTACAGTTGACCGCTGCGGAAGCTATGCAAAAGGCACGTGCCACTCTGCGGGAATGTTTTGGCGGTCGGGGCGCGTGCCTGGCACGAAACAAGGTCACGAGGATGTTTGCGTGCGCACGAGGATAGTATGTATGCCAAAAGCATTCGCGGACACAGATCTTGCAGCGATAAGAGTACGTTGGATAAGGAGAGCACAAGTCGCAAGGGCGAAATATTTTGAACATGCTCAAAGAGTGTGCAGCCAGCCGGCAGCACGACGCTGGAGGGTACTTGCAACACGTTTTTAAATGCGTAGATCATTTACTTTAGCTAGCGTGCGGGTTTCGGATGGACTGTGCATCTAATCCCACACGACGTCTTCCACATCTGCTTTTCCGGCGTAGTAAATAAATATTACAAATCCTGGATTAGAACTCTAGTACTAAGGCTAAATGTTCAAAGTAGTTTTTATTCGAAAAATCACTATAGGCCACTAGTAATTCACTATGCACCACTCGTCAGCCGGCATTGACAGAGGCAGAGGGAAAGACTCTAGCAGCGCCCCGCCGCGGTGGTCTAGTGGCTAAGGTACTCAGCTGCTGACCCGCAGGTCGCGGGATCGAATCCCGGCAGCGGCGGCTGCATTTCCGATGGAGGCGGAAATGATGCAGGCCCGTGTGCTCAGACTTGGGTGCACGTCAAAGAACCCCAGGCGGTAGAAATTTCCGGAGCCCTCCACTACGGCGTCTCTCATAATCAAATAGTGGTTTTGGGACGTTAAACCCCACATATCAAGGCTAGAACAGCAGCAGTGGCAACTGAGGGAGAGGCAGCAACATCAGCGACAACGTAAATAGGGTGAAACTGAATTAATGGTTCGATAAAAAGAAAAAAAAACGAACTGTGCGAATGTGTGTACGTGGTAAGAAAATGCGAAAATGAAAGTGATAAGACATAGCATAAATCGTGGTTTAAAAGCACGAATGAACGTTTTACTAATGCCTTCGCCAAATGTCACTCGTATTAAAAGCTCGTAAAACATTGTTGCTACACGTACTAAAATGGCCTTCAAATATCACTGATCGGTGGTTCGGATGGACTTGCGGCATTACAACTGTGGACGGTGAGTTTTTAAAGCAGCAGCAATAGGACTATACAATGAGTGCGAGCAGAACCATCAAATCGGTGATGCTGTAAAACAATCATGTACACACACACGCACGCGCCCATACACAATACAACCATACTCGCAAAAACTAGATAGTACATATGTGTGTGTGTGTACACATGTGATTGCTCCCCCTCCCCCAAAAAAATATTCCTGACGTACTAACACGCCTGCTTACAGGGCCCCAATATTTTTTTAATACAATCCTTTTTTCTGCATTTTCGGTGTTTATTATGTTTTCAGTGTTGTATTACGTCAGTTCTCAAAATAATTTTATTAATCTGATTGGCCTGTGTTTCCTATGTCTACACCCACTTTTAAGCATGCCTTGATTGATTGATATGTGGGGTTTAACGTCCCAAAACCACCATATGATTATGAGAGACGTTGTAGTGGAGGGCTCCGGAAATTTAGACCACCTGGGGTTCTTTAACGTGCACCCAAATCTGAGCACACGGGCCTACAACATTTCCGCCTGCATCGGAAATGCAGCCGCCGCAGCCGGGATTCGAACCCGCGCCCTGCGGGTCAGCAGCCGAGTACCTTAGCTACTAGACCACCGCGGCGGCGTTTTAAGCATGCCTTTAAAATCTCTTTATGGTCTTCCTGCCTATAACGTCAAAGGTTTGACCTGTAGTGTAGTAATTATAAGTTAGCACGGCAAAGCACATCATGTCAACATTGAAGAGTCGACTTATACGATACACCACAAAACCCTCCAAGACAATTCCTATCCGCCGAAAAGCGTCACTTACGTGGAAGCAAATCGCTAGAAACGAAGACGATAAGGTGTTTCTGCCCAGCCTACGTGCGAGGGATCGAACAAGAACGGTTGCTGTAGCGCGCGCGAAGGCGGCACTGCCAGCTTCAGCCTGGCGATATAACGCGGAAAACCGGACAAGAACGATGGACGCATAAGTAATCAGCGGGAGCTCCTAGTACTGCCCTTGACTCATGCCGTGCAGCGATACAAACATGATCTACACTCCCGCTAAGTCGGTTTGCGAACACCCCTCCAAGTCCAAAGACTGCGAGATGCTCGGAAAGATATGGAAACTCTCGAGCGCGGCCAAGCCCTCTAAGATTAGTCGCTATCTGTACTAAAACAGCGCTTCCAGTGTGCGTCAGCTTCCGCGGGACTTCGACACGAGCTCTCAAAGTCTTCCCTCCCTCTAAGTACTGTATACAGCGGTGAAACATCTCGGAAATGGAATCATCCGCACAACAGCTTGGTGTGTTGGACAGGAGAAACTGTCTTTAGCCCTGGCAAGTTATAGGGTGAATTGCGGGGGAATCATTTCGGCTGACACACTGAATCATGGCTACCGTCAGTTCGGTTAACAACTATTATTTTTTCCCCTTTTCTTTAACGAGCGTTTCTGATCGCGCATGTTCTCCGTGAAAGAAGTCAGATGACTCAGTTGCTGCCTGGGACCATTCATTCAAATTTTCGCTGAACTCGAGCAAAACACGGAAAAGCTTGCTGTGACAGGTATATAGTTCTTAAAAAAAAAAAAGGCGTATACAACGCTAGCCGCAAGCTCACTGTCATCGGTGCAAATATTTAGAAACCAGTATACATATTCGCAGTCACTCCCTCTCCGTATCTGCACCCCTGCGTTCGAATGGGGGGAGAGGGGAGAAGATCGGAGATTACATTGAACTAGATGGCTAGTTCTATCGGGGTAGCGGCGTTGTGGAGAAAACATTGGCACAGCAAGTACAGGAGTAGTAAGGAGGCAGGGGTGTCACAGAAACTCGCGCACGGGACCGAAACGCGGCGAAACAGGCAACGCCGCCAGATACTTCAGGGGCGAACGAAAAAGAGCGACCTGGATTCGGTGGTTTCCTCAATCGAGCAACGGGACGAGCGAGGCACGGCCGATGCGGCCGAGCGCGCGGTAGCACGCCGCGCACACAGTCTTTGATCGCAATCGCGCGTACAGAAAAGGCGCGTCGCCTCGTCTCGCCCGTTGATAAGCGGGCGATTTTCTCCCACTTCGCTCCGGTATACACACGAAGTCGGCTAGCTCTTTTTCGGCGAGCCTTGGCGAAACGGAGAACGGCGGCCGATCTTGTCGCGACACTACGCCGAATAAAACGAGAGAAAGAAAGAAACGAGAGGAGTCACAAAAGGAAGAGCGCCGCGGATTAGGAAGAGAAGCAGGCCGCCGGGCGAACGCTCTGGAATGTCTCCCTCCTGTTTCTTTTACGTTTCCTATCCTCGGATACAGGGGGGCGTGCACGGGCGGCAATCAGTTGATCGTTCCTCAATGCGGCGTGCGCCCCGAGGGGATTTCGCACGCGCCAATTCTACAGATTTCGCAGCATTCCCCCGCCGCTGCCTCGGCGAACAAGACAGGCGTTCCGATTTTTACTTCTCTCCGCGTGGCCCGGCTCTTCAATCTCGGAGCGCACGATGAAGCTCCGGAGAGCAGAAGAGGACGTTGTTTTCTGTTTCGCCCCGCATCGCCGAAATTGGGCGCGTGCTTTTCTGGCTCCCAATCTTCTCGCGCACCGACAGAACTGGATCGCAAAGCGAGGTCAGCGTTTGGCGAGGTCCGAAGGAGAACTACAGAGAACCGCGCTGGCAGAATCGAACAGGCCGTGCTCCAAAGAAAAGTCGGTCATTCCTGCCTGGGCTCCAAGCGTTTATAATACACCCACGGTAGAGTTACTGTTTGCCAATAGAAAGAGCCTCAGCATGGCAGTTCGAAATAAAACGAATCACAGAATGTGTCGGTTGGTTAGCCCTTGTCAACTGCATGCGAGAGTGGACATTCTGGATGAACTGAAAAGCGCCTCATAGAAAAGGATCGCAAAAGAGAGTCCCAAGAAAAGAAAACACAGCCCGGTCGTGTGGCACAGCATAGCAATGCACGCGACGTCAACAACGCGCAATTTGTAAAATAATAATAATAATAATAATAATAATAATAATAATAATAATAATAATAATAATAATAATAATAATAAGAGAGGCCAGAAACTGCAATCGTCACCTACGGGTCGTTCACCGGGTACACGTGCGCGGCTCCCTGCAATTACGTCGCGTCACTTGTTGCAACGACTTCTTTCAGTGAAGTGATGCACTGTGCCAATCGCCCTGCTGTGCATGGCATTGATTGATTGATTTGTGCGGTTTAACTTCCCAAAACCACCATATGATTATGAGAGACGCCGTAGTGGAGGGCTCCGGAGATTTTGACGACGTGAGGTTCTTTAACGTGCACCCAAATCTGAGCACACGGGCCTACAACATTTCCGCCTCCATCGGAAATGCAGCCGCCACAGCCGGGAATCGAACCCGCGACCTGCGGGTGCTGTGCGTGGCAGCTCGTTAGAACAATAGTCGACCACGGATCGCACATCACCGATTACAAATCGCCCTTAAGGACCGACACATACTAGCCTTGGATGCGAGCTCAGATCACCGAAACAAATTGTGCATTTGCTAAGGGAAATGGCACCAAAACATTGAACTCTCAAAAATGAAAAAAAAAAGGGGGGGGGGGGGTTAGGAAAAGCAAGCTAGATGAACGCTGATAGATGGAACAACACAGTAAGGGAGCAAGAAACCTCGAAGTAATTCGCGCTCAATTTACCCAAGGGCGCCGCAGCCATGTTCGGGAATTCACCTCGGTCCCTTCCGACAGAAGCGAGAAATAAATAGCCCGGATCATTACACGCTCGCCAACTCACGTAATATATGTTCGGCAACGTATCCCCACACGTATAGCGCCAGCAACAAGAACAAAAATTAATTACCCGCGGGCCAACGATTAAGTAATGAGCTGTTACGCACAGCACGCGAGGTTCGCGAATCCCGACGTGGCGCGCCCCCGTTCCAAGCGAGAAAAAATGGAAGGACGCGGTGAACAAACCGCGCCTTCCCCTGCAGCTAACATAGTGGTGGTGGTAGTGGTTAGAAGATGAGAAAAGGCACCTAATTTCTGCAACCCGGTCGGGAGCACGGCGCAGTGCCTAACATAGTGGACAAGGTCTTGTACGAAGCAACAGCCGAGCACTTCCCTTATCGCTCCGACAGTGCAGCGAGAACAGCCCGACTTGTATACAAGAGCGACGATACTGGGTACACGCACAAGCGAACGCGAGCTTTGAGTGACAACGTATACTCACTATACGAACACATGCAGAAGCGCACAAAGGCACTGAGTAACGAAGTCGGGTGATATGAATGACTCGCCCAACACAAGCACGCCATAGTGAGCACAGGGGGGCAGACGTTACGAAGGTCGCAACGGCAATCCACTCGCACTCCAGCTGCAAGAATGCTTGAGCGGTCGGTTTATGAACAGTCATCGTATAGAGCGCCCAGCTGCGCGAGGAAAGCGAGTTACTGCCGAGATATATACCCCCGTCACAGCCATCTATTTACGGAACTGCCATGCACGAGCGAGTAGTGGAAAGCGTATACATAGTCAAACGCGAACACAAGTGCATGCCGCACAGCGAACCACGCATGCAGAAAAGGCAACGATCGATCAGATCTCGTCGAATGCGCGCAACGTGCGTCACTCCACAAAGGTCTGATTGATTGATGATGATGTGTGGGGTTTAACGTCCCAAAACCACCATATGATTATGAGAGACGCCGTAGTGGAGGGCTCCGGAAATTTCGACCACCTGGGGTTCTTTGACGTGCACCCAAATCTGAGTACACGGGCCTACAACATTTCCGCCTCCATCGGAAATGCAGCCGCCACTGCCGGGACTGCCACAAAGGTCTAACAAGTTTGTTTCACTTCCGTCATCGAAATGCGACGGACAGCTCGTGCAGGGGGGGAAGCTGGGACAGCACATCAAATATGGGTCGGGCTACAACGTACAGTCAAGTTGGCAACTGGGTAAGCGGGCAAAGAACACACAACGAAATTAGTATGGGGCGGCATCCATGTGCAGCATGATAACACCATACGATACCTCCACAATCGGACAAAATGAAACGACAAAAAAAAAACACCAGAAAAGGGTTCCCCCAAAAGCACGGCAATCACACAGCAAAAAGAGGGCCGCGCACGTCCGTGTTCATTCAGCAGGCTGCCCGGATTTAGCCGCTTCTCTCTAGAAAGAAAGGATTTGCCCACCCGGCAGGCAGCTGTACACGCAACGTGCAAAGTCGCGTAATAATACACGGGACATCCGTAGCTCGTCGGCCACGCGCTAGCAGTTTGCATCATAAAGGCCAAGGTGCGCGCTATATAGCGTTACTCCAGATAACCCGACTCGCCGGCCCCCGACGACGAGCTGGCACAGTCAGCGGCGCGGATGTTGAGTCACAAAATCCAGAGACTCCAGCCGTGGCATCAGCGTTCCCCTAACCACGCAGGAAAGAACACGCCCGACATCACGCAACGTGACCATTGCAAAACACGCGCTTGCGTGGTAGGAATGCGCATGCAAAACAGTCAGCGCTCGCGACGACAGAGCCACTCCTCGGAATCTTCGGCGACGCTCGGAAGGAGTGTCACCGACAGACTACGCGCGCCGTACGTGTGATTATGCGTGTATACACGGTTTAACCCACATGTCGCCTCACCGAGCTGTTGTACGCTCGTCGTAGAAGCAGTTGAGTGAGTGGTCGAATAATTAATTTAAAAATATATGTTATGGAACGGAGGTAAGGAAATTTTAGTGAAGACCACGGGAACCTTATATGGTCACTCATAGGCCACAGGTACGTAATAATAATCATAATAATAATAATAATAATAATAATAATAATAATAGCGTTGCCTACATTTTGTCTCTGACTTTCTTTCGGTATTCCTATTTCCTCCTTCCCCCTAATGTGGGGTAGCAAACCAGAAGTTTCTCACCCTGTTGACCATCCTCGCTTTCCCTCATCTGTCTCACTCACTCTCTACTGCTGACCACTTCATGGTGCAATGCGCTCGACGATAGTTATAGCGCGAGAACAAAACTACGACACAGAGACAAGAAGGACACGAAGGACACTTTGTGTCATTTTGTTCTCGCGCTATACCTATCGTCATGCCATACCAACTAGCCCAGGCTGCCACACTTCTACGTTGCAATGAGCTTAATATGAGTTACTCAAAGTATTTCATGAAGAAAAAAAAACTTTGAAAAAAAAAAGAACGGGTGAACGTACTTGTCGCGTATTACCAACTGTAAGAAACATGCTTATATGACAAGAAACTGCTGACCTCGCTAAAGCAGGTGATAAACGGCACTCAGCCGCGAGTGCGGGTGGAGGGGTCTCGATGGCAGGTAGATAGCAGAGCCAGTCATTTAGATATCTCTACAGATGAACACAAGTAGACAACAAAATTACGTTTCGTGAACCATCGTTGCGGTGTATAAGACAGTCGCTGAGCACGAGCATATAAGCCTAGATATTTAGTTAGGAAGTGTGTACATTATATATGAAGGGCGTTTCTTTTTTTAAGCTATAGAGATTTTTCCTTAAAAAAACTAAATAGGTAGGCACTCGTCGTCTTCGCAGCCGATTTCTAGGTCGAGCCAGAAAGATTTTGCCACTAATTAGATCTTTTAGGAATGATTATTTGACAAAACTAACTGAATTAACTTGCTTATTGTTAATTTTATGGTGCTTATTTTCTATGTCACAAAGTATGGATGATTGAATGATATGTGGGGTTTAACGTCCCAAAACCACCATATGATTGATTATGAGAGATGCCGTAGTGGAGGGCTCCGGAAATTTCGGCCACCTGGGGTTCTTTAACGTGCACCCAAATCTGAGCACACGGGTCTACAACATTTCCGCCTCCATACATCACAAATTTTGAACAGTCTAGTTTTTTTTTTAAAAATTGAATATATCACGCATGGTTTCAGATTCATATATATATATATATATATATATATATATATATATTGTGAAGAAGAAGATGTGCCTGCAGCGAGCAGCATCGCCAACGCCTGGCTCTCTCGGCTCGTGCTTCGGTTCGTTGCTGTGCCGATCGCTGGACGGTTCTTGACGCTGTCTCGTCGCTGTCTTTAACGGCTAATAAACCTCCTCACAATATATATATATATATATATATATATATATATATATAGAGAGAGAGAGAGAGAGAGAGAGTAATCCCAGCAAGTAGTGCAGTTAAGTCACTGCATATAAATAAAGGGCTCCAGTGGATGTGACTACCTTCAAAAACAAATACTAAAGGCGAGAGAACGAAGCTAACTGCGTCATAAGTCACAAATAATTCTAACACGCCATTCCAGCTTATAGCTGCATTGTTAAGACGCATGCCGCAGCTCAGCACTTTTTTTTTCTCATAAGGTCATTGCAAGAACACCTTGCCTCCCTCATACAGCGAGTGCAGATGAACTGCCTCCCTCATACAGCGAGTGCAGATGAACAAACGAATTACTGGTTACAAATTCGACACAAGGCGCTGGATCGACACCGCGAGTGGATTGCTGCGCAGCGACTGTAGTAGGTTACGTAGAAAGCCTCTATGAATCCAGCACTGTAATAAGGACAGTTGCAGGAGCGAAAACGAAGCACGTGTAGAGACATAAAAGCGCCGAGATAATAAACCAACAAATATATATATATATATATATATATATATATATATCCACGGACGGGCAAGCAAGCCCACTTGCGCACCGGGCCAACACTACCCCTGGGGCCAAAGCCGCGGCGGCCCACCAGTGCGGGACGGAAAACGCTTTTTGGGTAAGTGCAGTTCCGGTGGGCTCCCCCATGCTTCCGGTGCTCTCTCCGATCCACCTCAACGCCCCCCCCCCCCCCAACAGCACACAACGGTTTCCTTTCTTTATTTTTATTGGGCCCGCATTCCCGTTTGCACACCGACTGCCTTTGCCTTATATACCGCAAGACATGGCCGTAACAGGCGCCACGCATGACTATATTATACGCTACGTGTCCCCTGACACAATGGAGAGGCAGTACTCGTCGTGTGTATTCAGACACCCATTCGAATGCGCAAGGCTCCGAAAATATTCGCAAGCCGAACTTCCCCGGCTCTGAAAGCCCAAACAGCGCTGTTTACTTGCTCAGGCGTGCACGCTACACAACCAACGCTCAAGCAGAACGCCCTCAAAATTTGCGACAAGGCTCCGTATATGTACCGAGAATAAGAACTAAAACGTTTCCGCGCCAGACAACGGTCATTTCACAAGCTACAGGCGAGGGGAGAAGGAAGGGGGACATCTAGTTGGGGATGGCGAGCCGATAAACAAGCGTTCTACAAGCAAACTTTCTTCACTCCTACAAACACATTCCTTGACTGACAACGAAGCCTGTGTTTGTATGTGGACCAGTCGGGTGGCCAGAAAATGTCTCGCACCTGACAAAACAATCGTCGGGCAGATTAAAAGGGACACTTGTCGCGTCACACCGCCGGCTCCATCCCTGGGTTAGGGGGGCCGTCGTCAGCTGCACAAACAACGCGGTCGCCGCGAAAGTGGCCGCGTTCCGAAATTCCGGCGACACAAAGCAACCCTCGCGGGAATAACGACCGTTAAGTGAGCCACCGCCGCTGCGTAAACAGCGGGAGCCACGGGAGAAGCCGTGCACGGCCGCTCCGTGCAGACGCCAGCGTTGCTCACCGTCCCATGGCGCGTCTCTTCTCGGTCACGCGGTGCAGCAGAAGGGCCGTCGTAAGCAGAAGCCTTTGGGGCCAAGTCGTGCGTGTCACTGGCGTCGCGTCCCCACAATCCCTTGCCTACAATGCCGCAGAGCGTATGAATGCTTCGTCCTCGTCTGTAGTATTATACGTCAACGCGCATATACTCTACGACGGCGCGAAGAAACGCCTACGAGAGGCCGCGACACGTCCAATATAAATGCTAACAACGAGACAGCGGATCTTATCCTCGCTGCTCTTCCCGCTTCGGGACTTATCCCGCTCCCCAATTCGATCGACGATTTGATTCGGCCGGTTTTTTTCAGCGACCCCCGCCCCCCGTAGTCACTCAACGTCTCCTCCCGAGATCCTCAAGTGCACGACACTGGTTCTTCATACGTGCGCCCACACAATGGCCGTAGCAACAGCAGCAGCAGCTTAGGTCAACAAAGGCAGCCCAGCGATTGAACGTGTTGGACGAGCGTCACTATGGGCGTTTATTAGATCCGCGCATTCACCACCGTCGCGGATAAAGCGCTCATTTCGCCGCTATAAGGTCACACCTACACGCACCGCGAACACAAAATCTCCACACTTCGTTACACAGAATTGGCTTACCCGACGAGAAACGGAAAATGTCAAACGTTTAATTTTGCGCGAATTCGCCGATACCTAGCAAAAGCAGCAAGCGCGTAAAAGAAAAAAGGTCATCCTCCCCTCCCTTTTGGGAATATAGATGCCGAACTCAAGGTTACAAACACAAAGCCCATCGCAACGCACCAGACGCTCAACAGAATGCACACTGTAAATTTAAAAAAAAACGTCAGCAAAGTAAAAAGAACATCGCATGTATTCCGTGAATCTCACCGGCATGTTTCCATACGCCTTCAAATATTATGTTTTAACGTGACAAACAAGCAGGCACACAAGCTGACACATTGCAACTGTACCTTGCCAAAGTCATTTTGAGGATTGCAATATATGTAAAAATAATAATAACACATAATTGTAGGGGTCTTACATTCTGAAATCATTAAATGATCATTGCAGACGCTGTGTCAGAGGGTTCCGGATATTTCTAGAGTAACACAGAGGGTAACAATACTATTGGTACCCAGTATTGTTGCCCAATATTGTTAACAACAATAACGTTACCCATCTAAAGTAACAATAAATACAAATAAATGAAATGCTATACAGGCACGGCATCATAATGTAAGTCGCCTTGGTTGACAAATGTGTGTTTGGGCGTCCGCCTCGTTTTAGTTAATGCGTAAAGTCACTGCTCATACGAAATGTCGTCCACCAATACAGGCTGCGGTGACACAAGGCGAAAGCGACACGTCGCAGAGCAGCCCACCGCGGGTCGCGCACGGCGAGCGAAAACCGGGCCGAGGAAGTGCGGAGGGCGACGCCAAGGATCTCTGCGCCCCCGCGTCAGAACCGTATAGCGGAAGCGCGGGTTGAGTCACGCGAAGCGGACGCGACCGATCATTGGGCCCCGCCGATCAACGAGGCGGCAACGTCGTGCAAGCGGCGCGGCGCACACGCACGTCCTATACGCGTGCGCGTTGCGCAATGACTTCGTGTAAAACACTTATCCGGTACACCCATTCAGGTGTCCCAAGTAAGAAACGCCAGCTGGGGATGGAGGGATGTTGCGCGCGTTCGCGGCAGTCGATGGACACGGTGAGAGTAGATAACCCCGGATCCTGAAAGCGACTGTATTATGATGTTAGACGAGAACAGCCTGCCGACAGCTGACTAGAAACGAGAATGAAAACGACTACTACAAAAAAACTTGGACCATCTCTCCGCAGAGAACCCTGATGGGATGCGAAGCAGCAGCGTTACGGGCGGCATCACGGGTTGAACGGCGCTAACGCGGGTGCTGCGGTGAGCGCTCCAAGATTCGTTTGAAGCAATGGCTGGCGTAGGTCTTGTAGGTTACATGTACAGACATGTTTCAACGCGTACACTAGGCGTGCGTCAAGTTTATTGCGCGTGAACCGACGAAAATGGCGATGTAGCAAGCGGCAGTCGCGGCAGAAGTTGCGGACGAACGGACGAGGCGGCAGCTGCGGGCGGCGCGTGCGCGGCAGGCGAGGGAGAGTAACGTCAGCGCGCACTGAGAGGGGAGCGTGACGTCACACGCACCATCTGCGTGACCTACTTGGCACCGCGCCAACACCTGCGGCGCGTTCATACGGAGGGACGCACAGGATAGTGAAAAAGCTGCTTCGCATCTAATAAATTCTGTAATGAATGAGGGCTCACGAATTGGTCAGTCTGCATGATTGTGTAAAGACTTGATTGATATGTAGGTTTTAACGTCCCAAAACCACCATATGATTATGAGAGACGCTGTAGTGGAGGGCTCCAGAAATTTCGACCACCTGGGGTTCTTTAACGTGCACCCAAATCTGAGCACACGGGCCTACAACATTTCCACCTCCACCGGAAATGCAGCCGCCGCAGCCGGGATTCCATCGCGCGACCTGCGGGTCAGCAGCCGAGTACCTCAGCCACTAGACCACCGCGGCGGGGCGATCATGTAAAGACTGTCCTTACAGTAAAGCACTATACAATGTGCTTAAATTAGATGCAAATGCTAATCCGCAAAATGTTTCTTTCTTCGCTACTGCTACGATTTATTAAGGGCCACGCACGGCCAGGTATGCCTTAAAATGACGGCTTTACCATGTGATTTATAACGCGAAAAGTATTCTAGTTTCTCATTACACTTACCGACTATGTTCCGAGCAAAATGCGCATTGGCCTCACGACAGTTTTACTGTCGTGAGGCTGCTAGTACGAAGAGCACGCGACAAGTATACTTATCAATCGCGCCCGTAGACACGCCTACTGACGCACGCACAACCTTCGGGTTGCGTACTATGGCTACATGAGCGAGTGACGCGGGCCCAGACTAAGCAGCCAGATGCGTCGTTGTCTGCGGAAGTGCCTTTACAGTTATTCAGAATGCGCACGTACTCTACACCCTCATTGCATATTGCTCTTTAGACGCAGTTACATCACTGCGGCTGCAACGAACAACGTTACAGGAAATGCGATGACGCAAGCTAGTCGCAAAACCAGAAGGCAAAATTTTGATCATACAACGAGAGGGTTACTCGACAATACAAGTTATATAGCACGAAAAAAAAATGTAGTGCGCAGTTGATCGCCCACACTGAGTCGCATATTCTGGAACTGCCTGGAGGTCAGATTTGGATGCACGTTAAAGAACCGCAGGAGGTCGAAATTTCCGGAGCCCTCCACTACGGCGTCTTTCATAATCATATGGTGGTTTTGGGACGTTAAACCCCACATATAAACCATCAACTGTCTAGAGAGTATTGAATCGAATGCGCATGTAGGCAGACCTGCAATAGACGGGCGGCATTTACTGGAGAATCGCGTAGAAAGTTCGTTGCTCCGAAGCGCTGAAGAACGAGAGGGTCAGTGCTGCTCGCTCTCCCGAGCTTCGGAACGGCCAGCGCACTGTGCAATCAAGCAGACCATGGCACGGGGCTCCCGAAGAGAATCAGACGCGAGATGGCTCGTGATTGCAACCTTCTTATTCGTGGTTTCGCAGCAGCCTATTGCGAGGAAGGTCGTATGGAACGATTTATTGTTAAAAGTGAAGCGGCAGAACGAGGCCGGCAAAGCAACTCCACCAAGAGCTGGCAATCACAATCGAGGGAAACAGCAAAACACGAATCTCATACGGATCAAAAGGAACGAAGCGAGATACAAATGACGGATATAGTGATACCCGAGAAGGGCGCGACACGACAGTCGTAATCTTTCAACAACAACATTGTTGCTGTTTCCTTAGTTCATATCTGCCGCGGGCGAATATACTGCGCCGCTAAGTCACAAAGAGCGGAGTGGTGATTATGGCACACACTTTAGCTCCCGCAATGCTTGGAGTATAGATTGCACCGCATTCTCGTATTCGTCCAGGGCTACAACTTCTACCGAGCTGCAGCCTTTTAAGGGATGCCTTTTCGTAGGAACGATATCCCTTAAGACGCGGCAGACAAGCAGCCACGACCATTCTAAAATTGTCAACACGGCAACCTTTCATCGGCGACAGTTTTACTTTCAACTTCACCTGCTTTAAGAACTGGGAAGTGATTTAAAATGAAAAGAAGAGAAAAGTGAGCCCCGTAACTGTCTCTCAGGGGGAGGAGACCTCAACAGTAGCTCACGAGGGGTGGGGTAGAGAAGGGATTAGAAGGATAGGATTAAAAGGTAGAGAGATAGAGAAAGAGGAAGAAGAGAGCGAGGTGGTGGGACAGGGAGCGATGGAAGTGAGGAGAAGACAGGAAAGAAGGACACGGTTGCAGGAGTCCGAGGACGGGGCACCACTGGCGAGAGCTCTTGTCGGCGACAGGAGATGGCGTTAGGACAACCCAGTCGGCCAGAGCTTCGCTGTCGTGGGAGATCGCGAGGGCACAACCGGTCGGCACGGAATCCAGCGAGCGAGTCTACTTCAGGAACTCGTATCTGGAGACTCACGTTCTCGAACCATGGTATTCGACTCGCATCTTTTCACCATCAGAATTCTTCAGTCTGAAGGTTCGGAAACCGACGAACGTGAATAAGAGTTTTCTGCCGGTGTTGTCTCATTCGCTTGCCGGCTCCGACCACAGACGCCAGCCGTCGTCCCCCGAGCTTTCAACGACTGAGAGCAACCATTCCTGGCCAGGAGGGAAAGCAGAAACAAAGCACCTGCACTGCCACATGTCCGAAGCCATGCAGATCTCATCAGGTCAGCCTCTAGCGCCTAGGTGCTACAAGAGCCGATGTTTGCCCAAAAGCGTCAAAGCTATAAATCACGAGACCACGCCATCGTCGACTGGACATTGACCCTAAGGGTGCAGGCGTGATCTACATTATCAACCAGCCGGTGGTGCAAGATCGGTGGACCTCTGGCCGTGGAAAGGACGAAAGGGACCCCAACCATGTTGTTTAAACGGGCGCACTAAACAGCGCGGGCGCCTGTTCACGAAGACCGAATACATGTTAATACTGTAAATAAATTATTCTGTGTCCGTCAACTCGTCCTGAGGACTGCTCCGGGCACGTCAGCCCCTCTTGTTCGCATCGGCCACGCAAAGCCGTTCCTAACCGCAGGAACTCGACGCCAAGTAACACTCGCAAAACGAAATCGTAAAACGGGCTCAGATTCGTTCATTTAGCATTTCCGATGGAGGCGGAAATGTTGTAGGCCCGTGTGCTCAGATTTGGGCGCACGTTAAAGAACCCCAGGTGGTCAAAATTTCCGGAGCCCTCCACTACGGCGTCTCTCATAATCATATGGTGGTTTTGGGACGTTAAACCCCACAAATCAATCAATCAATCAGATTCGTTCATTTAACACGAGCGCCGTTAGCGTGCAGAGATGCGTTCCTCGCACCCTATTCTCAACGTTAGGGGTCGGTCAGAGAGCGGATGCGGCGCTTCCCACGAAGCGACGCTCCTGTCCTCTCCGGCAGTGAGAAAGCCGACAGCGCCCCATTAGCTGGGAACGGATGGGTTCGACCGTCGCCGCAGCTCCGATGGAGGTGACGGCCAACGTCACGTCCTCTCTCGGCGTGACCTCGATTCTCCGCTCGCGTCATATCCCGGCCGGTTCCAATCGAAGCGACAGAGTCGCCCAAGGGCGGAGACCGACGCACGTTGGAATTCGTTCTCGGAGAAGAAAGGGCTACGCCGCCGCGATTTTGCGCACGCACGATGGAGCAGAAAACTTCCCCTACATGGAACATTCGGTGCCCGCCGCTATAGATCCAAGTCGCTGAGCAAATTTACAAGCGAGAATGTTGAGTGTCTCAATAACAGCGACAAAGTCAGTAATGACGAATAGCTCCGCCACGGTGGTCTAGTGGCTAAGGTACTCGGCTGCTGACCCGCAGGTCGCGGGATCAAATCCCGGCTGTGGCGGCTGCATTTCCGATGGAGGCGGAAATGTCGTAGGCCCGTGTGCTCAGATTTGGGTGCACGTTAAAGAACCCCAGGTGGTCGAAATTTCCGGAGCCCTCCACTACGGCGTCTCTCATAATCAAATTGTGGTTTCGGGACGTTAAACCACACAAATCAATCAAGTAATGACGAATAAGCGACGGGCAAAAGCCGCAGCAAAATGCGGTTCCCAAAATTCCTAATTAATGAAGTCACGCGTAGAGGTTAGCAGTGCGAAAACACCCCATTCGCCGTCTCCAAGAATAAAATTCATAAAGCGCCGACTAAACCGACAATCGTAGGGCATGTAGCCCCTGTGGACTCTCGAATAATAATGACAATTAACAAAATTACTGCGCATTCCCCGTTAGGATGCTCACCTGTTCGTATATGCAGGATATTCCACTAAAAAAAAGTCACTTCATCTTAACCGTACCACTTTCGTTAGTGTGCGTGGTAGCAATTGCTTATCCTAACGCGTTAAATGTAGCCTCAACGCGCTATCGGTAAATATCGTCGTGGCCGCTTTTCAATGGTAAGTTGAACAATCAAGGATAGTTGCGTTAAAAAAAAATCGATAAAAGCAAAATCAGAAAGCGACCGATAATAACGAACGATGACACTTCCGGATCCCTAAGATACAAGAAAAAAAAAACAACCAAGGACGCCAAACTCACGTGGTCCGCCCACGGGCTGCGTAAAAACCACGAGGAAAAGCTCGACGACGCAGGAGAAGCGGAAAAGGAGCAGCTGAGTGGAATATTTCGCATGAGTGCGAAGGAAACGAAACGACCAACACACTCGTTTTCTAAAAAAGAAAGGGGAAAAAAATGAAGTAAATGTTGTCGCTATCTGCTCGGATGTATCCCCCGCATGGCTACATTTACAAGTTGTGAAAGCCGAACGAGAAAGACAACGGCAGATTCCGAACGCACCTACGTATGCGCCAGACTAGTGAACGTTGCAGCTGATATGGTTTATTGCTCGCTATCCCATCAGAGAAGGCGGCGATGAGTGCGCGCTAACTTATACGAGATACACATCGCAGAAAGAAAAAAAAGGCGTTTTTTCTTTCGTGGCGAAATGTGCGCAAAACTCGGACGAACGAGTGTGAGTCGCCAAACGCATCGATAATTAGGATTCCGCGCGAGAAGCGATACGGGTTGGTGACGCGCGCTGAATAACCAAACGCGCAGGAGCCATGCTTTGGAGAACGTCGAGGGTCCGGCGACAAACATTGCTATCTCCAAATGGCACAATGCCCGATCCGGGAGTGCGCAAGTGAATGAATGAACGAAGGTGTACAATTTAAAAAAAAAAGGTTGCTAAGAGCGTACGATAGGGCCAGAAATGCGACAGGCAAAAGAAGGGCGTCCTCTCTTTACTCGGTGCGATTTGCGACCGCCAAATCCACAGTAATACGTGAACTACTCATCACCCTTTCTATGACGCCTGCAAAGAACGACGGTGTTCTCTTTTTTTATCTTTTTTTTTCCTCCCAGCAATCTTTAAAACCGTAAAGGTTCGTATCAATGGGTGAGGACAAGCTTTCACCAGCTAGCTACCCGAGAGAAACGAAGGCGTACACAGTAATATCGCTGTGAAGGCAAGTTTCCACTGGCGATATAAACGTAGCACGTCGCGGAAGAAAAGCATTAAAAACGACAAATGACGTTTGACGACAGATGCGCGATTGGGGGGGAGGGGGTGCCTCATTTTATTTTATGCCGTCCTCGAACCTTATACACCCTGACAGCAACTGCTTTAAACCATGATTTTTTGGTGGGATATATTTGCTGGGAACGTCAAGTAACCCGTCACCCACTTTGAGAGTGAGCCTCTGGCGCAGTCACTTGCTCCAAGGTTTCGTAACCGTAGTACTGCTGAAAAAGCGCCTTATTCGGAGGTTCCTACACGAAAATTATTTTTCGAATCGCGTAATGTTTTCAAGTTGCCAACGATTGCTTATTTCCTCCCTCGTCCTAATCGTTTCAGCTGGACGCCAACCAAAACGCGCATGATCCGGCGAATGTCCGCGAAACATCCCCGTAGAATGAACTCTGTACGAGTGCCAGCCTGGGTGGATTTCAGAGGATCACCGCAAGAACGGCGGGCCCACCACCGCCGCCGCTACGGCGCCATTGCCCGCCGTGCACATCCCCCTCTCGCCAGTGGGCCAGACGGCCGCCAGAGGCTGGAGAGGTGAAGTAGTGTTCTGAGAGGGGCGGAGAGGGGGCAGGGAAGTCGAGAGCGCCTTGGCAGGCACCTTGCTGCTTCTGCGGACCGAAAGAGGCGGCTGTTCTCAAAGAGAAGAAGCGCCGCACGAAACGAGTCTTCTGCTTCCCCCCTTTCTACACGCGCCGCGCGTCGAACGTGCGGGCTGCCGCACTGCGGCCGACAAGGGCGGCTGCTCGGCCTCTTCTGGAACGACGGCGAAAGCGAAAAAAATAAAGAAAAAAACAGATCGAGAAGGAAAATACATTAAAAATAACACGGGGAAGACAAAACGCTCACGATACACGACAAACCCGAGGGGGGGGGGGGGGGGGGTTGAGAACGAAGGGAGGAGCAGGGGCGCACGGCAAGTCAACAGCTGCGGCAGGCGGGGCACAGTTTAGGGCGTGTTTCCGGGGCAGTTTTGACGCGGTACCAGCGCCGAATACTACCCTTTTCTGCTCACCCCACTATGCACGGCCCCTTCCTTTCGCATGTCTTCTTCCCTTTCACAACACACCTCCCCCTCTATTTTCTTTCGACGTCCTTTCTCTCTCCTTTTTCTGAACGCTTTTGAAAAGCTCAGACGCATCAACGCCTACGATTATAACGAAGAGTGAACAGGAATTGAAGATCACTTTTGAAGAGGACTCTCTCTCTCTCTATTTAGTTTTCCCTGCTTGGCTTTGGCAACAAATAAAGGATTGACGGTGGTAAGTAGTACACTCTTGGAGAAAAGAAAAAGGTAGTGCTACTTACTAACTTTTGAGGTATAAAGTGCTGTCACAATATCACTACATAAGAGGGGAACCGCCGCTAATCGACCACAGACATTTACCACCCTTATGGCGTATTCGATTGGGCGTTTTCGAGCGCTCTAGAGCGCTCTGAAAAGTAGCTGCGCCTTCGGTTAGTAGGATTCGAGCGCTCGGGCTACCTTCGGTTGGCTCTGTCAGAGCGTCAGCCTCTGACTCAGAGCGCTCCCGACCGCTCTGACTTCGAAGTGGGAGCGTGGCGCGATCTGACCGAGAAGACGGATCACGTGACACAAGCCGGCCAATCACGTGGCTGCCGGCAGGTCAACGAGCTGAGGTGAGGAGCGCGAGCGTGCATTTCGGATGAGGGCATCGCAGGGTGCGGAATACTTCGTACACGTGCGTTGTTAATGGCGTTCTTTGCGCGCGTGTGCGCATAAATCACATCTACGATGCCATAAATGTCCCGTTTCAATAACGATGCGGCTAGCGAGGGCGGGGGAAACAAAATGCTGTTGTTACAGCAGCTCGCACACAGCCTCGTGATTTGCCTTGAAGATATATAGCAGTTCAGACGAGGACGATCGCCAGATTTATGTGCACAGCTCAGAAGGCTTTCGATGTGCCCACACATGTCTGAGAGAGAGAAATAGTATAAACAAGGTCAGACATGTCAGATATCCACTGAACTGATCGGCACCATTTGTTGACGCGGCGCAGCAATGTTTACCCGGCAGCTTCCCGCGCTGGCTGCACGGTGGCGCTACAGGCGCACTGCTCTTAAAGATCAGGGGGCTTTAGCTGCTCTAAGCGCTCTGAGATCGTCGATGTATTAGGTTGGTACGCTGCCTTTCGCGCTCCGATTGCGAGCTGCCTCTACATCTGGAGACTCTGGGCCAGAGGACCAGAGCAGCCAACCGAATACGTCATTAGTGAGTAGCCCCACCGCGGTGGTCTAGTGGCTAAGGTGTTCGGCTGCTGACCCAAAGGTCGCGAGATCGAATCCCGGCTGCATTTTCGATGGTGGTGAAAATGCTGTAGGCCCGTGTGCTCAGATTTGGGTGCACGTTAAAGAACCCCATGTGGTCAAAATTTCCGGAGCCCTCCACTACGGCGTCTCTCATAATCATATGGTGGTTTGGGGACGTTAAACCCCACTTATCAATCAGTCAATCGAGCAACTTTTAGTAAGTAGCACTACTTTTTTTTAAGAGTGTACAGATACCAGTGCTCGAAGACAAAAATAATGTTCGGATTTTTAAACAAGGAAACGACTTATTATCTACTCTACTACACCTGGGAGGGTTAAAAAAAAAGAACATATTGGTAACAATTAAAGAGGAAGGGAAGGACCGCTTAACGAATGCACGTTCTAAAGAGGCTTTTCTCTCGCGAGCACAAAAATGTCTTCCCTGAGTTAACGAACGACAACCTACCGAGTTGTGAAGTGATGTCTCGGCGGAAAGGCGCGACGACCATCGTGCCAATGCGTTAAAGAGATCTTATTTGTAATAAAACTAAGGACAAGTGCACGACAACCGTTCGACGTTCCCTTCGCCGCCTCGCACATCGCATTCAGCGCCGTACGCCATTTTCATTAGTATGGAATAAGTTCTCGTGAAGGCGACTCCCCAGACCCAACACAAATGCTTCACGCCGGTGTAGCCTATAGTAGAGGAGGAAATTCAGAGTGCAGGGCTTAAGAAAGAGCTTCAGCATTTGGTCAGAACCTCTCAGTTAACTGAAAATGTGCGCGCCAAATGGCTAAGCTACGTCGCAGCATTTTTAAATGCGACTGTATTCGACAGTCGAGGCATGTCAGGCATTGACAGTCGAGGCATGTCAGGCATCTGTCGGTGTCCGCGCGCCGGCATGTGTTATCTCTCCGCTCTCACTCCCTCTCTCATAGCAACAGCTGCTGCGGGGGCGCGTGCGCTCATCTTCGCCCTTAGCAACCGGAGCAGGTGGTGCGGGCGGAGTAACAGAGAGTGAGTGGAGAGGAGTGCGCTCCAGCTTGTGAGGGCATTTCTCCTAGGTGGCGTTGGCTCGCATCGCGGGAGCTCGGCAGAGCTCCCGTATGCGAGGAGAACGTGTAGGAGAGGGTAGGTGCAGTGCTTCGCCGCTACTTCTCTCTACCTACGTTCTCTCGCCTCATTGCGTTCCACTCTCCCGTCCGCTCGTTCGTACGTATATATAAATGGAGTGAAGCGCGCGCCTCACTCTTGACCGTTCGCTGGCTGATGAAGTGTAAATAAATGGTTACGGTACAAATCCTCGTCTCGGCATTAATTTACGCCATTAAAATTGCTACGCCGTGTACTCACGACGCAAGAAATGCATTCGCATTTCCTCGCGATTCCCTTCGGCGAGGTGGGGGCAATTTTTAATGTTCCCAAGTTTTACGCCATAGCGGAGGAATGCCGGCTTATTTCTATCCGTAAAATAAGACGCGATGTCTTTACTATGTAGACCTCACGAGCACCCAAAGCAGATCGCAACGAATGCATTACCGCCGTCTTTACGAACCATAAACCTGGCCGAACGACTGCGTCAGAACCCATTATTGCCTTACTGTGCTGTGAGTAGCAGCGATTGTGTATACATGAGCTGTGCCATTTCCAGTACTTCGCCAACTCCCCAGTGTAGAGTAGCAAACCAGGCATTCATTCTGGTTGACCTCGCCACCTTTCATCTCTCTACAAACCTCCAACGTACATCATCAACCGAATACAGTATACGGTTCTCGCAGAAACGTCAGAACGTTATCGTGCTCAAGAGCCACGTAGCCGAAACGTTGTGTGTAGCAGAAGAAATGAGGGGCTAACACTTCCAGAAATAACGGTCACTACGTTTAGCTCCCAAAGGCATACTTCGAAGTAATACATCAATTCGTTTGTGCGCACACGTAATGCTAACGAGTTAACGAAACCAGCGAACGCTTCATAAAAGTCGCGCAGAAAACCACCGAAGTGGCGCAAGAGTTAAAAAAAAAAAAACGTGGATAACTCTATAGTACAGCGAGGTCACGAAACCACCGTCCGTGACCTCCAGCAAGAGCGCCAATAATGGAGCCACGGAAGCACGCTGCCCCTTTTATTATTATCTATAGAGGATTCTGCCGATACTCGCAGTTCCGTGAACTACTACAGAATGACGCCACGGCCGTTGGAAAGGCGGGGAAAAACAGCACTTGACTGAAAAGATGCCTAGCGGACACCCTTCTAATTAGGACTCGCACGTTGTACGACTCGTCCAGCTCGCGCAGTTCTTGCGAATGGCGGCGTTACAAAATACATATGACGAGATCACAACACGCCCCACAAGTGACGCCCACGCGTTGCGGGGGCGCGCGCGCTCATACAGGTTTCCGTTGCACGCAACTAGAGGACGGTGGAAAGAACGAAACGTTTCGTCCAGCACTCCTTACACGCTGATGCCGGCGCGAGCAAGCCCCAGTCAAGCCGGCCGGCGTGCCTCATCGTACCTCTCTCTTTTATAATAAATGTTTTTCATCATCATCATCATCGGACATTCGCGAGGCGAACCGCGTTCGTCGGCGTGTATTATACATGAGGGTGGTAACCTCACCCATTAATCAGCGACAAGACCGCCGGCGGACGGAGGGGGAAGCCCGGCGTTCGCGTAGTACACGGCAGCGACAGAGGGCGCCACAGCTACGGGACAGCGGTGGGACAGACGCCATGTCGTTATGGCACACCCGGTCCATACAGAGAACAACACGTGGCGAACGCATTATAATCCTACATTAGGTGATCAGAAAGCCCTCCGGGGCAACCGTCTTTCGGTGAGCGAATCCACTAATTTAATTGATATCATACCCCACACATTCCACCCTAACTCGCAAGCCTTTTTGCTTTTCGGTAGTGTAGATGTCGCTTTGTTTCGCACATTTATAGCTTGCCGACTGATCCTTAATTGATTTCTACGTCGTTCCTCGTGCCATTATAACGACGCGCATCATTGGGGGAAGATAATTAAATTAGCACTAATGACACGGTAGGAAACGTGCCACCTGAACCAGGAGCGTTAGCTCGAGGTAGTTGGAAACAAACACGCACTCGAAGCGATCACGCCTGTGGTTTGCAGTGAAGTATCAGTGGTCTACGCCAGTGGCGTAGCCAGGAATTTTTTCGAAGGGGGGGGGGTACCTCTTTGATTTCTAAGGAGGCACCCCCTTGAAATGGTCACTTGTCGCTCTCTATGTCATGGCGAAACAGGCGAAACAAATTTAGATGGGGGGGGGGGGGGACACGGGCTTGATGTGCCACCCCCTGGCTATACGCCTCTGCGGTCCCCGCACACCTATAGAAGTTATAAAAAGCATCGATTTCGTTATTTTGCGAGGAGTTTTCGCGTTACCGAACGGTGACAGCCAAGCAACGCTTGCGTATATTCCTTTACGCTGGCTGGATGAATCCACGCCAACAATTTCGTAAAGCAGTCAGTGCACGGAACTTCGGTCAGCACCACGGCGATGAGGAACAGAGACAATCTCCACATTGTAATATCTGGCTGCAAATTTACGTGACAATTAAAAAAAAGTGCGCACGCACGTGCGGGATGATGACGTCCTTTGCACAGTCATTTTTTCACACGGTGCAGTTCGGAGTGTGCGTATGGGTACGCAAATTCACAGCCACGCACGTGCGCATAAAGGTACGCCTAAAAATACAAGCTGCCTCCCTCGATCCATATGCGGTGTTTTTGCGCCATTGTCCATCCTACGCGCCGTGCTCGTAAGGGGGGGCAGCGTTCCTAGAAGAGGCAGCCGTCTCCTCGACTTCTGAACACCCGCCACGCCTCCACATACTCCCGTCAGCTTGCTCTGAACACTCGCGAGGCTCCACCGTTTTCGAGGAATGGCCGCTCATTATCGGCTCAAACTGCACTATAAACAGAGGCAGCCGCACCATTGCGCGTGCAGCGGGTGTACTCGAGGAATAAGAGCCAGAGCTGTGCCACGGACAGAAAAGCTTTTACTCACCAGAATGCTGAATTAAGAACGAAGCGGATTTACCCACGTGACTTCGTTGCACCTCTACGGGGCAAAATATAAATGAGTTCCAGAGCGACCCCGATAACGAACGTTGCTGCTACTTTTACCCATTTCGTTGCCTAGCTTCGCTTTTTGATTATTGATGTATACATGATTTGCACCGTTCCGCGTAATAAGGGGAGGGGGGGAGGATCCTCGCAAAGATGATTGCACAGCGGCTGTGCGTGGGAGAGCTTTGCGCTGAACACACACACACACACACACACACACACACACACACAGAGAGAGAGAGAGAGAGAGGCTATGGACGTTTTCGCCATCCGCAGCTACGATGCTTGAATTGTGAAAAAAGGATCTGGCATGCGGTATGACTATGTTTGTGGTCATTACGGCATCAGGTATCATCGCGGCAGTTTTGAGAAGAAAAAAAAACGGCAGCTGAAGCAGCCCACTGGCAAGTCTAACGAGTGTTTGTGACTGTGCATACATACATACATACATACATACATACATACATACATACATACACATACATACATACATACATACATACATACATACATACATACATACATACATACATACACACACACACACACACACACTACATACATACATACATACATACATACATACATACATACATACATACATACACATACATACATACATACATACATACATACATACATACATACATACACATACATACATACATACATACATACATACATACATACATACATACATACATACATGGTGTATGTACACATGCACACACTATGCTTGTTTAGTGTCCATGTAACCGTGTCACGCAGGTACGTGCGGGCATACTAAGTATGCAACACGTGCTGCTGCGAGAGACGGCAGTACGAAATAAAAAATATATAAATCGAGAAGAGTGGGATGATTAATCAAGAAATGGCTTCGGAATTCGGCACAACAATCGATGAGACCAGTACGTACGGGGTCAGACTCGAAAAAGAAACAAAAAATTACTTATGTATGCGTTTTTTAGTAAGAGATGCACATGCAGAATATATGCGTGTTGTTATGGTGCCACAGACATGCGCAATAATTGCTTTTTAATTGGCAATTGCACAAGCATGAACGCTCAACCTTGAGCAACATTGGTGGGCGCTGCAAATGGGGTCGGCCGTTTCAAGTACCCAATGCCGGGAAGAGTGGACAGACAAATGTACGTACATACATACATACATACATACATACATACATACATACATACATACATACATACATACATACATACATGCACACATACATACATACATACATACATACATACATACATACATACATACATACATACATACATACATACATACATACATACATACATACCAAAATTTTTGCATCGAAGGTCCCCAAGAAAGACTATCGTCTTTAATAAAAGAAGAGGGTGGAGAAGGAAATAATGGGCGCGAAGGTTACGAGGGCAAAATATACAGCCCCCCCACCCCCCTCCCCTTCCCCGGCAACGCTAGAGAAGAGAGAGAAAACGCCGAGCGCGCCAAAGAAAGAAGGCACGTGAGACCCCCTCGGAGAGACAGCACGAGGACGCACCGCGACACACCGAGAATATCCTGGTCTGACGCGAATGTCTGCCGAGAATGTGCTGCCTTAACATCGTATTTACGAGACCGGGTTGGAGGGGAAAAAAACTGCGTGCGGCTGCGAATCGACAGTGAGTCAATGAAACTTGCAAAATCGATGACAGACTCAATAAAACTTGCAAGGTGTGCACTTTAACTAGTACTTATATAGGTGCCAAGCTTGTAGAAACGGTCAATACGGGACGCGTTATCATATGCACGGGGCTCGGCAGTGTTGTGCGGAACGTAGCCAGTACGAAGTATTTGCCACCCTAATGTAACACTCGGGCCCACAAAATTGTTAACAATAACAGAGAAGCGCTTCGACAACAGTGATTTCGTGCAAAATGGCCGCAATATTGGAACTCCACTGTTGAGTGGGCATCATGTTCCAAACGGATGTACACGAGATTCCCATTGTAACGAATGGCATCGGAGTACAATCACTTGTCAGTGGCTACGCCTCATACGTCTTTCTTCGTTACCATAGCTCATTCGGTGGACAGATTTACTCAACAACGTTGGCCAACCACGCACCTACAACGATAAAATGGAATGAAAGAATCAATCGCGACTATGAGAGGCAAGCGACGACCAGCTACAGCTTATTACGAATTTATGTGAGGCCACCCGCCTGACAAACAACAAGTACAGCTTTTTCTAATTTCCCACTCGCTGATCGCTCCCGCGAGCAACCGATCTTTGAATAAAGACCATGATTGATTTGTGGGGTTTAACGTCCGAAAACCACGATATGATTATGAGAGACGCCGTAGTGGAGGGCTCCGGAAATTTTGACCACCTGGGGTTCTTTAGCGTGCACCCAAATCTGAGCACACGGGCCTACAACATTTCCGCTTCCATGGGAAATGCAGCCGCCGCAGCCGGGATTCGAACCCGCGCCCTGCGGGTCAGCAGCCGAATACCTTAGCCACTAGACCACCGCGGCGGGGCTTGAATAAAGACCATGCCAGCGCGTGTCGTTCACCCTGACCTCGACAGCACTGCAGCCGCGACAAAACCCCGACACACATGTGGATCGTCTCCCGCGTCGACTGCCTCGTCACCTCCTTTTTCAGAGTCGTCCGAACGCCGCAGTGTTCGAGGTCGCGAAAGGGCGCGACAGGCCTCAGCGGCAGCTTTCAGCCCCTCTTCCGAGGGCCCCGTTGCGCCGGGAGCGGTTCTTATTAACTCGGGGAGCTATAACTCACTTTACTTCCACGTCAGCCTGTAGCATGTCTCAGCTGGAAATTCGGCTAGCTGAAATACCGTTTACGTCACGAAAACAACCCAAAAAGATCAAAGACCGGCTATGTAAGAAACATCAACATTCAAACACCCCTCTCTTTAATGGGAAATCACCAGATCTCTTATCAAATGCGAAAAAAAAATTACCATTGGCGGTGTCGACGCGATTGATGCAAAAATCGCCAATCTATGACGTCAACTCATGACGTCAGAGTTATCAAATATTTGTTTGATAACTCTGATAACTCTTATTTTACATTGCCTCTGGGCCGATCCCAGAGGCAATGTAAAATAAGGTCATGAAGGCTTTCAATGCAACCAATCTCGGAGGCCACGCAGAAAAACTTCGGGGACGAATAAGAGGGAGGGAGGGGAGCAACACAACCGAGCGAGAAAAAAAATGGATGATTTCGTGTTCGAGTCATAGGCAAATGCATAGGAGACCGTGTAATTCTATTGCATTCACCACTATAGTAATGTCGTATGCAGTTAAAGGTTTCAGCGTTAGCACGTTCCATTGAGCTTGTGAACGACCTTGAACTGTGCGAGACAGTTTCTGTCGGTCACACGTGAACGTGCTATAAACGCCTTCTAGTAGTACAGCTGTCTTCCATTCTCATTTGCATGTCCAGCGTCTTCAGCGATCAGAACGCTGCTGAACAGAGCCACAGATTACCGAAGTGACAGTCGAAAAGACGGTAGGAACCCACCCTCAATCGTGGCTTTGCGTGGTGAGCACCAGCAATACATCTGTCCACGCGCAAAGGTTTTCGTCATAAAGGAACCTCTGCTCTACAAAGAGCTTAGCGAAAAGGGGGAAAGAAAGGGGGGAGGGGCAAACAAACATGAAGACAACGAGGCAAACGTTCGGTTCCATATCATCTATCGAAAACTCAAACTATAGCACACCATCCCGAATAAACACAGATGTCACATTCAAAACTCAAACTTGCTCCACCCTAAACAATCAAATTAACTTCCCAGGAAACAAAGAAACTTTCCAAGAGTACTTAACTCCTGATCCATTTTGTGCACTGCCCACTAAATGTGGACAAGCAATTAGCACTTGAATTTTCAATCAGTACACGTCGCTCCAAGTTGCATCGCTTCGCAACCGCGACTCTCGTTGGAATAGAGCTATTCCACGCTTGTGAACAGCGGTAGACACCGTTGACACACTGATGCACTTGTAGCCAACGTTGCAAGTAGCGATGTCTCTACAGGCGCGCCCCTGTATATCCACGGCGCCTACCACCGTTCACAAGCGTGGCACCGTCTTGGCGGCGAGTCGGGCTGATTGGTATAGGATGCAAAACTTCGAGTTCCCAGCGCAAAGAATACGAAGACAAAAGGAAGATACGGAGACACCCTACGCGCAATGGTGTTACAGCGGGCTAGCTCACTGAAGCCGCGGGTCACGCACAACCGGCACACATTTCGTGACCGCTGCGGGCAAAGAAGCCGGAAACTTGCTTCCCACCGATATACGGGACCTTCGACCCCTCAACTAATCCATAGAACCTGTCCCGCAGGCGTAGAGATGTCTACCCCGAGTCATCTCCACATGCAAAACAAACACGGCGGGCCCGCACTATAACGGCCACGTGATCCCGTAGCGTGATTGATTGATTGATTTGTGGGGTTTAACGTCCCAAAACCACTATATGATTATGAGAGACGCCGTAGTGGAGGGCTCCGGAAACTTCGACCACCTGGGGTTCTCTAACGAGCACCCAACTCTGAGTACACGGGCCTACAACATTTCCGCCTCCATCGGAAATGCAGCCGCCACAGCCGGGATTTGATCCCGCGACCTGTGGGTCAGCAGCCGAGTACCTTAGCCACTAGACCACCATGGCGGGGCCCCGTAGCGTGGCCGTATAAGTAATAAGTGCGTAGTCCAGTCAAGGATTGGTTAGCTGGCATGCGCATAAGTGGTGGGCTGAATTCATGCTAAGACCGAGGCTACGTCAGGCGACGCCGGGTCTATATAAAAAATAAACCAATCAGTCGAGTATTCAGTTAAAAGACAACATGCTAACGTTTGATGCTTGTGGATATGACCTTGTGGATTTACGATTTGGCCGCGCAGACTATAAAGGCCCAATACGATATCCACAACGCATCGGCCGGTCAAGGAACACACCGGCTCGAAAAACAAAAGGTTTTATCCTCAATTCCACCTGGCCATCTCATGAGTGAGTGTACCTTACTACGCAAAACAAAGTATTGGCAAAGATCACGAAAGGAGAAAAGAATGCGAGAGAAAGGGGATGAAAAACCAGTTTCCTCAAGTGTGGCTGCCTAATGCACACGTTTTTGTGAACAGAAAGCAAGCAGAGCATGCGGATTCGACCTCGAACGGTTGATGTAGTGATGATGAGAAAAACACGGCTTAATCCGCTCAATCATATCGTGCACTGACTGACTAAGTAAATTCGGCTACATGTAATATATATATATATATATATATATATATATATATATATATATATATATATATATATATATATATATATATATATTCACTTTTTAGCTTCCGAGTTCCAATCAAAAAACAAAAACGAAATCTATTGACTTTGTCAGTGGGGGGGGGGGGGAATTCAAGTTTAATGAAATTCGTTATTTGGTGCTCTTGTTTTTTCAAAGATAACATCATTTCAGAACGACAAACCATTCAATCACTCGAAAATGCCCTTGCCCGGGCACAGTGACCAGCATGCCGATTACCCGAAAACGCCCTTGCGTGATGAAAGTGGAGCCAAAATATCTGCAGTCACAGAACTTTACTGGATTTTTTGTTTACTTCCAGACTGGTTTCTTCTACTTTTATTATTTTGTTTACATTTCGTAACACAGCACTTGACTAAATTTCAGAGGGAGAAACATTTATGGAATTGGCTAGTTGTGTAGGGCCGAGTTAGATTGCCGCAAACTTTTTTTCGTGTGGAAAGGGAAGTACCAATACCATCCACCTAAAACCAAAATAGATATAAAAAATGGTATTAAGAACATGACTTCCGCCTTCGAGTGACTGAGACATAGGGCGAACGCATAACATCCGACTCTTATAGGAACTACTCTTGCCTACGACAACAAACCGTAATACAAAGGAACTGCGTCTACTAAGGCAGTGAGCAGTTTTCGCACCTCGTAAGCAGTTTGCAGGGGCCGCCACTTTCTCGAGGCACGCGCTGCGCGTGCTCGCGTTATTGCACAACGAGTGTTCGTCCTATTCGGGCGCACCGTGTCGCTGAAAAGGTGGAGCGGACAACCGCGAAAGAACGTGTGGCGCGTCAAGATAAACAATCAAAGAAAGAAAAAAAGAGGCAGCGAAGAGGTTCACACAGTGAGCCGGCCTTATTTTTTAGAGCGCTCACCTTGGCCCGACTCTTGTACCCATTGTGCGTCCCATCCACGTGCATGACGCTAATGAGTGGAGTCGAGATACAGGCACAAAGAAGAAAAAAAAAAAGTGGGCTGATAATGGCGACAATATAGCAACTCGCGAGGTGGCATTAGTAGCCGAGTTATTACCGAAAGCAGCCAGGCCTTGGTGAAAAGCTGCAAGTGGTAAATACTGGAGGGCGAAAACGATATATATACACACACACACACGTCTCTGTACCGTCGGGCGGGGAGCGATAAATGGGGGGTGCCGTTATATTTCACCGCCAGTGCCAGCCTTCTCTTCTACGGCTTGCCAGTACAGAGGGGGGGGGGGGGGTCGACGTTTAACCCTCCACCCCTCCCATGCCTCGCTCACTGTCAACCCGCTCGCAAAGCCCGTCGACCTTCGCGCGGTTTCCCTCTCGCCCTCTGGCGGCCGCACGTTCACTTTTTCTTTCTTAGAACATTAATTTCCTCGTCACTCACATACAGCCCCCCCCCCCCCTTTTTTTTTAATCTCTCGATTCTTTGGTTTTCTAAACACTGCGCACGTCATATGCGTTTCCTTTCTCCGTGCCGACACCTGCTTGTCGTGCTTAGCGCGCCGAGGGACCCCGCCCGACGTCGAAGAAAAGCACCAGCGCGTTTCTGCGGACCGCTCCGACGGTACAGCGGCGGCAGGGCGGCGAGGAAATCTACCAACGCAGATGGTGCAATGGAGTAGCATCCAACTCGGATTACTTATTCCAGCTCTAGTTCCGGATGATTGTATCTCATGGCATGTTGCGATTAGGTCACAGAAGAAAGGGCGAAGGTTTTAAAAAAGGAAACTGCAACGGGAGCTTCAGTTGAAACTGAAATGCTGACGTGTGACAAAAACAGCACAGTATAAAGCAAGCTTAAACTTCTGAAAAAAAAAACGCAGTGTCATCGCGCGATACACATCCAGGCAAATTAAATAAAATTAAATACGGATAGATTACTGACACATCTATTTCTCTCTATTTTCGTCGCTTGAACTATTGTGCACTAATGACAAAATTTTATAAACATAACAGATCGTTTCCTCGCTTTATGAAATGTTGTCATTAGTGCACGCTACTTCTTGCCCGTTTCAACCCATTATTAAAAATGCACAGAGTATTTACTAGGGACGCAGTTCGCTCACCACAAAAGTGAATTCATAATAGCAGGCACAGAGCAATCTTATTAGCGATTATATTACGAACGCAGGCAGTTAACCTGTACGAATACCTTATAATGAAAGAATTCGCGAAGCCGGGCCCAACCCTCAGTGGCACACCGAAACTGAAAATATAAAAACGAGTCATTTTCTTTTGTGTTCTTATGCGCACTCTTTCCTCGGACGCGGAAGAAAACTAGAACACAGGCACGGATATGTTGCAAATCTCGATAACCAAATTTCAGACACCCGCAACAAGCACGTCCTTCGGAAAACAGCGTACATAGAATTCGTCATTTCTGGTTCGCTCGTTTATAGAGGCACGGAACCCGATAGGTCTGCTTCTGCCAGCGATAGAATACAACTTTCGTCCATAGCGGCAGCAGGAAGAAAGAAAAAAAACGCGGGCTCAAGGAATGAGAGTGGTGCAATCCAATGTGGCACAATGCGCTCCGCCAACCAAAACACCGCGCCTTCCGTTCTTCGACCAAGCGAGACAATCCACGAGCTGCGGCAGCCAACTCCGTGCGCCCGTACACAGCGCGCACGCACAAGACTTCCGGCCTGCGCAACCGCGGCCAGCCGGAGCAAGGAGCCGCTCAAGCAGCTCGCTTTGAGGCTAGTTTGGTTTCACCTCACGATGCTTTTTGGACGGCAGCATACATCCGCCATCGGCGATCCAAACTAGCGGGCTGCGCGTGGCATACCGAAAGACGCGCGCGCGAGAGAGAGAGAGAGAGAGAGAGAGAGAGAGAGAGAGAGAGAGAGAGAGGAGTGAGAAGGGCTTCCAGCGTGCTGCAAACGCTCGAGGCCAAAACTAGGTTGAAGCCGAACAACACGAACGAAAGCGAGATGTGCGTGACAATCTCCCAATCGGCGGCGAAACTACGGCCGCGAATTGATTGATTAATTGATAGGTTGGGTTTAACGTCCCCAAACCACCATGATTATTTCACCATTAAATTCACCTTATAATCGGTCAATCCCCTCCTTTGGGTACGAGCCATGTGTGGAGGAAAACAACAACAACAAGAGAGCGGAACTGCATTCCGATGGGCCACGTGGGTGGAAGAGTGCAGTGGCCAATTCAAAGGCGAGTCGAGGCATGAAAGAATGAAAAAACAAGCGCCAAATCAAAGTCACCAGCATTCTAATGCCCTACAACTGCGTGCAATACGCCCACCATCGTATAGTGGTCGTCTCGGTGGCCTCTGCAGTGCCATTGCTTGCGGTCGCGTTGTGGTTCCTTTTCGGGCCCTATGTTAGCCACGCAGCAGCGATGGCATCTGCGCCGCGCATGCTCCGCGAGCAGTTTCAGCCGCTCCTCCACTTGGATGGTAAACCATTCGAGGCACGTCTACGGAGAGCCGGCCGCGATGGAGAAGCTCGGCCGAGCAAAGAAAGAAGAGAACGGAGTGACCGAAACACGATTACTCGTAACACTCATTGTCATTCGTTTTCACACAAACACACACACACACACATACACACACGCACACACACACACACACACACACACACACACACACACACACACACACACACACACACACACACACACACACACACACGTCTTAGAGGACATTCTTATGATCGCTCGTTCTTTGCCTCGCATACGAGGCGGCAATACCGCAGATGGTACTCGAGGAGACCAAGCCTTCGCACAGCGTGGGCAGTAAGAACAACGCCAAGAACAAACATAAAGCGGCACATAATATCTGAGTTGTAAAAGAGCTAAATTGAACCCCCTCCCCCGTCCTCCAACCCTGGACATCGCCTTTTTTTTTTGCTTTTGTTTTACCTAGCGGCCAGTCAGCATCCCCGAAAGTGGACGATACAAGCTCAGCAAGTAGGCGAAATGCAAGAGGACCGCACACTGTGCGATGTCGCCGCCCCCTAAATAACAGCACATGGCCAAACTTTACGGAGAGAACTCCACAATAGAGCGTCCCTGATAATCAAATGGTGAGTTTTGGACGTACAACTCCAGCAAATATTATTACATTGAATTAATTCCATCACGCGAGTGCGAAACTACTCGAGTGTATAACTTTGCACAAAGGATGTCCACTTTCAATATATATATATATATATATATATATATATATATATATATATATATATATATATCAACGTATACTAACGTAAAAAGGGCCTTCTGGAGTTAGGTGCTTCTATGCTCTTCCCCATTTTTCCAGACCCCCACCCCCTGTTAAGTTGCCACCTTAGATTCATTCTGATAAACCTAACTTGCCCTCTCTCTCTTCGATGCGATTACAATCACGACAAAGGGCACCAATAAGTGAAGTATGCCAATTATGCCTGAAAAACAATAGGCCAAGGGAGAGTGAAAAAACAATAATAACAAAGCTATTAATGGGAGGAAAAACATGGTACGACGGCGTCTCCTGCTACCACGTCGCTCACGCGAAAAGCGAAGCGGAGACGGCGCTGCTTCCCGCGAGACACACGCGAACAGGCAAGGTTCGAGTCTCTCCCCAGAGGGTCCCGCTTGCATATTTATACACAAACGCGGCCTGATCCGGAAACGGGGCAGACGCGAGGTAGGACTACCAACAAAAGGGGGGAGGCCGATATCGGAGCGACATCGCTTTATACGACGCGCGGCCAATAAACAAATCCACTGGGTACACGCGGGCTAATAAGCTGCGGAGACGGGACTTCGTTGTAAAACGTAAGAGTTCGCCGAGGCTGCAGACCGAAGCAGCTTGGGCTAGTTGGTATGACCAGGCGATATTGATTGATTGATTTGTGGGGTTGAACGTCCCAAAGCCACCATTTGATTATGAGAGACGCCGTAGTGGATGGCTCCGGAAATTTCGACCACCTGGAGTTCTTTAGCGTGCACCCAAATCTGAGCACACGGGCCTACAACATTTCCGCCTCCATCGGAAATGCAGCCGCCGCAGCCGGGAATCGAACCCGCGACCTGAGGGTCAGCAGCCGAGTACCTTAGCCACTAGACCACCGCGGCGGGGCATGACATGACGATAGTTATAGCGCGAGAACAAAACGGCGACAAAGAGACAAGAAGGCCTTCGTGTCCTTCTTGTCTCTTTGTCGTCGTTCTGTTCTCGCGCTATGACTATCGTCATGCAGATTGAAGTCACAGGCGAGCAATGGCGCGGGCACAATGGGTCAATTAGATGCGCCAACGAACGACATGCGGCTTATACTGCAACGGAAAAGTTACCCACGTGTTTCTAGGCGATGAGTAGCGCAAAGAAGAAAAAAATAAAAAACACCAAGGGCAAACGGGGTGCTGCCAATAAATATAGGCTCGTTTGGGCGTGAAATGCGGCCTTTTGCGCGGAGGCTCGGCCTGCGGATAGGCAACGTCGTGCATTGAAAGATATGTGTGTCAGGTTATAATGAAGAGCACACAACTTCGTCTGCACAATAATTACAGCGAGAGGGAGAGAAAGAAAGAAGCGAGTCGCTATGCAATTCAGACATACAATTAGTGACGGCGCAATTATGTTATCGTGCTTGGTTTTTTTTTTTTTTTTTCGGGCGGCTCTGGGTTGTATACCATAAAGAAAAAACGAATGCACACTTCTATCCTTACAACGTCGCTCAAAAACCGAGCGATACTCGTAGACGTGCGAGTCCAGAAATACGCACACCACCTCGCAGCAGTCAGGAGGGGACGTTCAAAAAGCTATTACAGCTACAGCCAAATAGCTAGCGGGCCCAGGCAAGCTCAATCGACAAAGAGGACGACACCTGGGCGAGGAGCCGTCCCGCAAGCGTGACCGGCGTGAGTGAGCCGAGCGGGACGCCGCACCTAATCACGATCGCAATTAAAGCGCGCGCCAGCAGCGCCTCGTCGCGAACAACTGCGGGAGGTCCTGGGAAGCCAGCGTGACCCCTTTCGCGCGCGGCCGACTCACCGCCGGTCCCGAGCGCATCCTGGACTTTGTGGCTGCGTTCGAAGCCGCGCGCAGGGGGCCGCTCAGCACACGTCGCATCTCCCGATGAAAGCGGTGAACTTGCGCAAAGCAGACCGCGGGAGCACACGTATACTACGGGCGCGCTTCTGTTGTGTGTTGAGTGTGTGTATGTACAAGGTCGACCACATCTAAGGTGAACACCTTACTAGTGTTCAAGTCAGTAGGACTAAAACGTTAATTATGGTACCTATAAACAAAATAATTTTCCCTTCTATCTAACAAAGATCGGTTTGTATGAGGTTGAATTTTATTGAAGGGTTCACCATGGATCTGGAGGATCCCTAACACGCGACTACAACAGCACGAACACATAGTTTTGAATATATTCGACATACAGCCTACGGAAAGAAGTTAAAGATTACCTCTTGTTTAGCTCCTAAGCTTCTCCTTATATTGTGCATTTGCTGTTCTTTTTAATTTTTCCTATTTTGTTTTATACTGTTTTGTAACATTGATCATCATCAGGGCTTGTATAAACATTTTCATGACACGCATCATTAGTGTGTACCGAAGGTAACTATTCTACCTATTGTGTTTTGATCGCCTGTGCGCCTGTTCTTTTTTGTTTTGTTTTGTTTTTTTGCCTTTTCTTGTTACCTGCATTTGCTCATGTACCGTGGCTTTCCACCCCTGAGCAATGTATGGGTAGGGGGGCCTTTGTCAGGCAGTTGCATCTGCCTTTAGCCCCATTCATCCCAGACCATGACTGTCTGAATAAACTTCTGAATATTTAATATATTACCGAACATACAGTCCTACACCTACAGTCCCACACTACGCCTAATATAGGGGCTTGTTTTGTTTCTCTGCGCCTCTAAACATTTAACGGTGTTTTTTTGTTTTTGTTGGGGGGGGGGGGGGGGCTTTGCTTTTAAGTACATGTATACCACAAAGAGGTAATCGAATTCAGAATATTGGCATCCGTGAATGTGCCGATAAACCATCCCTAAACCGCTGTACGCTAACTGAAGGGCATACATGCATATCAGCCGTAGATATCAGCAAGCTGCGCGGTAAGAGACATGCTCGTGGGCACTCACTAACAATTACGTTTAATGACAGGCGAACTGCATTAGACTGATAAGTCAGACGAGCCTGCTGACTATAAAACGCAAATAGGTTGAGTGACGTTGGCTCTAGTAGCCGTCGATATCGAATAATACGCACAGGAAGGCAAACGACGAATAAGGACGACATCGCCGCATGTACTGCAGCTATGTTTACGGTCAGTGTTATCAGCCCGAGGGCCAGGAAGTAACGTGATACCCAAGTATATATAGAACCGAACGTTGCTGAGCGGCATGCCGATCATCCCAGCGCGCAATATGCTCGCGGTGGCTTACGGTTGCACAGTACTTGCAACGACAGCGTATCTTCTCTCCTCTCGCACACGAGACATTAAGGATCGGTTTCGATATGAGACACGCCAATCAGGGCGTCCTTTACACTGTCTTTGCTACACGCGAAGACACAATGCGCGCGTGTATACGCAGCTATGGATGTTGTATGTACTTCAGGCAGCGAGAGAAATGAGGCCACTCGCTATTACTGTCTGACAGGCGCAGATACCGGGAACAGGCTCGAGAAACGCCCCTGGGTCCGCGGTCAGAGGCAGACAAAAATAAAAAAAGAACCCCCACCTAGTGCCGAGAGGGTCGCCCGTCAAAGCGGTGAACGCCTCTGACAGAACAGTCGTGCGGACGCGAGTAGAGCGCGCTCTGTCGGGCGCAGCTGGGACGTGGGCGGACGTATAACGGGATCCAAGGTCAAGATGCCGCAATTCTGGACGGGCATCGCGTACCAAGCGTAAGGCAACAAAAGCGAGCCGCCACCGCGGAGAGGAAGCTCTGCCCACAAGAATGAAACAGCAAAGCAAGATTCGACACTACTAGCTGGGACGAATCCCGTGGAAGGAGAGACAGGCCACGTCGCCGACAAAAGAGAAGATGGAGCGAGTTGCCGCAAGGCAGCGAGAGAACGATCTTATCGAGCTGATTTCATTTTATTCGGGAGAACTTTCTGATTTCATCACCACACCATTGAGGCCCTCGGCTGCATTTCCCCGCCTCCTTGTAATCAATTCCTTCGCTTTAACCAGAGTTTTAACTTACTAACACATAAAGGGTAACTATATATGTGAGGTATCTATATTGTGTTTTTCGGTCACCTTAAGACTGCCTATCATAGAGGTACAGACATTTATGTGGAGCGTAATGAGCACGATGTCATTTCTTCAGTACAAATTTCGGGCATCGTCAATCAACGATATAGCGACACAAATATAACGAATTATTCGTTATAACATAGTAAATGAAAAAAAAATGTTTTTTTTTTCACAGATGGAGCGCTATGAATATGCGTTTATAACAAATTTTTCAATATAACGAAGTCATTCTCGTGTCAGATGAGACTTTCCTATGAGGTTTGAGCGTACAGCAAGCACGAAATTTCGTACACTACACGATGTTTACCCGAACATCATCACATCGGTCTGTGCAAGCGCAAAGAGACTGCCGCGGCAAACCCAGTTCTTGCCGCCGAGTAACAACTGCTGCCACACAGGCTCAAAGTTTTCTTTCTTTCTCTGCGTCCCAACAGCACTGCTTGGGCGGCCACCAAGAAACTAAGCCGATCAAACGGGCCAACGTAATAAACAGGCCGGAAGGAAGCGGCCAGAACACACACGTTGAAACGCCGTGAATGGGTCACCGCCACCAAAGGAAACAAACGTCGCTCAGCGAAAACGGCAGGGGCACTGTACGTCTCTGGCCCAAGCCTCTGAGAACCGAGCTCACCGAAAGGAGAAAACGGAAAGCCTATAGCAGGGCGTCCATACAATTTCTGAACAAACTTTGGCTTAGAACGCCCGGTCACTCACTCACACATGACTCACATAACAACAAGAGCGGGATCGAACTGGTACTCGGCTGAACAAAGACTGAACTACAGCTTTGTTGAGCATATAATAAAAAAACTTAGCGCGCACTAAACAAGCCTCGGCGAACAGTGTGGCTTATTAAAAAAAAAGAAACTGCAGCGAAAAAACGGTAGACTTTTGGATTACGTGACTATAGAGTCACATTATCCAAAAGCACGCCGTTTTTGTTTTGCTTTTTTGTACATAAGAAAACCATGCACTTCCCACACACTATCAGTCGAATTTATGAGCTTCGATGAATGGAAGCAAACGTTACACCCCTATAAAAAAAAACGTGCCAGAAGTTTCGGCAACGAATGTGTGGCGTATGTACGTCCACGATGGGTAAACCCTTATTTGGGAGTTTGCGGGTGAAGGGTATCCAATGTAACCTGTTCACACGGCACTCGTATCAGTCCCCGTGAAATGTTTCGTATATTACCATACACGTCAAACACGAGTGGTCCGTTAGGGGACAACTGAACGTTCTCGAATGCAAGTACTCAAGGCATCACCGAATCAGTATACGTCCTTTTTCAATTTGAGATCGTACACGATGAACAGCGGTCCGTGACTGGGCCACGTGAGGCACTTAAAAGTGACTTCAGGTGGATTGTCCTGTAATTTTCTCCCCAGACATCCGCGTAATGTCTCTTCCATTTCCTCTAGCGTGTTTGAGGGCGCGCAAACACTAAGCCGACCTCAATATATTAAGGACGTAAAGCGATTAGAGTGCGTCATCGGTCGACAGGACACACGTCCTGATGACGATGACGCCATATGGCACGATGCTCGTAGGCAAGGTGAACAAAAGCAGTCGGTTGTTCAATTTCCTATCCCGGTGCTTCAACTTTGTGTTGTGTCTGGTGGTCCCTAAACTTTTGACGCCGACAATATGTACTTGGAAGGGGGTTCGGGAACGAAACATACACGGCCGATAATTAGTTCCGGCACGGCGAATGAACACACCTCGTACCGACGCATCGTGCCGCTGTTTTCTGTTCAGCGCTGAACAACAAAGCTACGATGATTTGTGAAAAAGACGCGCCTTGCGCAGCAGCAGCACCTCCAGGGAGGGCGAAGGAACGGCTCGAGAAGCCCAGTGGGGGTCTCCTGGTCGGCGGAGCGCCTCGATTGCCCCTGCAAAGCGCGGCCAAGCAAGCCGTCCTGGAGCGGTTGCGCACGCGAGGATGCGGGACACGGGGCCGCCGGCGGGCACGCAGACCACCGAGACGCCAGGCCGTCCGGCCAGTCGGGTTCTCGGTTGCGAAAGGCACACACGACGACGCTCCGATCATCGCCACCGTGGGGAGAGCGCGAGCGACCTCGAAGCAAGCGAGGAGTGCAGAACTCGACGTCAGCCGAGCGGCGACAGGACAGCTTCGCCTCGTCACTTGGCCGTGGGTCAGCAAATCCGTCAGTGACGCCTCAGCCGATCAAATAGCATCCGCGCCTTAAAACCATGCATATGTCGTCGCCAGGTGGCCATTTAAAATGAGGCCGCACGCCCGCGACCAGATGTCAACGTTTTCTAGCCCGCCCTGCCGTGGTGGTCAAGTGGTTATGGCACTCGACTGCTACACCGAAGGTCGCGGGATCGAATCCCGGCTGCGGCAGCTGCACTTTCGATGGAGGCGAAAATGTATGAGGCCCGTGTGCTTAGCTTTAGGAGCACGTTCAAGAACCCCAGGTGGTCGAAATTTCGGAGCCCTCCACTACGGCGTCTCTCGTAATCATATCGTGACTTTGGGATGTTAAACCCGAGATATTATTCTTAACGTTTTTGTTTTTTGCCTCACTCGCGAAGCTGTAAGCACTCGGTTGTACTATTCGAAACACGACGTCTTTACAACAGCCATCAGCGCGTATTATAGCGGCTCACCTGACGATGATGTGACGACCAAAATTAAGGCGCCTATGAGCCCCGTATGTACAATCAATTTTAAGAGTGACAGCAAAACGCACGTGTCGCAGTGGGTTACACAGATCAGATGCTGCCAAGTTACAAACCCTATAGTTTTTCTTTCGCAGTAGAGTCGAAAGGCGGCCGACCTGGAAGTTAACCAGTCACATGCAGCGTCTAACAGACACTACGCAGGAGTGCTGATTCCTTTTTCGCTGCACAAGAATGATTTTTCGCGCGCTCAAGCGTGTGCAAGTGGTTATTATTGAAAGTGTTGCACCCGAAAAAAAGAATACATCTACCACAACAGGCAACCGGGCTCACCGTTGACAAACCATGTGCTTCGCTCGGAAACGCTTAGCGTCTGAGCTGTCATGCATACACGCGATTTCTGCAACGCAATGCCTACGGATATTTTTTTTTTTTTTGACGCATTCGGCCCGGCGTAAGGACGGCGATACATTTAACGCGGCTGTCTAAAACAAATTTACTTACATCGACAAAATCGACTGCCAACTATATGAGAGCATAACAGCGACCGGAATTCGATCAACCGCCCAAACCGTGCCGAAGAAATACAGGCGCGGAGAAGGAAGAGAGGGGAGAATTGCCGACCGCTACAAGCGCAAAGCAGGCAGGCTGCCAAGGCACGCCGTATGTGCCGCCACCGGCGCAGGAAGGCCGATGGCTTCGGGCAACGTGCTGGCCCGTGCTAGGCGCAGCACCCGAACGCCGCTTCTGTTTCCTCCTGCGACTCAGTTTGTCCCCCGCGCCGCTTCCTCACCCCTGTGCCCGTGTTACGACGGAGATTACTTCGGCCCGTTATTCCAGACTGACGAGTATTTAGCTAGCTGGCCGCCCGCCGAACCACCCCCCACGTCTACGGGAAAGACAGTGGGGCACACCGCTCTCGTTATATACGAGGAAGCCGTAGACACGCAAGACAGCCCGTCCTGGGAGTTTAGAAGAGACGTACACCACACGGCGCGCGCCATACAGTTTTGAGTACAAACGATCGCTGCACCAGAAAGCAGAGTAATTGGAGCGAGAAACGATAAAAGGTCCCTCCACTCCGCCCTCTTTTTTTTTTTTTTTGATGTAATAGCTTTCCATCCATCTTGACAAAAGGCGCGCCGTACGCATGTCTAGGAGCTATTTTTTTTATATTACTGCGGTTTCGTTTAGTAATCCGGCACCCACGTGGATGCCCGATGTAGTTTTCATCAACTGCTCGACGTCAGACGTTCAGTGATGTCCACGCACAAAACGCTGGGCATATACAGAGCCTTCTGGAATTCGCACAACCTTTACGAAGCGTACATATCGTTACGAAACAGGCTAAAGTAACGGTAAAAGAAATACAGGAAAAGCGGAGGGGTCTGCACACTGTTGCAGCGTGCAAGCGACACAATAGCACAGAAACGCAATCGGGCGCATTCGCCCAACAGCGATTGAAGCGGCATAAAGCGGAAGCTTTAGAAAGCTTCTAATCATTGGTTGGTTTACTTTATGGGGTTTAACGAACTAAAGTGACTCAGGCTACGAGAGACGCCGTAGTGGAGGGCTCCGTATAGTTTCGAACACCTGGGATTCTTTGACGTGCACTGACGAATCGCAAAGTACACGGTCCTCTCTCTAGCACTTCCTCTCCTTAGAAATGCGACCGCCGCAGCCGGAATCGAACAAGCGTCCTTCAGGTCAGCAGCCAAGTGCCGAGTAAGCACAAGGTGGCTACAGTGGCCCGCTTCCGATCATTGTAATTACATATTAACGATTAATTTTTATCCTCACACATAAACGCCGAGCGCACCAATACCTAAAACCAACTGGTGCAGCCAACCAGGCATGCAAAAAAAAAAAAAAACCGTCCGGACGACAGTCGTTTAACAAACGAAGTAAAAACAGAGCTCGATTTTTGTCCAATGTATATAACTCGCTGCATAGTGAAGGAGGAGGTAAATAAAAAATTACCAACACAAACTGAAGACAAACCACTGCGAGGTCGTCACAAGGTCAATCGAAGCAGGGAGCCTGTCGACGCGTGATCCGGATACTGGCAAAAAAGGAGTAACGGCGATGGAATAGAAGAGAGCCACACCCAATCCTTTTTTGCGCAGCCTCATTTATTCTAAAAGATACTCCACCGTGGCACAACATAAATCTCCACGCGCAGACAGAGATACCCCCGCATGCAGAAATACTCGTAGAAAACCTGAAGATGGCCAACGCCTTCGAGCACGAAAGCTGTGCAATAGCGGACGGTGTAGGCCGGAGGGTTATAACAGCCTGCAGTGTCCCGTGAATATACGACAGCGCGTGCACACAGTCATTTACTTATCGCGCGTGGAATTTCGCTCGTCTAAATTCGGGCTACAAGCAAACCGCCATTCGGATCAGCAGTGCATCCTCGCGGTTCCGGACATTGCTCCTGCACCGCTCTTCGGCATGTAGCAATCGTTAACGTTCTTTTTGATTATAATTATGTTTAAATCTGAGTCACCTTGCAACGATATTTTACGCGTTGCGCACTTCAGACAACCGTTATTAAGTGCACCGAGTATTTAGCTTTGTATGGAGCTATTTCCGAACAGTAATTCGGTGCAATAAGCATGTGTAGCGATGCAATAAAATCGATCCTCGAAGAATAACAGGTCGTGGGATCGAATCCCGGCCGCATTTCCAGTGGAGGCGAAAATGTTCCACGCCTACACATGTGTGCTTAGATTTAGGTGGACGTTAAATTTAAGTGGTCGAAATTACCAGAACCCTCCACTACGGCGTAATCATAGGCGGTTTTGGGACATTAATCCCCGACAATTGATTGATTGATTGATTTGTGGGGTTTAACGTCCCAAAACCACCATATGATTATGAGAGACGCCGTAGTGGAGGGCCCCGGAAATTTTGACTACCTGGGGTTCTTTAACGTGCACCCAAATCTGAGCACACGGGCCTACGACATTTCCGCCTCCATCGGAAATGCAGCCGCCACAGCCGGGATTTGATCCCGCGACCTGCGGGTCAGCAGCCGAGTACCTTAGCCACTAGACCACTGTGGCGGGGCAATCCCCGACAATTATTAATCGAAAAATAACAATCGCACAGCAAAGTACGGATCATTGTCAAAAAATAATAAACAACCATTGGACAAACGAAAATCCTGAACACTTGGAGGACGTTTAAAGTTGGCCTTGAAGAGTGGAACGCGACAGAGTTATCGGGCCCTGCTCTCCTCGCTTTGACATGCATTGGTTATAGCCTTCATCTCTCGGTGGACACAGCGACCATGCGGCGAGGGAAGGAACGCCTTCGACTTTGGCCGATTTGAAATATCCAAGAACGCATACCTATTGCAAGTACAGTTCCCAATGTGTCATAATTGACCATTCCGCGAATTAGAGACCGACCACTGCCTAGACGAAAACGGTGGGCGAGAGAGAGCCCAACCTGCAGGACGCTACACGCTGGAATGACGTGGTGATGAGATATGACAATTTTTGAAGTATTTAAGAGGCAAAACCGCGACATGATTATGAGGAATCGCCGAAACAAGATGGAGAGGGGGGTCGGAGAATTTTTTTTCCACCAGAATTTTCGAACGTGCCCCAAAGTCCAAGTAAACAGTTTTTTTTTGCTTACATTTTTTTTGCCGCCCCTGAGAATCGAGTCCACGCCCTCGAGCTTACGAGCGCCACACTGGATTTAATTAAGCCAACACAAAAATATTTAAGGACGTACGTACCTCCGAAATAACAGCACCAGTTTGCATTCTGGGAATCGTTCTAATGTCTGCGCATCTTGTGGCGAGCAGTAAGAGCGAGGAACTTTGTGTCATCGCAAAAATCTATGCGGAAGAAGTAATTCGCTTCAAACACCGCATCTTTCATCGCGTTTACGAAGAAAACAACAGCAACGGAGAGAACTGGCAAAGCGCTCCGGGACAAAGACATACATGCGACGCGGTCAAGAGCATCGCGGCTTCTTTGTTACAAGGTCGACGTGGCATCGATTTCAGTTCCATTTTATCTACGCACCGACACAGGAGAGCCTCAGATTATACAGGCTGGGGCATCGTCGTACACACATCGCATCGTCGTATTACACAGGCTGCAAGCACCGTCATTTTGATGAATGTAAAACGTGCACCGATTTATTTCGGCTCCTGCACGCTGCACCCACTTGACAGTTAACGGCATGAAAGCAAAGAAAATAAATCGATACAGGCTGGCAAAATAAGTAAGACGATAAAGAGGACGCTTGTATGGGCGGTCTTGCTCATTACCGGCGACTTTGATGATGATTTCGCACTAGCCTTTCCAAAGGTTACTGGAAAATGCACTTTTTTAAGACGCTGCAGCACTTACGTATCCCCACCGCCCCTCTTTAAACTGGTGTGCCCAGCTTGAGTGTACGGGTTGTGACAAACTCTTGAAATGCTCTTTTCCTCCAGGCTGTCCAAAGGGAACGCTCACTGGTACGCGAATACGGTCATTCGAGATCATCTAGCTTAGGAGTCACAATCACCACCATCAATCACAACTGTAGGACCCCCCCCCCCTTTTCCCCTCGAAGAAAACGTGAAGAAACGCCTGCCCCGTACAACGTCTTTTGATGAAGTATCGATACGTCATTGCTGAATTTCGTTGCCTCAGCAGGAAATCCACACGACCATGAACGAAGCCATTAAAAACTTTTTTTCCCCCTCTTGACCAAGTAATTGACCGAGTAAGTCCCGGAAGCCCGGAAAAACGAAATCAGCACATCCCTGCGAACCGCCACGCGCGCCTCTCTTGAGTTGTGCCTGTCGGGTCACACAAAGGTAGGGCCAGCTGCGCATCGGGCTGCCGGAGCCAGACACTACCGGTAATCACACGCCAGCTTCTCGAAAAGCAGGCCCGTCGTTCATCCTGGCCCACCACTCCCCGACACAAAAAGACATTCGCCGTTTCTCTCATCGTTTCGCGAGAAGAAGGGACCAACATTCCCCGATATAAGTTCTAACGAAGCTTCTCGTCCACAAGATTTCTTCCCCAGCGGCACACTGTATATAGGACCCTATAGGCTCGAGTCCTGCATACAAGATGTTTCAGCTATCTTGCACGTAGTGTTAAAAGAAACTAGCGTATGCGGCATGCGTGCCGAATTGGCCCGGAGTATTTCTGAGCCGTACGCATCGCGTTAGGACATGTATCCAACACACACAGCTGGTGATTAACAAATATTGCTTAATGAACATTTTTATTAGCAACTCTAGCGAAAAAAATTATACATAGAAGCTGTATCAATTGTTCTGGAACGTTGGAATATTGCATCAATGCTAAGCCAACTACCCTGTTTAATTTAATTTTTTCCAGCCTGTAAACGGGCCTTAACTGAGGGGAAGTAACCATTATTGTAAAGAAGGAAAAAAGAAACATACGAGAAAATTAATGGGCTGCTCATAAAGGGGTCACACCCGCTTAATTTGCAGTCTAGAAGGGCTGCCACTTGTATCCACTGGAGCGTTTCCCCAGAGATCGCCTATTAACCGTCTTAACGAGAGAGTCCTTAGCGGGAAATGGTGACAACCACACAAAAAAGTTATACCTCGAGCATATATATATATATATATATATATATATATATATATATATATATATATATATATATATATATATATATATATATATATATATGAGACCACGACCGGTACGGCAGCAACCAGGTTATCCTTTTTTTTAATCTAGACGCACGAGCCAGAGAGCCAGCCCGCGTGCTATACGATGATGATCACTACAATGGTTTGGTCATACAGATGAAGATGAAGTACATAGTGAGCGCTCACAATATATATATATCGACTTAGAGCAATTTAGCTGAAACACTCTCTATAGTATATAGCGCCGAGCAAATCGGGGCACCAATTATAAAAAAACTTGCAACTATACAATGTCATGGGCGTGTCCCTCCAAAGTTACAGCTCTCTTCAGAGGGCGCTGCCGCGCACTTTGCCCAACTTGCCCGCCGCTGCAGCGAGGAATTCGTGTCGTCGTTCGCGCACGATCACGGCCCTCGACGACGCCGTTTGGTACGTGCACGCCGAAGGACGCGCATCCCGGCTGCGGCGGCTGCATTTCCGATGGAGGCGGAAATGTTATAGGCCCGTGTGCTCAGATTTGGGTGCACGTTAAAGAACCCCAGGTGGTCAAAATTTCCGGAGCCCTCCACTACGGCGTCTCTCATAATCATATAGTGGTTTTGGGACGTTAAACCCCACATATTATCATCATCATCAAGGACGCGCATACTGGGCCACGAGTCAGTGGAGGCTACCGCGGGTCCGGAAGAACACGAGCAAGCGCGGCGCCGAGGCACGCTGCTAGCTCTCGTCACAAGGGGGCGACGCACCACTCAACGCCTTAAAGTCAACGCCTGACCCCTGTTAGCGACTGACACAAACCCTCCTGTGCTCGTAACGGCGCCCAATAGAAAGTGACAAGTGTTGCGACCGGGGTTTCCAGACACCGGAGGTCCGGGATGAAGTTGTCGAGGCAGGAGGAAGAGAGACTTGAAGAGGGTTTATTTACAATATATACATTGCGAACTCCCTACACGGTGAGCCCTCAAACGTGGCAGGCCTCTACATGACTCCTAACATAGCGCTACATGGTGCTTGGTTCTACATGGTTCTGCCTGGTTCTCTTCTCCAAAAGCACACCGAATGAGCCGTGGGGGCTCATTATAAAGGGTCTGTCCTCCCCAGATCCCTAGATCGGGGACCGCGTACAGAGGGCACCGTCCAACCACGGATCACACATTACCCGCGAGGGTGACGAGCACGCACGGTCCACGTGAACGTTCAAAATTGAAGCGTGGTCACTGCACGGCCATGTGGCACGAACGTGGCTCCTCCTCGTCAAGGGGTGTCGCTGGGCGAGGGGTCTGAAGTTGATGACTGCATCCATCGAAAGGGCCGCCGTAAACAAGCTTCAAATGGTCGCCGAACGACTCGTTCAATTAGCGGGACGATTTCCGGCCGCCGCCGCCGCCGTCATCTCCCAAAGAAGAAGCTGCACTTGTGGTCTCCCGAACTGCTCACGGTGTCGTGGCGGCAAGACGCCGCACCCTCCGGCCAGGGGGGAACAATACATGGCGGACACAGGCCGCCAACCCGTTTGGCGACTAAAAGGGAACATCAAAAGGAACGCCGATCCATTGTCAGACCTGGCGCCGGTCCTAACAGTAGGCAGCCGGTCGTTCGGTTACTTGTTTGAAGATTAAAGGAGCGCCGCTCCCTCTTCAGCTCCGGCGCCGGTCACAACAGCTCGTCCGCCGGCGGGAGAAGCGACCTGAGGGTGACCAGCTGCACAGGTTGCTCGAAGTGTCGCTGTGTAGTGCTGTCTTCCAGGCCACTGCTGATGACGCTCAGCCAAGGACTCTTTCCCTCTCGTTCCCTGTGGCTCCCCTCTGGGAAAAGCATTCATACACACCACCACAGGCACGGGAGAGCACCCTGCCCGCACTGAGACACGTCGAGTCCGACAAATTATCCAAAAGCAACCTTACTTAAGCAGTATTACCAAACACAAAGCAGCAATCGGGACGTTTCTCTGAGGTTTCACCAAAACTCCTAATCCCGATCCGATAATAATCTTCCCATCAAACTGCTTTCAAGAAAACTAATTGTCAAGTGATGCGCTCACCGTGGCATACCCGAGTGCTTGCGTGAGTAATCCGCCGTAACCCACCAGGTATCATACTCATAAAATGAAGCATTTTACTTCACGCTATCTTTTAGTTCCCGAAATTTAGTGCCGCCAAAGCCAGTCGTCAATTCCTTTTGAGAAGACGAAAGCATAACTGCCGTGCTGCACCTGCATTAGGAACATCTTTATTATACATCCGCAAACGCACATCACAGTGCGCCTGCCTGGAGGAGATACCACCTAACCGTTCCCTTGCTGTTGCCACTTTCACAAAGCATACATATAAACTCACGAGCTAGCTTTTCTTACACACCGGACACATGCGAACAAAACATTAAATGAACAACAAAAAAAGTTTCGCATGAATCCTGAAAAATCTCGCAAGCAATAACTTTGCGTCTCTACGCTCAGTCATAATTAGTTCATAACGTTGCTCCTGCTCATTTACACGTATCTACCATGACGCAGGCTCCTATGCGTGTCGTTTATGCAATCGCACAACGCTTACCTTAGCTAAACGTACAACGCCCAAGAAATGAACAAAACCAAAAAATGTGTTACCTAAACACTATTTGGTAGACGAGATTCTTAAAAACACATTAAAATCCAAAACAACTTAAACAGTCAAAAGCAAATTTCAAAACAAAATAAATCCACTAATGACCATCGTCAAAAGCTCACGGATGTCTACTCCTTTTTGGGACTAACGCGCGGTGTCGCGTCCTGTGGGTCTTTCTAGGCGAACGGGAAATGGAACAATGGCAAAACCCATTCGCTTCGCCTCCGACCCCCGCAAAGCTCTGCGCTGACAACCTGCGTTCTTACTCTCGCTGAGTACCTCGCACTCCCGCAGTCCATCAAACATGCCGTCGATAGAGCGACGAAAGGGTCTGCCTTTCTACCCAACGTGCTTTTTTTTTTTTTCGTTTTGTCCGGCGGCTCGGACGCATACAAACCAACTCCGGTGCCGATGACAAACGCCTAATTCTGTACGCTCTAATGCGTGTCACTATCCTTCCAATAGATCTATACAACGCATATAGGCTACCAAAATGATAGAGCGCTAACGAAAACAAAGTACAAACGAGTTATTTACAAAATCACTAAAGTAAACAACCAAAACATTCCTTTTTACAGTCCCGAGTCGACGTTTTCTGACAGGCTAACAGCTGTTCTCACTAACTTTTAGTCTAACTCGTGGTGGTCGCGCCCGGAACGATTTTCTCGAGAAGCGGGGTCTACAACACGCGTCAATCGCCCTGCTACCGAACCCCGCGACGTTCCTCGAAGCCGACTTGCTGTCGCTTCCTGCCCCTCGAAAACCACCGACTCTTTTGCCCCGCACCCCGTCCAATGCACCGCGAGAACAACGGAAGGGTCTCTTGCCCTTCGGCCACTTACGCACACAATGCGCTTCTCTTTTCTTTGTTCTCTGGCCGCTCGGACGCTTGCGATACGGCAACTTTCTGGAAATTTCGCTCCGCCATTTGAATACATTCCTCAAACGCGTCGCGATTTTTGCCTCGTCTTTACGGCGCTTTCTCCGTTTGTCACGCTTCTTCGTGCCGTCTACGGAGCCTTTCGCCAACCTCTGATGCTCGTCAGCACCCACTTGCTTGTTAGTTTTCCCGCGCGCACTGTCTGAATGATTGCCTAGCAATTCATCCTTCCAACACTGCCGCGTACGATGCGCTTTTCTTTTCCGGCGGTTCGGACGCATACGATACAGACCCGTCAGAGAAGACAACGGCACTTTTCTCGCGATGTCACTCCGCCGTTTGAAAACCTTACTCGAACGCGTTGTGCTCATCGCGAGCTTTGCCTTACTGTTGCCCTTCGGACGCTTTCTCCCCTGTGCACGCTTCTTGGCGCGGACCTGGGAGCCTTTCGTCCTACTCTGACGTTCTTCATCACCGATATGCTCCTCCGCCGTCTCGCGCGCCCAGTCCTGATGATCACTTATCAGTTCATCGCTAGACCGCGGCCGCGTAGATTGCGCTTTTCTTTTCCTCACTCTCCGGCCGCTTAGACGCATGCGATTCGAGCCAGTCAGAGAAGACAACGGGCCTTTTCTCGCAAATCCGCCACGCCGTTCGAAGGTCCTCGTCAAACGCGCCGTGCTGATCGCGAGCCTTGCCGCGCTTCTGTTTTTCGGACGCTTTCTCCGTTTGGCACATTCCTTGGTGCCAAACCTGGAGCCTTTCGTCCGCCTCTGACGCTCATCAACATAGTCTACAGGGCTGCAAGGTTCGATGGAACACTCTGTTAATCTTAACTCCGTTTCCACCACCACGGAACCCTCACACCCTGCTGCGACCGCGAGCTCTTTTCTCTCAGAATGGGTTAAAACCTGTTCCATTCCCTTACAGGCACTAGCCTTTTCTTCGGCCTCAAACGGCACCGCCGCTATATCTACAGATATCAGACATGTAGCCTCCGCTTCAGTTGTAAACGGCACCGCCGTTACATCGCACCGTTCGTGCGCTACATCTACAACTTTCTGACCTGTAGCCTTCTCTTCAACCTTAAACGGCACCGCCGCTACCTTGCACCGCTCGTGCGCTACATCTACGGATTGACCACTCTGCTGCAATGCCACCCCTCTACGCCGAATCCTATCTATCTCTTCGTCTAATTCCTGCATCCTTTTCATATGTTCTTCATGCCTGCGCTCAGCTTCCAATTCCTCCTGGCGCCATCTTTCCTTTCTTTGCGCCCTTTGTACTTCCATATGTTCTTCATGCCTGCGCTCAGCTTCCAATTCCTCCTGGCGCCATCTTTCCTTTCTTTGCGCCCTTTTTACTTCCTCCTCCTGGTCCAATAAGTACATATTCCCGAAGTGCTCGATTTCCTCATTGTCACTATTGCTTTCGAGAATCACTTCGCGGAGTTTAGAAGCAGGCATATCATCATTAAAATCTAGCTCCAGATCCCAACACAGGTTCAGCAGGTTCTCTCTCGTCAATCTCGTAAGATCCATGGCGACTACTTTGCTTTGGCTCAGCTGTGACAAAGCACAAACCCACCAGCGTTTCAATTCTGGGTCTAGAGAAATTGAAGCCTGGCAAATCTCACAGCGGAGACCACAAGCTTAAGCACCCAAGTAGCACTACGTGGCCAACATCCCTCTCTACTTGTTTCCTGTTAATTTTCACTCCTGCTTTTTACAACATCCTAAAATTTAACCCGCAACGTACCCTTAGAAATTTTGAAACATTACCACTTGTTCCTATTGAATCATCTAAGCTTTCCTGCTTTAGCGTACTTGCTCAGATAATCATCCAGTGCTGCCTTGTGCTGAGATAACAACCACAGTGGCCAGGCAGTTGTTGGTTATATCTATCTTTTAACGAATCTAGGCTAAAAGACTCGATATATCTCAAGCACAAAGCCAGGCACTCACCCCATTACGTGCGGTGGTGGTACGCTGCTTCGATCCCACCGCTGCCACCAGTTGTTGCGACCGGGGTTTCCAGACACCGGAGGTCCGGGATGAAGTTGTCGAGGCAGGAGGAAGAGAGACTTGAAGAGGGTTTATTTACAATATATACATTGCGAACTCCCTACACGGTGAGCCCTCAAACGTGGCAGGCCTCTACATGACTCCTAACATAGCGCTACATGGTGCTTGGTTCTACATGGTTCTGCCTGGTTCTCTTCTCCAAAAGCACACCGAATGAGCCGTGGGGGCTCATTATAAAGGGTCTGTCCTCCCCAGATCCCTAGATCGGGGACCGCGTACAGAGGGCACCGTCCAACCACGGATCACACATTACCCGCGAGGGTGACGAGCACGCACGGTCCACGTGAACGTTCAAAATTGAAGCGTGGTCACTGCACGGCCATGTGGCACGAACGTGGCTCCTCCTCGTCAAGGGGTGTCGCTGGGCGAGGGGTCTGAAGTTGATGACTGCATCCATCGAAAGGGCCGCCGTAAACAAGCTTCAAATGGTCGCCGAACGACTCGTTCAATTAGCGGGGACGATTTCCGGCCGCCGCCGCCGCCGTCATCTCCCAAAGAAGAAGCTGCACTTGTGGTCTCCCGAACTGCTCACGGTGTCGTGGCGGCAAGACGCCGCACCCTCCGGCCAGGGGGGAACAATACATGGCGGACACAGGCCGCCAACCCGTTTGGCGACTAAAAGGGAACATCAAAAGGAACGCCGATCCATTGTCAGACCTGGCGCCGGTCCTAACAGTAGGCAGCCGGTCGTTCGGTTACTTGTTTGAAGATTAAAGGAGCGCCGCTCCCTCTTCAGCTCCGGCGCCGGTCACAACACAAGTCGAAAAACCGGAGTAATCGCAGAGCCGATTCGCAAAAACAACCACCGACGAATCGTGATCGGGGAACACATCAGGTATAGAATATCGGCCATAGATACCCCTGTTCTCTGCCGGGCGTTCATAATGAAATGTCGTCGATTGATTGATGTGTGGGGTTTAACGTCCCAAAACCACCATTTGATTATGAGAGACGCCGTAGTGGACGGCTCCGGAAATTTCGACCACCTGGGGTTCTTTAACGTGCACCCGAACCTGAGCACACGGGCCTACAACATTTCCGCCTCCATCGGAAAATAAAATGTCGTCTAAAAATACGGAACTGCCCGATAAACAAAGAGAACATGTGCAGGAAGCTTCCATGGCAGCCCACACAGACAACAAAGTTCCGTAACTGGGATGTTGCAGTTCCTATTGTTTCAAACAGGAACCGATGCAAAACTATACCACGACCCTACCCGGCTTCGCAACGCCTACGAAACAGAGGAAGCGCCGACAACTGTGTTCTCTACAATCTGGAAGTTAATTCCATTCCTTCGGCTCGTGTCTGCACCTATAATCGTCACGACATCATGGCGCGATGGGGCCTGTCAACGACTCCTGTGCGATGCTTCGATTTTGCTCGGGAAATTTCATGCGCGCATTGTTTCCCCTTTCCTGGAGGGAGAAACGAAAGTGCTCATGTAATCACTACAATAATAGGCTTCATGAAAGCGATTAATCGTGCAGAAGCCGTAAATCGCCGCCATAAGAGTCCTGTTAAAATAACCTGGACGATTGAAGTTCAATGAAGTTCAATGTGTGTCATACTAGAGCGTATAACAATGCACTATTCTGGATACGATGAGTGTACAATGATGTTCAATGCGTGCCATAGTAGAGCGTATAACATTGCACTATTCTGGATACGATGAGTGTACCTAACTCCTGCACATTCTTGTCATACAGCGAAGAACATATATATAGACTCAAGCGGTCAGTTTTTAGCTTTACAAACGACTGCCGTCTGAAAACCTGACTTAAAATGTCGCAGAGAAACAACCCGTCAATCTACTTCTATAAGGTTCTCAATGTACGAGGAAGCGTTTTAATGCTTTCGTGGCCTTCAGGCAAGCTAAAAGATTTTGCCCACTTCTCTAAACGCACATGTGCCACGAGAATTCTTTCCTCTGAGACACAGCATCACGGTTCGTTGCACAGCGTGTCGCAAGTAGAGTTTCTTCGCGAGAAGAATGCCAAGGTCCTCTTCCGAGCAAGGACAGATCCCCGGAGGCCCCTGCAACTCATAGGAAACCATAGAAAGGCACTCTCTTTTTGTCCACATCAGCGCAGAAACCACGTGACGCACCACCACGACTCAAGAGCTTCGCACAGGAACAAAATCCAACGTCAACATGGCGGGGCAAGCCACCGTGTAAACTATAACGCTGGAAGAACGCGAGCGAAAAAAAAAAAGTACCACACACGCAGACACACAAAGAACGGAGCGAAAGCCGAGCGCTTCGAGAGAAGAACGAACAGTGGCGGAGAGACTAGACAAAATGTGAGGCCAAACGAAAACGTCGGGCGAAGCTTGTCGACGAATACTGCGGCACAGTATGTGGCACGAACGGATGAAGAACGTCGATCACAAAACAAACACAAAATGGAAAAAAAGAAAATATTTTAATGGGAACTGGGAAAAATGCGTGCACCACTAAATCTAAACAGCCCAAAGCAGAGCAGTCATATTTATTACTATCTTTATTATTCCTCTCCCGACGAGGAACAGAGCAACGACCAGCAGCGTCGTTCGTCTCCTCGGCCCCGAAGGCAGGTATACAGTTTCATCTGCGACGGGCTTGTTTGGTGCAGGCAGCATCGCACGCACGGCCGAAGAAATAATAACGGGGCGCACGAGGCCCTCGATGCATGCGCTCTCAATAGTGGCGCCGAACGAACGGGGGGGAAACACAATTGAGAGGGCAACAATGCCTACAAAGGGGACGAGAAAGGGAAGCCGTCCGACAAGGGGAGGAATGCGCGGAGAAATGAATCACCCCCACGGTATACCGGAGCGTAGCATTCCATCGGGGGAGGCCCCTTCTAGAGAGAACGGGAGAGGGGGGGGGGGAGCCAACACGCGCTCATAAGCATACTTTGGGAGACTCACTGAAAAAAATCTCATCAAGCAGAATAACTTTCGCGACACCGTACGCAATATGCTGCGCCACAGCGCAATGTTGGCGCGGCTGGGCTGGCGTGTCGGGGCGCTTACCAAGTACACGGCTGTGCACTGTGAACAGCCAACGTGCCATCACGATACCAAGTCGTATAGCTGCGTATATACCGGTACACGCAGTGAGGAGCGCAAAGACGCGATTCTTCGCTTGCTCTGGTTACAGGAAACGATCGCGCTGTTTTCGTACTTTCATTTTTTTTTTGTTTCGCCCTATATTCTTTAACGTCACCGAGACGTTGTCAGCAAAAAAGGGTGTATACATCCCGCAATAAAGCTTCGACAACGCAAGGCATCCTCGCGTATCTCTGCCGAACGACGCCAAACTTTTCGGCTTCAATAACAAAACAAAGCAAGGCAGGTAGATAGGTAACATACGCACACCAGGCTCTTTTCGAAACATGCGTTCGGGTAGGACATCCGGGCGGGACGTAGGGGAGGTCGTTACATAACTTTAAGAGGAATACGACGTCGTAAGAAGGCGCTGCGCGCAGCCCTGAGTTCATAAAAAAATCGAGCTGGAAGAGAGCCTAGAGGACAGCGTAAACAAGCACAACATTCCAATCGATTGTCGGACAATGTTCTCGGCAGAGAGCACTTATACGACAAGGCACGCTACACACAAACACGCACTTTTTTTTACAAGATGCACGACAAAGCGGAGACGGGAGTGAACCAGTTTTTGAAGTCGTTACGAACGTCATTGCGCGCTAGTAGTTGCGAGAGACATCGTCAACTTTTTTTGTTTGTTTGTTTCGAGAAGGTAAAAGAAAATCATTCCGGCCTATTCACGCGGAAACGGACACGGCCATTCGTGCACGAAGCGTGTCCAGCTGCGGAAACGATTACCCAAACACTGCTCGAAAGAAAAGACAGCAAAATAAAGCGACAGCAGCGATGTTCAGGTCGTTCCGTTGGGTCATGGGAGACGGATATAAGCAAGAGACATCCTGCGTATGACAAAATCAGCAGATAGTTGCGTTTCGCCCCTGGGTTTCGATGAACGCATATTTTATTCCGCAAGGCGAAGCCCGGCCCAACTTTCACGAGTGAATTATTCAGCCACGCTTTGCGAGGCAAAGCAGTATCTCGGTATTTACTACACATCACAAAGAGTGCGTATAACGTCGAGGACACGCAGAGACCGAGATCAAAGTTGCATGCGCATGATCTTCGACAGGGCGAAGCCAAAATCCTTCCGAGGTCAAAATCCGATGCCAAATACGAGGCCGAAATCCTTCCGCAAACTCTGCAGGCGCGGAGGTTAGTAGAAAAAAAGAAATGCGAATGGTTCCCGCTGCCTTACACCTCACGCAGCTATGATGGTTGAAGTGACTCAAATGTAGTATTACGTCCCCCTGATAACCCGAAATACGCGAGTTCGATCTATAATTTAGACGGACGCGAAATACATCGCCCGTCCACCGTGCGATGCGAGTGCACGTGAGGTGATCGAAATCGATTGATTTGTGGGGTTTAACGTCCCAAAACCACCATTTGATTATGAGAGATGCCGTAGTGGAGGGCTCCGGAAATTTCGACCACCTGGGGTTCTTTAACGTGCACCCAAATCTGAGCACACGGGCCTACAACATTTCCGCCTCCATCGGAAATGCAGCAGCCGCAGCCGGGAATCGAACCCGCGACCTGCGGGTCAGCAGCCGAGTACCTTAGCCACTAGACCACCGCGGCGGGGCAGGTGATCGAAATCACCCGGAGCCCTCCAACACTATAGGCGTGCCTCACAATACAAGTTGCTTTGGAACTTCAAACCCCATAAGCCAAACATGAACCCCCTCCAGTGCCCCTCGCGACGCTCTCTTTGGGTTGTATCAGCGTATTTCCTAACCTCAATACACTACCTCTCTCTTAAATCAGAGAAAAAAAAAAAACATTCACTCTTTCGAGCAACCAACGGTGTGTACCAAAGCTTACGCCACGTCCTGTTGCGCCGGAGCAGCAACCGAGGGGCGTCTCCCATCCGTGTCAGGCAGCGGTGCCCCAGGACCCACGGCTGTGAGTCGGAGACGAGTCACAGGTTTCGCCAAAACGCGTCACAAACGAAGGACGACCCACGAAGGCGCATTCCGAAAACTTCAGACACCTGTGCACCACCCCATCCGCGCGTGATGAGGACACACATCGGCGTGCCCCGCGCAAGGACCGACCTCTCTTTCGCGTGCCGTAGGCACCGGGTGTGTAACCGCTTCCTTCGTTTCGCAACAGCCCCGCACGGTCACGAGGATTCGGCAACACGCCTCGCCATGACGAAGAAAGTTTGGCGGCAACCCAATCGCATAGGCGGGTAGAAATCCGCGAAAAATTTATCCTCTTGCTTGTCACAGCTATACGTTATCCGATATCATGTTTATACTACCATTTTTTTTTGTTTCGGCTCTTTTAGTGCAAATTCTCAGCAAGATCAACAAAATAGTAGACGCACTGTTATAATAAATCATTTTTTTGTCAACCTTGTAATCAGTGTATTTTGTTCATGTAAATGTACCCCACTCCTGCAATAGCCCTGTATTTGGCTGCAGTATTTGAAGATAAATAAATAAATAAACAAATAAATAAACAAATAAAATACCAATACACGAGAGCTCGGCCCAGTGACAGCCGGATATGCCGAACACGCAAAGATCAATCAGAAAACATTGAGGGGTCCGCGGGACATCGGGCAGGGCGGATGAAGACCAGCGGAGTACAATCACTTTCACTATCGATCCAACACACACCGTGCTTGCAAAGTAGAGGACGCGGTGAAACAAAAAAAAAGATAAAGGACCCGTTACGACAGCCTTTTCCCGTACGTGTATACCTTATCTCTTCGTCACACTGGAAGGGCCACCCGTATCTTTACACTTTTTTCGAAACCACTAGGCAATACCGTTCACGTAAACGAATTCACTCACTTTCTCTACCCCCCCCCCCTTTCTCTTTCAACACGTAATGGTATGATTTTTTTGCGCCTGCTGAAGCGATAGAGAAAGAACGAGACGTTGGGCAGCCTAACGTTCGCGCAGACAACCGCTACGCATCGCAAATAGAGGCACGACATTCCACACGAACAGCACCACGGTCCCCGGCCGACTCGCAAGTTGCCCTGAATGCAAATATCTCACTGAGTGAGAGGCCTACAAAAAAAAAAAAAAACTTCCACACTGACCGACATAAAAAGCATGCGGCCATACCTGCTACGCGAGCGGCATACAAGTGTTCGATATCTCTGTATTGCGGCAACGAGAAAGGATGGAAACGGGAACTGTCGCTTTCTCCACCGTTTCATTCATCATGTGCCACCCTGCAGAAGCTTCGCGGAAAATTCCGTCAGCCAAACGTCTAAGCCACCACGTCTATCACTTGTGTAGTTGTAAAAGTGGCCTCCACGTTTGACTCCAGCTGCGCGTTACAGGTACTAATCGCGGAGGCCACGGTACTGAGCCAAAGAAACGCTAATCGATCGAATGCGAAACTTCATGACAACCGTATTGACTTATTCTATAAGGTACAAAACATCTTCATTCATTACTCAGTCTAAAGAGGAAAATGATTAACAGTAAGAGTGATCTACGGAAAGAAGTATCGCTAGCTTATATATATATATATATATATATATATATATATATATATATATATATATATATATATATATATATATATATATATATATATATATATATATATATCCTTGCACCTGATGTATGAAACAAAGTATAGACTGTTTTTGCGGATCGCTTTCAATGCCGCCATACTTATTAGCTTGCTGACCTTTGTGTTTGGCATCATTAGCAACTAAACGAACAAGGTTACGGTAGACACAATCATACGCATGAAAACAGTCGGGTTGGTGCATACGATGTTTCGGGGCTTTTTTTTTTTTTAGTAATTCTCGTCGCAATATAAAAAAAAAAACGACTTACCAGCCGAACACAGCGGCACCCATATGTCTTAGATATAATAGTGTATAGTTTATTTGTAGCGACCGAATAATATTGCGGATCTCCGTGTCAGGCCGGTGTTTAAAGAGTCAACGCCCTCTAAACACGTAAATCATTTTAGTTGCTTTTTTTTTCTCTGTAAAAGTCAGAGACCCGTCTATACGCCGCTGACGAGAAACGGCACTCTTTGAAAGCGGAATACTTAACTCGTTGCACTCGCACACGTATGCGCGCTGGCATGTCGACATTCGTGGGTTACGCCTCGCGTAACGCACGAGGAACGGCACGCGGTTACAGAGACGCTCCAGCGTTTCGTCACTACACACGCTGGAAAGGTTAGGCATTGCAGCGTACATGCAGTTCTCCATCTCGGCGGTTGCGTTATTTCCCCAAGACGATCCGTTCCTTTCACTTTATGCATATTTTCTCTAGAGCCTCTACATCAGTGCAGGTCAGACCTAAAAGCAAAAGAAAGGACCGTCTTGAAATCGCAACACGCGACACATGAGCAACTCGTTCGATGAAGTCGCTTCATCTCAGCCCGCCGGTATACGTAAACTTCTAGATGTATGACGGAGCGAAGAACTCGGATATTAGATCAGAAGACAATATATGGCAAGGGCAAAAAATGGCATGAAGTAAGAACCACGCTGGCGTTTGGTTAGCTATCTACGCAAAGGGAAGAAGGGAAGCCGACAGAAGAATGAAATTTTACCTAACAACGACGGTATACTATTGTAAGACGTGGCAAATCAGTTACGAGGAATTGCCGGCGTTGGAAAAGGCTCCGGCAGTGACGCGTTCGTAAGAAGCTGCGACAAAGAGTGAAACCCCGTAATGTACCTTTTGCACTAGAAGGCCGAGTGGATGCCGATTTATTCGCATTCATCTGCCCCCCCCCCCCCCCCATAGAGATTATTTATTTATTTATTTATTTTTGTACCCTCGGGGCTTTACAGCATTGCAGAGGGGAGCGGGCACTGACGAACAATGCTAAAGAAAAGAATACATAGACAAGACACTAGAACATTATTAAACACTGGAAAGCAACTATTATCAACTGCAACTATGTTACACAGCCAGTAGATTATACAAGAAAACTAACAGCAAAATCAAACGTTTACATTTCCAACACCAAGTATGTTATCGAGCGATTGTGTGACTATATAGCATAGCGCATAAAAGGATCATTGGATAGGGGATGTCGCCGGAGCATAGAATAGCATCTGCGACGGAAAGTAGCCGAATCCTGATCCTTCGCATTGCTGGCGGTCCCGAGACGTCGGCGGCGCTCGGAACACCCAGTGACCCGCTGGCAGCGCGTGTCGGCACGTGCTTTTGCCGCCCAAGAAGAAGAAGAAGGCCGTTTCCGGGCGAATGATGCCCGCTGGCCCGAACGACAACGTCGGGTAGACTCCCGCGCGGACGCTAAGTAGGCCACGAGCACTCCTCAGCACACAAACCACGGTCGCCCCAATCCACGTGCGCACACAAGGCAGGGAGCACACGCCTTCTCTGCGCAAGCTGCCGGCTCGACGCGCGCACTAAAACGCCGAGGAAAAAGCGCGCCAAGACAGGCAGCCGGCCATCTTGGTACTGTAGAGGAGAATTGGGCACGCACGGAAGCGCTTTGCTGGCAGAAGAGAGGCAGGCACGCGCCTTCATTTTCGGTCCACCTTGACGGGGAAGAAAACATCCGTGCCGTGCACAGAGTGCAAGACATCAGTTGAGGGATTGGGCGTTCCACTTCGTCATATAATAACCGGTCATGAGAAGCCTTCAACGAGCCAGACAAACACGGCGAAACAGGGCTACGCGGACCGATTGAACGTTGAACGGAGGTACTGGCAAGTGAACGAAATGCGGGGAAGGCCAGCAAGGTTGGTACGTTTAATAAAAGTTATTAGTGATACAGGATTTACAAGTTTTTTTTTGCGACTCCAGCGCCGCGCTTTGTCAATCATAAATTCATATCGAGCAACACGATCTAGAAGGAGCGCTACAAGAGCATAGGCGGACAGTGAAGTCACGCACGCTGGTAATGGTCAATTACAGTCTGAACGGAAATTCGAGCAGGTCCCTATCGAATAGACTCACAGATTAACACTGATAGATTCTATCCGGTTCTTCACGTTTAATTTTACATTTGAATTGTAGAAGCCTCGCTTACATCCCCCCTCCCCCGTGAACCAAGAAAAAGGCCAGAACTGTCATTACAATCTAAAAATGCAGTGAATCTCGCTAATGGGACGCAGACGATTCCAGCGAAGCAGAAAGTCGCGCAGGAATGTTTACCGCCAGCGTGCGACCAGGCTCTTTTTCTGCGAACCGCTACGGTATAGCCCGCCACGGGTGGGTACCCACCTCGTACAAGAAAGCCCCGTCATGCCCTGCACACGGCTGCGTATACTGACCCCAGGCTGCGCAGCGGTGTCCTACATAGGCAAAAAGCTCGCGCACTACGAGAGGCTCGCCGGCGATGTTCGAGCGTAAGCGCTTACGCGCACGAGCCGAGTACGAGGCCTTAGTGGTGCGCTCGTTCGTTTCGAGACCGCCGGAGAGACGGGAAAGACGGGGGGGAACTGCTCCTCCACGCGCGCGCCATGCTTCACACGCACATACGAGGATGCGCGCGCGCACAGAAGCGCCACCGCGCGGCGGGTAGTGTACCGTGTCCCGCCTTGTCGTAATGCACAGTGCGCGGCTGGATTATACACGACAAGGGAATTTGATAGAAAATCAGGGGCCACGCGGCCCTAGCCGACGCACGTGGAGTGGAGACGTGCGCAACGAAGCCACACCGTGACGGTGATACGTCAAAAAAGAAAAAAAAAAGCGGCGAATATAAGAATGTGCGCACCATTGCGGGAGATATCGCGCACAGGCGCGCGCATGCAAATGGTACCTAGGCACGCACAGTAGACGGGCGCTGAGAAATCCCCGAGATTCGAGGCGTCGCAAACCGTAACAAACGACGCCCCCTGCCGAGATATATGAAGGAAACTATATGCACTCGCTTCGCATGTGTAGTATGCGCCTCTAGAGATGGCCACGCGTTTCGCGGGATACATGCAGCTCGTCCGATGCACGAAACGAAGTGATGAGCCATATAACGTCACGAGCAGAATCCCGACTACATCATATAGACGCATACATTTTTTTTAGGGACAGCACGAATGCCGTCGTCATTGTCAGGTTTAAGCGCGCTGCTTATGATTAAGGCCCCTATCAACAGCTATATCGAATTACCGCGATATCAGGCCTCGATTAAGTATGTTCAATGCTTACACATATGCCCCCGCCTCCGTTCACACGCCCAAGTAAACTCATTCTTTCCTGCTTAGAGGCAGGCGGCGACAACTTACCCGAGATCATTTGCGACGGTGTAACAGAACAAATTCTGAGCCCGCGCACATGACTCCAACTTTATCGATACAGACATACGATTTAGTACGAAATCACTTATATTGGCAGCCGCTAAAACAAGTGCGTTCACTAGTCCCAATAATATGGAGGGATTGATTTGATTGATATGTGGGGTTTAAGGTCCCAAAACCACCACATGGTTACGAGAGACGCCGTAGTGGGGGGCTCCCGAAGTTTCGACCACCTGTGATTCTTTAACGTGCACCCAAATCTGAGCACACGGGCCTACAGCATTTTCGCCACCATCGAAAATGCAGCCGGGATTCAATCCCACGATCTTCGGGTCAGCAGCCGAGTACCTCATAGCCACTAGACCACCACGGCGGGGCAGTAATATGGAAGGAGCAACGTTGGTACCACTGTGAGCAAAATACTACAGCAATCCCCGGACAAGAAAGGAGTTCGTCGAAAACCGCGCCGGGAAAGCCCGTGTAGTGCAAGCCCTTGACAGGCTGCACGCGAGACGCCATATCAGTAAATGAGAAAGCGCGCGCGAAGTCCCGGACGAGGCGTCGCACCGCCGGCAAAGGTCACACGAAACGGTCAAGCGGTCAACGCTGCGTACGTTCGGGGTCAATCAGAGTCAACGCCATGGGCGGTACACGGCAGGAGCCGCGATTAAGGGTGTAGCCGGACGCCGAGGAGGAGCGAGTGCACAAACGACCGCGCCTGCTGCACTTCCACGAAGGGCTGCAGCCGCGCAGTACTGCGGCTTCGCTTTGACGCGAAGGCAATGAGCACGCCGACCCCTCGAGCACGATCCGAGCTGCGCCTGTAGCGTTTGGACGACGTGTGCGCGAGCGTACCGGACCGGCACTTCTGATTACTATGAAAATAACTCCGTCAACTATGATTAAACCGCTAAGCACAAGAAGGACCCGTCACATGTATGCTCATTCCTTTCAGCCTGTCTTCGCCAAAACTAATCAGTTTAAGCACAGCTTCTTGCCACGTACAATTTCCGAATGGAATGCGCTCCCGGAAGCAGTGATACAAGCCAAAAATTTTTCCCAAGCGCTCCAGGAAAGCATCTGTCACTAAGTATATGCATTGTATGGTGTGCTATGCCTTGACCAATCTGCATTGTACTCATTTTTATTGTTATTATTTTTATTCTTTGTATGTATGTGTAACAGTGTTATGTGTATTGTCATTTGCCCCTCCTGCTTGGGCCACAAACTGGCCTGCAGTATTCGCAATAAATAAATAAATAAATTACTGCTCAGGTTTAATTACGCGAAAACACTGGACATGACACTTCTCCGGCAGAGTGTACAGAAAAGCGTAAAACCAAACGCGACACGAAAGGAAAAATGATGCTGAGGTACGTTCTCGCGCAAATGTGAAGAGTTCCCTTTTGCCAGCAGCCCGGAGTCTCAAAGCAGCGGCCTAAACACGGCTAACTAAACAAGCGGGACGAAAAATCCTTAAAACGGAGGTGAAGACTGGAACATTTGTTGAAACGGTGGCTTCAGCAACCCCATTTTCAACGAATTTTTTGTTCTCATATCTTCAAGCCTCGATCTGCTCCCGAACTAGTGCCTTTTTCACAATCGGGGGCCTCGCAATGCCGCACGGTGAAGTGCGTGCACACACACACACACACACACACACGCACACACACACACACACACGGAGACCTTTTTCGCTACGCAACATCATCCTTCGGCGAGCGCTATGTTGGCAGCACGCAAGAGAAGCTTCACGGTTACATGAGCGGGAAGGCGGAACACAAGGGCCGAGACTGCGCCACAACAAAACAAATGACTCGGCAGCATTGCGCCATACGACACGCCGTGTGCAGGGCAGGAAAGCACTTGCGCCGACCCGAGTGGCAACGTGGCACTTACGCGGGGCAATCAACAACGCAGCGCCCAAGTTCTGCCGCCTCACAACTCCCAGCTCCATTCACGCATCGATTGATACGTGCGTGTAGCGAGAGCCGTGCGGGAGAGGCTGACAACGCTTATCGACGGCGGCTCGTCCGTATCCCTATCGCGGCGCTAATAGCCTCCGCAAGACAAACAAAAAGAGGCAGGGGGGGTGCCAAGGTCGCGTAATGCCACGAGGCGCGCCGATGATGCCACTGTGTACGCCCGCGTTCGCTCAACCACGCTGACACCGTGCACAAGGCGCCCCCGGCACACCTACACACACGTTTCGAGAATGGGGACACAACGGTACCTCAAGTAACAAGACGCCGAGAACGATCTTGGAAACCCGCCGATGCAGAAAAGCATGGAGGAGATGGAGCGAGTCGCATGTGCGCATACAGAAAAGAATGGAAAAAAAAAGTGATGCGCACATGCTGGCGTCGAACTTTCAAAATGAAACGCAACACCAACGCTTTGGAGACTGGGAAAATGAAGGAAATGAGGGGAGGTTAAGTATATTTTGCCCAGTTTGCTACCCTACAGATGCGTAAAGAAGCGAACAGATACGAGATGGTTAAAGCGCGAGAACAGAACGACGACACAGAGACAAGAAGGACACGAAGGACACTAGCGCTCGTGTCCTTCTTGTCTCTGTGTCGTCGTTCTGTTCTCGCGCTATAACCATCTTCATGCCATACAAACTAGCCCAAGCTGCCACACGAGATGAAGGTCCTGGCAAATAAATAAAAGGACTGCTATTTCACAGCTTCAGTATAGCGACGTCGGCCTTTTTTGACTGGCAGGTTAAATAACACACTGTCTGGGCAATGACATTTCGTTTATGAGGAATCGATTCGTATATTGAAAGAAAAAAAAACATGCCGCAATTTCCCCCGTGAAGTAGAGTACAGCAACAGAACCTGCATTTCGATCACGTTTTGAATGATAGGTATGAGGCGTATAAATGACTGGCGATGATATAAGCGTGTGGTTACATCTCTCATATACACTTCCATATTGCGCATGCCGAGCCAAGAATTACGCTTAACCGAGGTTGCCAAGGTGTGAGTGGAAAATAAATAACCCCGTGCAAATATGAAAACGTGCAGGCACGCAAAGGTTTGTGTGTACTTTATGTCTCTATTCTTGAAATGGTTTCTTTTCGCGTGAAATACGATTTATTAATTTAAAGCTGCGTCCTCGTGTCATCGATCGAAGTTCAAAATGCTGCTTTCCGGGAGCCACGACAAAGAGTGGGGGAAGGGAACCACAGTTTTTTTTTTTTTTTTTGGTAGTTCCCGAGCACGAGTCACTTCGAACGTGGTCCCGCACACTATGCTTTTTCGAGGACAGTAGCCAAGTTACCACCGCAGCTGTGACACGAGGATCTCCAGTAGCGACCGGGTCAACGGTATCGAACAATGCGCGCGCCAGTGCCGCGGTTGACTTCCATTCAGCTCGTAACTCCCCTAAAGTGCGCAAAATTGGCCGATCCGAGGGTCCCGGGACGACGAGACTCGCGACAGAGTCGTTCATCTGTCTGCTGCTCCCCCGACGATTATATATATATATATATATATATATATATATATATATATATATATATATATATATATATGAGATAGGGAGAGAGAGAGAGAAGAGGAAAAGAAGAGAAAGCCGATGGTCCCACACATTACCGTCGTCCGTGCGTATAACAGTGCGGGGACTTAGCCAGGAAAACCCGGACGCTTCAGAAGTGGATCCGACACCGCGACCCAGGGTGCAAGGAGGGGTTGGTTCCACTGGCTGGCAATTTGTGCCGTCACTCCCCACCCAGTCTGCTAGTGGTGTTCGCACAAAAAAAGGGGAAGAGGCAAGCCGTCCACGCGTCCGACAAAGAGTCGCTGAGGAAAAAAAAAAACAACTCTAGGATAGTGGGCGGGAAGTAGGGGGGCAGGCAGTATTATACGGTAATAAAGAGCGGTTGGCATTATAGTAGATGGCGGCAGCAGCTTCAGGGGAAGTTGAACGCGCATGCGTCGTGGAGCGACCTCAAATAAGAAAGCACGACGAGGAGGTGTAGACAAAACTAAACAGTTGCCCCCCCCCCCCCCCAAAAAAAAAACACGTTAAAGCGAAGGTGGCGACGAGAAAAGCTCGATCAAGTTATGAAAACGGAGCTTCACTTATCGAGTATGAGCGCTTGGGTGCCCACCGCTGTGAGCGGCACTGGAGGAGAATGAAGGGCGTCGAATAGATAGCAGCGCGGGAGAGGGAGAAAGCGTGTGTCGCATGCGATACCTGCAGCTCTCCCTTCAGCCGCCGCTCGCGTTGCCTTTTTGTTCATGACCTTCCTCTTCTTCCACAGAAACTGAAGAGACGGGCACTGGGGGGTTTTCCTTTGTGACAGGCGCATGAAAAGACGCGGCAATCAGCGGTCCTTTTAAAAAAGCCGAGAACGCGCGGCGCGACACCACATGGCCAGCCGTTTCAGCCGACCGAGAGTTTTCTTTAAAAGCGAGAGCCTTGCCCCGAATGAAGTCTCCTATAAAGCAAGCTCGAACCAGACAGCCAGGCTGCGCCTCGCTTGTGGAACAAAGAGACCAGACACTGCATTCTCTTCGCAGGGCGGTGCGCGGGAGGAGGCAGAATCAACTGCGCCCTTTCTCTCGACGTTTCACCAAAGGCGAGGGGGGGGGGGGGTTGATTCGGGAATCTAAAGCAAGCATTCTTCTCAATGAACAGGGAGCCACCACCGCTATTAGGGCAGCACATCTACCACCACTCGCTTTTTTTTTTCGCTTTTTCTCTCTCTACCGCTCACGACAAGAAAAGATGGGTGGGAGGGAGGTACAAAATGAGCGGTGACAAGTGCTTACTAACCCAAAACCTTATCGCTGTAAGCTCAGCGGTCCCCGTCCATGTTGCCAATCAATTTAACCGACATCTGTGTTTGCCAGTTCATTAGTTCATTGCTGTACAGCAATTAGGTATAATTGCTTTAGTTTTTTTTTCATGTTCCTCTATTAAGCGGGCGCAACAGAGAAGCCGCAATTCAACCTCATTCGTATCGCGCCATTATCAATTTTTGTGTTGTCCCTAAATTTCCGGAACACTTTCTCCGTTCCTTGAGAGACAGTAAAGGACGAGAAAGAACAGAGTGTGATGCTGGGGAAAAAAGAGGAAAAAGACGGGATGAAGCGACGCGAGCAGGTGCCCCGGGAGTGCAGGATACATTCGCCGAATCAACCAGAGCAATAGAAGCGACAAGCTCGCGGTTATTCTCCAACCGCACAAGAATAAAAGAAGAAATGAAAAAAAGGAAGCGAGGACTCGACAGGATCGAAATTGCCGTCCTCTTATAACAGCAGCGAGCGTTTCGATTGCGCGGACGAATAATGATGAATGGAAACACTATAAAGCCCAAATGTTTTCGAACGAGGAAAAAAAAGAAGGAAACTGATGAAAATCAAGAATGACCACTCGGTGCGCGGCGGCAGCATCAAAGAGGAAGAAGATTGCTCAAGCCGAGCGGAAACGTTCTTACTTTTCGCTCTCTCAACTGTAAACGCAAGAAGAATCGACGAACGCTCAGCATGCCGCTTCTAGACGAAAGTCTCATTTTCACGTGCCAGATTGTAAATCATGGCAGCATTCCCCCCCCCCCTCCAAGAAAGAATATAGAAAGACAAATGCCCACCGATGCGCTCGAATCGCAATGACGTACGTTAATCAGCATTGGTTTGGCCCTGCCAAGACAGCGTGTGCGAGTTTCTAAAGCGGATGCAAAAAGCTCGTCACAAAAGTTTACAGTAACCGCGAGACAATAGCGAGCAGAGTAATTAAGACGCACACATCAAAACAATCACGTGCACACACGATTAACGCGATGCACACTTGATAAGAACAATCCATAACCGCCTCACCCCCCCCCCAACATCATTGCCCTTTCTTTTCGTAATCTAAGGCTCGAATTTTCACGCTAATCGACACTTCAGATGACATGGCAGCTACAACCTGTTGCGAACGAAGAGCAAGTACGCCCACATACTTAGATTTATAGGGACACGTTAAAGATAATCACTTGCTCAACATTTATGAGGAATCTTCCCCTTCAGCGTTTGTCGTAGTCATGTTAAACCCCTGTAATTATATGAATGTGACTAATCATCGCAGTCATTCACCACATTCCCTCTTAAGTAAATCAGAACGACATATAAGTCGACAGGCGGCGCACGAACCAGCAAAACGCACGGAGAACTCGCCTGGGCCCCGAAGAGAAGAATAACACAGCAATGCGTACGGAAGATATGCCGCTAACGCTTACAACAAGGTGTACTTGCAAAACGTTTTTTAGAACGCTATTACAATCTAGTTTATCCAAAACTATCTTTTTTTACTGTAGATATTCCCACGAAATAGTGAAAAGCAAAAAGAAAAAGGGAGGGGGCAGAGGAAACGTTTCCACATAACGTACTACGGAAATAGCGTAGCGGTACATCCGTACAAGGCCGAGCAAGCACCGACACTGACGGTTACATAAGCATCGATGTTATATATGCAGGCAGAAAGAGAACTGTTGCATTTCGTTCATTTTCCTTTTGGGGGGAAGACAAGATTTCGAAATTTCTCGAAGCTGACTGATCGCAAAGGCAGTACGGGCGTCGAAAGACGCGGGAGAGAGAAAAAAAAGATAAGGATTGCGAAAAAAAAAACGGCAATGCAGGCGGCGAAGGCGTAACACCTAAAGGCACGCCAGTCAGCCACGCACTGGAGCCTCCCATTGAAGAATTTCCCTCGCTTTCGCTGCTGGCATGCAGCGGCGCCCGTTGGTCGGCCCACGCTTTCCGCAGCGACCATGTTTTTTCTTCCCACAGCGGCGTATAACCCACGTGCACTCAAGTTGTGCCACTTCCTGCCTACGTGACAAAGAAAAGCAACACGCCAGGGGCCAAGTCGAAATAGATTTCGCACAAGGCGCCTTCCACTACGACGCCCATGCAGTGCCCGCGCAAAGTTCGCGAAGATGGGTATGCCCGATGTGGCGCGACATCGAGGACAACTTACACGAGCACCTAACCTACGCAAGCGCCAGAAGTGCGCGCAGAGACTGGTTGACGAGAGCAAGTAGACGACACGGCCCATTTGATACTTTGTAATTATGCCCTGCGAATAGACGCGTACGACGTAGTTTCCTCGCCTCAAAGCCACTCTACCAAAAATTAACGCGCTACTAATTCCAAAGTGTTGACTGCATTGACCTAGCCAGAAGAGAAAAAAAAAGGGAGGGGTCTAAACCCTTCCTGCGTTACTTTTTTTTTTTTCAGTTTTGCTTGCGTATATATACCCGCACAAATGCAAACGCAAGCTCGAACACACATAAATGGCACAACTTGGAAACCCGAAACACGTAGCAACTATCAAAACTGCGCCAAATAACCACAAAATTGGCAGCCTCTGCCAACGGTTCTTCATGGCATGGGGAGGCCACAGGTATGCGCACCTCGTCCCAAGGCTAGCCAGACCAGGCTCTCGCAAACCTGTTTTCGAGTCGGAAGAACGACGAAGGCGACGAAGCGGTTAATTTAACTACGTGGCAGCGGACATGGCTGTGTCGTAACATCGACCCGATACTACGCTTCCGGTTTTCCCAATAAAGCGCAGTTAGCAGCTCGTATCCTAACATACTGGCTACGAGCATGAGAAGGTACAGGGTCATCCACTCTTAATACGAACACCGCGCTGCGTGGCTTCGCTCCACAAGGCGCCAGCGGTAACGGTGCGGCCGTACATCGAAGCTTATCAACACAGGCGCAGAAGAGCGTGGAGGCGGGGCTTCGTTTCGATTAAAAGCGCGGGAGCGCTTCGTGCCTGTTTTGCCGTGAAGCTAACTTGATTGATTGATATGTGTGGTTTAACGTCCCAAAACCACCATATGATTATGACAGACGCCGTAGCGGAGGGCTCCGGAAATTTCGACCACCTGCAGGGTTCTTTAACGTGCACCCAAATCTGAGCACACGGGCCTACAACATTTCCGCCTCCATCGGAAATGCAGCCGCCGCAGCCGGGATGCGAACCTGCGACCTCCGGGTCAGCATCCGAGTACCTTAGCCACTAGACCACCGCGGCGGGGCCGTGAAGCAAACTTAAGGCACCTGAGAAACCACGAACGTTGCAGAAAAGCGGGCTTACCTCAGCACAACGTGTTTTCTAGTTACGGTATTTGAGATGTGGGTGATCCCTCTTGTCTCCGTACCGGAACAGCGGTTTAATGTATACACTGTTGCAAACTCTAGAGTATGGATTTTGCTTGCTTTGAGGTGTTTTAGTCTGTGACAGAATTTCGCCGCTGAATGGTGCTTTGAGAAGGTTCTACCACCGCGAAATATTTACCATGACCTGAAATTAGGCGCGCGCGGGCGTTGTTTCATTTTCTTGCCATGAAATTACAGAAACACCAGCTGAATATTCATTCCACGACTATGTTCGTGAGGTTATTTTTCTCTATTCGAAAGTATGAATGTCACGTATCATCGGGGCGTTTATAGTAGCATTCTGGTACAATCACCGTACTCTCCGAAGACCTGCATTGGGCATCTTCTTTCTGCTGTCTAATTATACAAATAGCTTTGTATTCTCCACCCATCTATCTCTTTCTTGTGAAACAGGGGCCCCACGATTGTTCACCACCTTGTGCGTGTCCGTCCTTCTGCTTAAACACGCAATGCATTGCAATTTGCTTGCGCGCATGATTGCTTTGCTTACTACTTAAATGCCTGACCGTTGGAAAACAGCTTGTCCTTTTTTGAGATTCACATCTTCTGGAGTCTCCTTTTTGCTACCCCTATCCAAACGCAACAATTCATAAGTTCTCAATATTTGATAAAATCCCAAGTACTACGTCAGCGCCTTGACATTCTTCACTTCGTTCTTCGTACTTTAGTACCCTATACTCCTGATTTAATTTCATTCTTCCTTACGCTCAGCCGACAAGCAGTACACGTCAAAGAGAGCACATGTATATGCGGGGTCCTTTTTCTCTGGGAGTGTCTTACGCGACTTTGCCACAAGTTTAACCTCAGCATATTTTTTGACCATATCCTACAATATTCTTGGGGCCTCTGCTGAAATAGATTGCCGTCTCACCCACGTGCACGTTATCAAAACCAAAGTCACTCAAAGGAACACCAACAGAAAAATTGACGAGACGGCGCTAGCATTTGCGGTGCCCGGTTCACTTTTTTCCATCTTGATCGTCTGTGCACATGCTAGAACACGCGCGCACACACACACACACACACACACACACACACACACACACACACACACACACACACACACACACACACACACACACACACACACACACACACACACTAGGCCAGAAAGTTGCGCTAGGCCGTCAGGGTCTGTTGCGGTTCGTGTTGAATGGGCATCAGACATTCTTATCTCCTGGCGATAAAGATACAGGGTTGTACATGATTCTGAAGTTATCTGTCCCGTCTGTCCGATCAAACAGCTGAATACGCTCAAGTCACGAGACGTTGTTTTACTGAGTTTTTTCATTGACTGGCCTGACATCACGCCATCACCGCTCAAAGGCTGGGACCCCTTGTCAGAATTGAAAGTTGTTTCACGGCAGACGCCTACTGTGGGCTCTTAGACGACGTCCTGCTACCATATCTCGTTGGGGGACCATTACCAGAGATCAATTTCATCCTGCATCATTATAACTCCCCCATGCTCAAATAAAGAAAAGTTGCTCAGTATTTAAAAAAGTCTTGACATGGTAGTTCTTGAGTGGCCTCCACAGTCCCCTGCCTTTAACATTATTGAAAATGTGTGGGGGAACATGAAGCTTGCGCTAGCCCACCGACAACTCCGTGCCATCTCGGCAGACACGAGAGTAATGGGAATGAATCAGCGCCAACACCCAGAATTGTCGGTCCCTATATACAGCAGCCTCCCCCATAGAATGAATGCGGTTATTGGAGCTGAAGGGTAACCTACTCGCTACTGATAGTTGCTAACTTTTGGAAGCGCAGCACACAAGCAATGAACTTAGTATCCAACTGTCTGCAAACTTCTTCACACTTTTTGGACTGTAGGGCATTCCAATGCTTTAGAGAAAGCTCGCAAAAACCGATGTCTTAGAATTATGAATCTCGATACTTGAAGAGTGTGCAGAGCCGTCAGAATGCTCGCTACGGAGACTTAGTACTAAGGTCGAAAGCTCAGCTAAAGTTATTCAGGAGACACAAGTTCGATCGCGGCTGCACCTACCGTGTTTAAATGCGGGAGAAATGCAGAAACACCCTCGCGCACGCAATTTCAGGCCACGATAAATAATGTTTTTCGGTAGTAGAACCTTCTCAAAGCACTACTCAGCGGCGAAATCCTGTCACAGACTGAAACACCTCGAAGCAAGCAGAACCAATACTGTAGAGTTTACAACAGTGTATAAATTAAACCGGTATTCTGGTACAGAAAGAAGAGGGATAACCCACATCTCAAATGCTGTAACTACAAAACGCGCTGTGCTAAGCCCGCTTTTCTGCAACGTTCGTGGTTTTCTCAGGTGCCTTAAGTTTGCTTCACGGCAAAACAGGCACGAAGCGCTCCCGCGCTTCTAATCGAAACGAAGCCCCGCCTTTACGCTCTTCTGCGCCTGTGTCGATGAGCTTAGAAGTGTGGCAGCTTGGGCTAGTTGGTATGGCGTGACGATAGTTATAGCGCGAGAGCAAAACCACGACACAGAGACACGAAAGACACGTGTCTTTCGTGTCCTTGTCTCTGTGTAGTCGTTTTGTTCTCGCGCTATAACTGTGTCGGTGAGCTTCGATGTGCGGCCACACCGCTAGCGCCACTCGGTGTTCGCACTAAGAGTGGACGGCCCTGTACGTGGAACGTTCTGTCAGTGCGCTGGGGGCTTCCTTTCAGGCTACTACGCTATCATTGGGACAAAACCATGCGAGATGAGAGCGGGGGCAAGAAAAACAACGCTCGTTCATGGGACTCGAGCAACGTTACTGTGAGGTCGGAAAAGAAAATAATCAGCCTGCACCTTAAATATATAGCAGGCAGGATTCGAGTAACAGCAGCAAGAGGCGCATGGGACCGCGGCTTCTCTGCGTGTGTTCACCAGGATGGAGCCACTTATCGGTCGGCCCTCTTCAAAACTGCCCCTGCGAGCACGGCCAGGAAAACACGAGCGAAGAACAGCGTAGCCAGCAGTGCAGCGGCGGGGGGGGGGGGGGGGGGGTGAGTATCGTGGGCCGTCGAGTTTTATCACGACCAAGGCGAACGGCCGCCGCAGATTGCTCTATTCGAGGAAACAAACGCTTCCCCTGCAAGAGGCACGACACGCCGTTCGAAGGCATTCCGGAAGACTGGCACCATTTGATTGGGGACAACCGACAAAGCTCGCGGGGCTGGAAACGACCCCTTTTGTCGCTCGCTCCCTTGTTTCTCCGCAGCCCTAACGACATCGCCACCCGCCGTGGGGAAAAGAGGGAACGAGAGGGAAATTCGGCAGCCGTGCTTCCGGCGGACTGCACCAATCAGCGCTTCCACCTGAGAGTTCGAGCACATGGACCCGGAGCCGCTCTTAAAAGCATCAGAAAATAAAGATAGGCCACAAATATTACTCTTCTGTCTGCCTTTTTTCTTTCCCGGGTTTTTTTTTTTTTATCGGTCAGAAGCACATATGCAGGAACAAGGCACATTAAAAGAAAAAAAAATACGGCAAACCATATTTCAAAATGAGACAACCAACACGAAACCAGTGACCCATTACTGAGCCGATGTGCATCCAGCCAATTTGAATTCCGGAAAGTAGGTGAGTCGAACATGGCCACGAAAGCATGCTCAACTGATAAAATATTCGCCGCAGTACCTCGAAAAAGTTGGCGCACGACACAAAGAGAACGAACACGTTTTCCACATCATACCGCGCGTTCAGCGATAGCCGCCAGGCCATGGACGAGGCCATTTTTGCCCACTGCAGGTCGAAGTCCTCTCCCAATGATATCCAACCCACACTTTCCTGTGCGAGCTCATTACATCTCATGCCTCTATTTTTTTTTATTCATTGCTCGCCTAATCATTTGCCATCCACGGAAGCGCTGATATCTTGGTATCTATCCCGGCGCCCTAATTGACAATCGGTTATCTGTTCTTATGGCATGCTCTGCTCACGTCCACTCTTAATATCTAGTGGAATAACGGCCACCCCTTGTTACACTGCGATCTATTCTTATTTATTCCTTTTAGAGCTACGCGCATTATTTTTTTTTTTCGTGGCCCGCTGGGTTGTCCCTAGCTTCTTTAGTTACGTTGTCATCCTCCAGGTTGTTGCCCCATATGGTAGTTCCAGAGGCTTAGGCTGATTTTTTTTTTTCGATTTGGGGAGGGGGGGTTGACGCATTTTTATGTCTGTTTGTGCGTGTGTTGTACACTTTCCGGGGGGTGATAACTGTGTGAACAGCTCAACCCACCTCCTGGCTACGCCACTGGATAGCTCCATATGCTTACACTTTACCTCTGTTAATGGACAAGACAACGTACGAAGAACAAACGCAGTTCATGTGGGAACGGTGTCTGATCGAGCATGTGAAGCATTAAAATGCCCCAATCATTTACATACTTAATGCCCTGCGTTCTTGTGAAATATGTACGCATAGTCGATCAGTTAGCTTATTTTGATGTCCGGTTAAATAATAATGTTCAGGTATTACATGCGTGGGAGAGCGTACGAGTTCTTTCCTCTTTTTTTTCGTTAAATAATGGTGGGCGTCGAAATGCAGTAGTATAAAAAGAAAACAAGAACCCAGCCCCCACCCAAAATGTATATTGGTGCAGTCCCGCGAAAGCACGGATCACAGCACTGCGGAATTGATTGATTTGTGGGGTTTAACGTCCCAAAACCACCATTTGATTATGAGAGACGCCGTACTGGAGGGCTCCGGAAATTTTGACCACCTGGGGTTCTTTAACGTGCACCCAAATCTGAGTACACGGGCCTACAACACTTCCGCCTCCATCGGAAATGCAGCCGCCGCAGCCGGGAATCGAACCCGCGACCTGCGGGTCAGCAGCCGAGTACCTTAGCCACTAGACCACCGCGGCGGGGCACAGCACTGCGGAAAGTACTACGCCAAAAGTACCTGCTCATTCTCCGGCAGGGTGTACTTTGTCGATCCCCCTTCAACAGGAACGAAGAGTGAAAATCCTAGAAAAGCCAGCGTTTATTCCATTTTCATGCTCTTCCAAAAAAAAAAAAAACGGACCAGTCTTCGAAACAAGACAATCCTATTGCGCGATGGTCTAGACCAGAAGCTAGCGTGCAGTCCCACACGTTGAAAGCAGTTTTCACGACAGCGTGCGTGACTCGGTTGGCACGACGAGGGAGGAAGTGAGCTCGGATCGAAGGTTGTTCGGCATGTTGACTCACTGCACGACGGGTACTACAGCTGCAACGGAGAGCTGCTGACTCACCCGGCCTCCTAACGAGCGATCAAAAAGAAGAATGAACTCGGAAAAGCAGGACGGTTACGTCGTTAATCGCCCGGAAACCGAGAGTATGCGCCGCTTTAGACAAGAGAACCCGAGTTTTGCGAACGATACAGCATGCCGGACCTGAAAACAGATGTAAAAGCTCCCACACGACTAACTTGAACATCCCGCCCTTTACGGAATTTTCCAAATGCAAGCAATTTGAGCAGATCTGTACCGATGGGGCGAGGACTAAACGCCTACAATTCAATGTTCTGCTACGCCAGCTAAAGTAGGCTGTGCGGAAACTACTTTTACAGTAGGCAAGAACGCGATCGGAAAAGCAGCGAGAGCTGCCTTGACCACGCAGACTTTCGGTGTAAACTTAAGATGGCTTAGAACCGGCTGGGCCGGATTCCACGAAGCCGCAACTTTCCAAGCAAGGCGCAAACGACTGCGCCTTGTCCCCCACTGCTCGACACTGCCAACATGTGTGTGTATTTTTTTTTTCCCGGTGAAATACTTGGAGGAACCTGCTAGAGGAAGACGGAAAGCTGTCGTTGAGTCTGGAATGCCGAAATTCCCGAGTCTCGCGATCTTACACAGCAAGCGGACACGATGCTACGCGCGAAAACAGCCCTACATAACTGTGTTACGTGCGCTTTTCGTGGTCACAAATCCATGTTTCAGTGGAGTGGTGTCTTCAACCAGCTACAACATCGCCGCACAATCGGTTCAGTCGCTGGTGGACAGGCGAATCAGCGAGTCCTGCAACGTCTACTAGGTTCAGATGTTGCGTCAGTGCGCTTGACTCCTACAGTAGGGGGGGGGGGGGGGTAAAAAACAGGCCAGCCGAATCTCATCTCCACAGGAGGGTCGGGGGAAAAGCGGGTGAGCACTTCTCGGAAGAGGATCCTCTCCTTGTGGCCACGAAATGCTGTGCCCGCATTGCGCTCGCCGACCTGGCTGACAAAAGCAGTTTTCTAACACTTGCATCAAATCAGCAAAAACAGGAAGAGAGGAAAACGGCATAACAAACAAGTCGCGCGACGCGTGGCAGAGGTACAACGCTAGCCGCTACGTTTGAAGGTCGCGCAACGTATCCCCATTAATAAGTGAGAAGGATAAGCCGGTATTGCGGCCAAAGGCCTGTGGTTCTGAGGCCAACAGCTAGAATTAAGAGCAACACTGCTGCTGGCTGGAACTTCCCGAGCTGGCCCGGCAACGAGACGCAAGGTCGGACGGCTGTCGCCGACGGCCGAGCATGGAGGGGAACCTGCTGCCAGCAGCGACCACAGCACCGGGACGGGAGGAGAAGTTTCGCCGCTTTCCGTTTTGCGGTTTTTACTTCTCGGTCCCGTCGCAGAGCCCGGCTCACAACAACGAGGGCAGGAAACGAGTCGCCGCGCCGCTGCACGCGGCGTCTCACCCCCAACCCCCTCTGGCACTGCCTTGCCCCTCTCCCCGCCTTGCTTACCTTCATAGAGTTATCCCGACGGCGCGCTGTCGTCCGCAAAGACTCAAGGTAATCCAAAGACGCGGTCCACAGACGACAGTCATGTTTGCCGCTCGACGACAGCACCGGCGCGGCACGGCAGGACGCGCGATTGCACTTTGTTGACGCGTCGCGGCGACCATGCGGTGAAGCAGGCTCGTCGGGCAGCAGCACAAACGGCAACACGCGAACCGGACGGCGGCAGCACCGAGAAGCAGCGTCGGTCGCGGCACGCTCCGAGAGCGCCCATAACTCCGAATGGGACTGCGCGGCGGCGCGCCAGTCGCCCCGCCGACGGAAAACGAGAGAGGGGGACCGGGACCCCCGCGGGGGAGTAGGCCGCGAGAAAGGAGGGTCCCGCTGGCCCCGAGTAACTTGACGCCATAACAGATGGAGCCACAGTACGGAACGTTTTCACTTTACGTGACTCTGTGCCGCTGCACGTCTACGAAGGTGCACACACAATTATGAGACTATGGCCACAGATATACGATATCAAAGAAAAAAAAACACGTTGTGTGTGTTTTTTTCGTCCGTGTCTCCTCGCCTTATAATACCTTTCAATCCAATTGACCAATTAGCCCAATAAGCCCCTTTGTAAAACCTACGTTACCTCACTTAACACAAAAACACGTTTAAAAAAAGACACGATAAATCAAGAAAAAAAACGGCTCACCTGCAACGAATATCCTTTACGTTTATCTGGCCCTTCGATACCCTCCTGTAACATAGGTATGGCTGCCTTCCAATGCTCTCTTGCTTTGAGAGGAAGTTCATCCGTTTCAGCGACTCGACTTCGCGGGGCGTGCGATTTCCGAGTTGAGCACTTTGACCCTCAGAGAGCGCCTAATTACTAACATTTAGGATCTTCTTAAGTTCTGATTGGTTCCGCCAATTGGGCCGATTGGACAGGGGCTTTTAGTTTCACTGATGGCAAGAGAAACGAAGTTTAGCAGTTGAAACAAATTACACATGTAGCACATGTCAAAGGAAATATTAATATTAGCGCATTAATAAGGTTAATTACGTTGCGCCATTGCTGTTTCACACAATATTCAGGTTTGCGGGACCTTTATTGAGCATTTCTTAGCAACAATAATTATTTAAATACAAGCTTCAGAAAATAAAAAGACCTACATAAAACCAGCTAGACCGGCGTAAGGCGTCCTTTTAAGGCCTTACATTATTTTTAGTTGGTCAAGAAGGCCAGCAATTACTGAAGAAAATATTGGCCCGAGTGTTCTATGTCAAATTTCACGCCATTACCTCGGAGCAAGCAACGTCAGTGCGACGTACCGGAAGCAATTTTCTCGCATATGGGCCATTCCCGAGCAGCGAAAATTCCCGAATCTGTTAGGTGACGTATTTCGTTGTATTTCGTTACTTTAAACAGAAAATAGGATACCGTCGTTCTTTACGGTGGTCCGTAGAAACTCCCAATATCCACAGCCGAGAGGGTACAGTCACGGATAAAGTTTTTTTCGAGATGCCGCATAACCACTCGGAAGTTGCATCTGGGACAGTTTTAGTGGCGCATGTGCACGCGTCGAGGCTATAGACTGCACGATTACTGCGTGAATGCGCTAGTATGCGTACACATGCGCCGTGCATGCCTACATTTGCTTGTTTGCCTGCCTTATCACTGATTGAATATAACACTCGCATATGCACTCGCTAGTCGTCCAGCGCAGCTTCGACGGGCGTAGTGCGCCGCCAAATTTCTTCCTGGATTGTCCCAGTGGTAGCTTTTTCGAACGGAGATTGATTGATATGTGGGGTTTAACGTCCCAAAACCACCATATGATTATGAGAGACGCCGTAGTGGAGGGCTCCGGAAATTTCGACCACCTGGGGTTCTTTAACGTATACCCAAATCTGAGAACACGGGCCTACAACATTTCCGCCTCTTTCGAACGGAGATCCGGCATCTTGCAAAATTTTACCCGTGACTACATTTAGCTTCCTGACACGGTAAAAGTGGCCTCATTTCTTTACTGCAGAAGCGTGATATGCTGCAGTACAGGTCACAATATAGTTCTACGTAACGTCATCCTCAACGCGCCGATCCCATCGTGCAGAGCAGCTGTAATTGCGGCCGGATACCGATGAAGCGGGCAAGCAAAAACGCACATATGCCAATTTTTTATTCTTTTTTTTGTTTCGCATGATTCATACAGCGTGGTTCATACACATACACTCAGTAATCTGCCGAAACTACTGCTTTTGGCCAATACTACGAAACATTTTTTTTCCTCCTTAATCTCAAGGCACCGGCCTTTCAAGACTGAACTAGTTTAATCGATTTTGTTTCCATTTACATCACTTAAGCGTTTTATAGATTTTTAAATTTTAAAACACTCATTCCGTAATAAGGAACATATGCTCAGATTCTGGGCTATTGGTGCATGCATGTATCTGACACTAATACGGTTGAAGTAACAAGAACAGAAACCTGATGACACAGCTAGGATAAAGCCCAGCAAAACAAATGCGCTTTTACCCATGTTGCGGCTCCGTGTTTGTAGAATAACGATGAAAATTCGTGTTAATAGAATAGCGATCCAAATAAGAGCCGATGCAATCTTATCTAGTAAGGCTTATTGCCAGTCTGTACAGAAAATTTTAAAATATTAGTTTTAGTGTCAAGTAAGAAAAAAAAAAGATTAAATTGAGTGACCACAAGGTCACGCGAAGCTTCTCTTTGTCACGGCTTCACTGCACAGCACGTTGGCGCCAGATTAAAGCAGGCGCTTTATGCAGTCCCCTAAGTGAGCGGTATGATGATGTTCTCTCTTTTCATTGCCTTTGGGATGTTCGTTTTCGTGGGATAGTATCCCGGCTGTGACGGCTGCATTTTCGATGAAGGCGCAAATGTCATATAGGCTCGTGTGCTCAGATTTGGGAACACATTAAAAAAAACCCAGGTGATTGAAATTTTCGGAGCTCTCCACTACGGCATCTCGCATACTCATATGGTGGTTTTGGGATGTTCGTTTTGCATTACAACATCACCTTATGACAGACAAAGATACAATAAAAGCATCGACAAGTCCATCAGAGTTGCGATTCTTCCAAATACGAGAGCAATGGTATACATTTATCTCCAATACTGCCACTCGGTAGGCTACTAGCAGGTATACGTAGGTAATAAAACGTCGCAAGGAAAGGTCACAAGGCGAAGTATATGCTTCGGAGGCACAGATAAAGAAAAATGGGAAAAAAAGAAAATTCAATAGAAAATCGTGATACTGAAAACATTCGTATCAACAGAGTCATACGTTTTTTTTTATTGATAAGGATGGCGATAATTAAGTCATCTAACCTGTGTCAGCTACACAAAGCGTTAGCTTAACGGGATTTTCATTCTGTCTGTGTATATGCGTTAGCTACTTCAACACGTAATTGCTTTGACTCGTATAAAGTTACTTATGAGTCTGACGACAGCCATCTCTCCCGCGCTTTTTCTGTTTTTACATGATTTAGCTCGCCTCAATTGCTCACCAGTTAACGTTTCACAGTACAGTAGACACCACAACGGGCAAGTATCGTCCAATAAAAAGTGAGTCTGTACAGCCGCACTAAGGAATCATTGCATACGTGTATATTCGTTGTTAGTTAGCACGGCGGGTACGCAAACTCATTGTGGCGATTTCGGCAAGCAGTATACTGCCTCTTATTGACACTTCGAAGCAAGAGACGATAAGCCACGTGCAGCAGTTGTCTGAAAAAGGGGTCACTGCAATGTAGTGTGACATTTTCAGGCATAAACATATGTTAATGCTAATTGATCACGACCATGTACAGTACATATTCTATAAAGAAATGGAACTGCAGCCATCAATAACGGCGTAATTTAAGGAAGATTCCCGAACAGCCATGCATATCCAAGCTCGCAACACTGTCGCGATGCTGTACTGTACTTTTTTCATTTCTTTCTTCTTTATCTCTCTCTCTCTCTCTACACACACACACACACACACACACACACACACACACATATATATATATATATATATATATATATATATATATATATATATATGTGTGTGTGTGTGTGTGTGTGTGTGTGTGTGTGTGTGTGTTCGTGTTCATGCTTCTCTTTAACGAAACCAGGCGATGCCGCACAATGTCGTGCTTCCTGGTCGTAATGTCGTGCTTCCTGGTGCGTCACCGAAACGATAAGCCCAATGCTGTTAATACCTCAGCGTATACAACCTCCGGAGTGCGGGCTCTTGCCAACAGGTGGGGCCGCGCTCCTTGCGTGTCAACGCCTACGCGACGCGGGTGGCGCACCCGCAGCGCATATGCCACAGCGCAAGGCGGCCACTCGTCCACGTATTGAACCGCGGTGCGTAATACACAATGCACGAGGCCGCGCACCGGCGCAGTGTAGGCGGAGGGAGAATACACCCCAACGGGAAGGCGTTGACGCACGCCTCTTGCTTCCCCCCCGAACCTCGGTAGCCCACCATCTCCCGCGCCATTTTTTTTCCCTTCTCCTCCACTGCAACGCGAAGTTCGCCGAATGCCGTGGCGGCAAAGCCTCGCGCGACGCGCATAAAGGTCAGGGTTCCGACCTTCAGGCTGTTGCGCCGAGTCGACCAAGCCCACGCCACCGAAGAAGAAAAATAAGAAAAACGCCTTGCACAGGCTCGCTAGGAGAGGCACTGTTAGTACGGTGGAATTATAGGAAACATGTACGTATTAACCGATGTGGCAATACCGATACTATATGTATGTACTTACATACGTATACATCGCAACGCGCCTTCCCAACTCAAGCGGCTCACGCCTTCCGGAGGTCGCGAAGGCCGCGCGGTTTAACGTACGATATCCAAGAGTTAGTGCCACTCCCAGGAGGGGAAAAAACGTGGTCGTGTAATAAGGTCGGCTGCTCGTAGAGGCGTCAACGGCAGCGCATCTATACGAATAATGCTGTATCAATTATTTACTGCATCCGCAAACGAGCGCCAAAGGAAACCAAGCAACCACCTGCCAGGTACACGCACATTATTTGTCGGACGTATGCGGTATGTAATGCCTGTGAGGTTACAGGAGTACAAGTAATATACAATATATGGGCTCAAAGGCTTCGGAAATTAAAAGGAATCTTGTGAGCTGATCACCATTGACAAGGGAACTGCACATCTAATAGTGAAGACAGGGAGCATAAGCCCGTATAAATCTGATAAAAATCGTATACCTATATGTCCTTCGCGGCGTGTTATTACCCCCGAGAGCTGAATACGTTTCCACAGCGTGCACGCGTTGGTTGCAACTGGAAGGCGAACATAACCAGAAAGCGGGAGCCTACATAGGAAGACGCTGCTGATCCTGGGCTCATCCGGGCTTCCACGATTCCGAGGACTACTAGGCTGGACCTCGCCACGGCTGCAATTCTCCAGCGACGTTCCTGGCGAGTGGCTGGTGTTGTACCTGGCTCTGGCCTGTCGCGGTTCGAGGTGCCGCTCTTGGCTGGTACCGTTCAAGCCACACTTCATGGGACTGTTCCTGTTGACGTCCCCAGTGTTGTACCAGGCGCCGACACGGCTGCACTGGGTTTCTACATGGCATGTATCAGCTGAGCCGGGCCATGCACCGGTACTGACCCAAAGGAGGCAACTCACCCCTATCCTGGCGCCGAGTCCACGCGGCCCTCTTCAGGCCCGCTGAGATCTCGATTAGACGGCGTGCACCGCCGACTTGGCTTAGAGTCACTGGAATGGTGCACTTGGCTCCGTGCACCATTGGAACCCGCCCCTTGTTTTGGGTACGCCGGATGAGAGCCTGGACCTTCGCTCTTCGACAACTCCACGGCTGAAGCACTGAGATTAACTGCAGGGGCGTGAGCGTGGAAAATGTTCATGTTAGTTACTTGTATGTGCATGTATATATGTCGTGTAGTGTAGTCCCGTGTCTGTGCCGATATGTATATAAAGTGGTGTCTCTTCGTCTATGGGTGTTTCCTGTGCCCGTCTGACTAACTTGCGCCCACATTTGCCCACATCCTGCTTTCACATCCCCCTTCAAACACCCGAAAATTACCGGTGTGATGCAGACAAGGGGCATCAGTCGGTGAGGACATGTGGTGTGACAGAACTCCTGACGACCGTCGTGGCAAAGGTATAATACAGCACGCATATATGTATTCCGAGCACAGCCACGGGCCATACGCATGTCATGCAAGCTATGTACACAGCAGGAGCCAGCAAGGAACGAAGAGAAACCGGTTCCTTCTATAGGAAACCAGCGAGCCACGCGACCAGAACACCGCTGCTTGCGCGCCCTCTGGCAAGGCCAGCGATTTTGTTGTGCGTGGTACGGTATACCACGGACCCGTTTGCATAACTGCTCATCTAAGGCGTTGGAGACCGAATTGGCAACCAACGTTTCACCTGCAGAAACACACACACTCGCGCGAATGGTCGTCGAATAGTGAAATGAAATCCTTACGAGTCATAATGGCACTCAGCATGAACGTGCGAATAAGAACGAGTGCTTGGGCCAATGGAACATTGATATTGACGAAAAGAGGAAATCCGCGATCCAGCGCAACGCTGGAATCCAAACGAAGTTAAGCCGGTAATGACGTGTTGCAACATTCCCGGATGCCACGAACACAGCCTCTTCGTCAAGTGTAACGGTCAGCAGCTTGCGTTATACGAGGATGATAAGGCGATGTACCATAGCGTGGCCTGGGGAATCGTTGGAGGAATGCGCATGCGCGACATTTGTACCACACAGTAATGTTCACGTAGAAGCATTTTTCATTTGGCACGGTATTACCGTATCGTAATAATGATACTTTCTTTTTCAACCAGAAACACGCCCCAAACAGTGCGGCGTGGTCAATTTTCCGCTGAGCGTCCACTCTTTACTGCTTTCGTCCTTCGCGCATGCCCGGCCGGCATGCCTAGCACAACTTCCGGTTTGTGCCCATCCCACTGTCCACACGAAGACAGTACCGAAGACAGTACCCCCCCCCCCCCCCACTCACATCTGCAGTGCATTATTGACCGGGTTTCGGTTTAATTTTCGCTTATCAAACATTATCTTCGACTTTGCAAGTGACAAGGGCGTCTCGAGAACACAGAATCGTCCTTGTTTTGACATGGTCGAAAATCACTGGATCTCGCCTGTAAAGGAGCACTGCCACACATTTTTAGAAATTTTAACATTATGGCTCTAAATTAAAGAAATTCTGCCAATAACCTTCAACTGAGTATCGTCGTGGTGCCTGGGAAGGTATGGAGCGTGTTTTCGATACCACTTGCCTCGAAAATCTACTTTCGGTTACGATATGAAGGCGGCGATTTTACAGTGCTGTGTCGACACAAGTCTGACGTCTCTAAGTCACGTGAAGGCAGCCATTTGTGACGTACTAGTATCAGCTCTCACATCTGCAGATGCACGTGCACTTGCATCTGCAGACGTGAGAGCTGATGCTAGTACGTTGTGCACGTTAACGATGAGTGAAATGGCCGCTTGCGACACAGACAGCAGCTTCGGCCGTATGCAGGTTGCAGAGTTCGAAAACCCAGCGAACTGCACTGATTCTTCACGAAAATAATGCCCATTACGGTGGGGAACCTCAAGAGAACATCACAACCAAACTGAAACGTTTCAGGAGAGCTTCCTGGCTCCGGTGAGCGGAGAGCATTAATAACGCTGCACGCCAGACAATCAAAATATGGCCCTTTCGCTATGCCTCAAAATCGCGTGTGTACTACTTTAAAAATTTATGTCCCTCATGTTACGATGGAACATCCCCTTTGTGGAGAATTGGCCAAGGATGAACACATAAGCAGCGTCAAAACCCCTGTGTGTTTTCTTCAGCGAGGGAAGGCACACTGACAGCCTTCCCTGTCGGTATGCCTGTGAATATATACCACAGCACAAATGAGTGTACAGGCTTTACCCTGTTCCTACTTCACTTTCACTCTCTCCACCCTCCCCTGATACAGATGGAAGGGGGACTGCTTTACACAGAATCAATAACAAAAACAGGTAATTTTCAAGGCCTTCAACATACATAGATACGCGAAGCTAAGCCCCCTTTCCCCTTGTTAGGGAGAGCACGTAGTACCGTGTCAGAAAAATTGGCCAATCCCACGTACAGTGATATGCGAAGCATGAATGAGAAGGCTTCATATGGCGCTAGCAACCTGCATCACGCTCATCATGTGAACGTGCAGTACGAGCCACGCAACGTTAGAATATTAGGAATCCACTAGATGATCAGTACGAGCCCCATTATATTACCATTTATATGCAAGTACAATCACGCTAGCGTCGCTATGCGTAGTACGGCAATCAAAGGCGCCTGGGAAAGGAACACGCAAGTTACATAAAAAATTAGAAAGTAATTTGCATCCTAATAACACCAGTGAAGAACGTTGCGCTGCAAAGAGATGGGAGACAACTGGAAAACGAACGCAATAGTAAACAAAGTAACCTAATTTTTTCTCCAGTAACTTTGTTTACACGATTTTGAACTGCGAAGTCAACTTCAGGATTTATTCGCATTTGGCTGAATTCAAGGAAGAAGCAAGCGTATAGAGGACACCAAAACGTGCGACATTAACATCAACAGAAGAATACAAAGACTACCTTTCACCCGCAGACATGCAGCCGTCTTTCTGACTCCATTTATTTATACAGCAAAAGCCGCGCCACGAGTGGGGCCACAACGTTTTTAATGCCTCTTCTTGGAGGGAGGAAGGGTCGGAGTCGGAAGATTCATCTTCGAGACAAAAGAGGTCACTCCAAATTTGCGAGGCGCCCCCTGTCCGGCGTTGCACAAGATCCGTCACTACCCGCCTCGCCATGGCTAAACATTCACCGCCAGCGAAAGCGGCTGACCTCCTCGCCACGGAAGAACGACGCGGGTGAAAGACGAAAAGCCTCACGAGCGAACGAGAGCGAGTGGCGATGCTCTCGTGGCCACGATGATTGCCCGCCGCGAACCAACGACCCGACCACGGTGGACCCTCGGAAATTTCTTTCTTTCGCCGGACGCGCCCCCTCGGTTCTCTGCGCCAGCGACCCCCAGTGGTTGCGCCCCGGCAACCTTACAGTACACCGCGAGACGTCGTGGGGCAGCCAGCCAGCTACTACGAGAGGAGCCCCCCTTTAAAAACGACCGTGGTGTAATCGCCGGACGAGGAGAGCAAGAAGGGAAACTGAGGAAGACAAAAGGGACGCCGTCCTCCTCCGCATCTGCAGGCCGAGCAAAGCAACACAGAGAGAGCGGAAGAGAGCGAGGACAGCTCCGCGACCTTAGAGGGGCGGCGGCACTCTGCCGCACACCTTGGCTTGCCGAGCGCCCAAGGTCGGCAAGAAAGGGCCGAAATAGACACATTCAAAGAGCACTCGTCGACAGCGCGGCGCCACGAGGCGGTCCACACGCAACACCACCGTCCTGCTCTGAGCAAAATAAAAAAAGGAAGGGAAAAGAGGAGGGCAACATAAAGATGCACCAGCAGTGCATTGGTGTGGTTGCCAGGAGGCGGCGCTCACAAGGCCCGAGCCCCACCACGCAGGGTTGAGCATGGGCTAGAAGCCAGCTTCGTGCCCCTGCGCCAGCAAATTCTCTGACGCAGCGTATATCAGCTCCCTTGTGCACAGTGTCCGCTTACAAAGAACAAGCACCACTCATCGATACTGAGCCTCTTCTAATCAGTAGAGAACCACGTTCCCAAAGTGCACAGCAGCCATGTGAGCGACTGGAAATATAGTGAAGCAAGTGGGCTTAGCAACGCTGCATGGTACAACCGGGCACGAAATGTATGCACCATGCGGTAGTGTCACAACGACTGTGCTCCTTTGAATTATGTCAGTCTCAAGTGAGTGACGAAAACTGTCGCTTCTGTCATGTATGCAGCATGAACCGCCGACTGAAGAGTAGCAAGGCATGCGCCTTTCTTGAGAAGGGGAATGCAAGTCTTGCCGCCTGCATCCGTTACGTATATCGAGTGCGTTCCACGTATACGACAGTCATGACGGCGCGTTGCCCCGGTACGTGAAACTGCAATGCAATGCGAGCGTGCGCAACATACCAGCGCGAGATAATGTGAACTAGGTTCAGGGAAACCCTGGTAGCGATCCAGTGCCAAATATGCGTTTTCTGCGGCGGCGTCGTCTATCCCGCGCCATTACGGCAGGAGTTACAGATGACCGGGAAACCCGTCCTTGACCCTTCATTTGTAGTACATGCATGCTGTATGGCTGGCAGAATAAGTGCGCAGCTCGGCCCATTCCTGTCGGATGCTTCTTCGTTCGGCCTTGACTGCGCGACTATTACTTTCATATATTCACAGGCGGGCATTTGGAGACACCGATTCCTCCCACGGCTCCACAGATTAAGGATGAATACATGCATGTCATTAACGTTATCTTTGAAGCAGTTGGGTTCTGGCTCATGTCACTGATGATCGTTAATTCCTCCCCCCCCCCCCCCCGCTCTTTTGCGTTTATTGTCGTGTGTGGGACGTTAACAACCCTTCCGACCGTAAACAAGCGTATTTCCTTATGACGTATAATATATCAGTAAGGCAAACAGAATTCGTATCCAAAAAGCTCCTCGCTTATTCCTACAACTGCGGTTATTTTGGCACATTAGAGTATAAGCGGATAACTAACTCCTCATACAAAAAAGTAAGAAAAACCGTTAAATGAGAGTAAGATTTCACTCACTCAACTTAGTCATTCACTCTTTCATTGAACGATGATGTTGTGGGAAAGCAGGAGGCATAACGTACTTATTGGCAACATTTACAATCCGATGAAAATGCATGAATAATTGCATGAAAGAGCTAGCAGCGGTTATGCGATATTATAGCGCGGGATTCACCGTGTAGTTCACGTACACTTAATCATTGCGTCATCAAACGGGCAACGTGACCACTATCGAGTACAGAGCTGAAACGTTCTATCACGCGGGTGTAATGAGCCCTGCACCCCTTTCCCTCCTCCTTCGGCGCAATGACGTGTGTCCCAGAAGGAAAAGATGTTTTGCTACCGCGCGTAAAAAGAAGGTCCGGAAAGAACAGGAGGCGTACCGGTGCCCGACTGGCACAGAACGCCCTCGCAGGCGGGAGCGGAAAGTGCCCGGCCATCGCGTCAAGCAGACGCGCGACAGTGAACGGCGCACAAAAGAGCAGACAAGTGCCAAACATTCCTCCCTCCCTCCATGTACGTACACGAGTTGCTGCGTCAGGAGCGCCGTACACGCACAGCTACGACCGACTGAGCTAAGTGTACTAAATGCGAAGCATTTCTTAGCAAAGTTTGGCGACTTTGAGCGTATCTATCTATCTATCTATCTATCTATCTATCTATCTATCTATCTATCTATCTATCTATCTATCTATCTGTCTATCTATCTATCTATCTATCTATCTATCTATCTATCTATCTATCTATCTATCTGTCTGTCTGTCTGTCTGTCTGTCTGTCTGTCTGTCTATCTATCTATCTATCTATCTATCTATCTATCTATCTATCTATCTATCTATCTATCTATCTATCTATCTATCTATCTATCTATCTATCTATCTATCTATCTATCTACAACTTCTAGCTTTCCTGGCCGTTTCGCTAATGGTATCGATACCAAAATTCGTATGACATAACATGACTATGACGAGTATACTGACTAGTCATAACATGAATATCATGACATGTATGTCATTATTTAAATTTCATGGTAATGCTGCTCTTTCGGTGCTTTCGTTCCCATGACATATTTCAAAACTAGTATGGTATGACATGACTGCTTGGCGAACCCAACTGAAAGACCCTAACGTGGAAATCGTGACATGTGTGTGATGTAAAAGACGACTACATGCTACGCTCATGGCGTGCTCGCGGCCGTTTCACTTGCTCAACATAAACCAAATTTGGTATCACATTACGCGAATAGACGACGAAGGTAAATGACACGTCCAAACATGATAACCATGACATGGAAGTCATGCACGGCATGATTTACGTCCGCGTCGTAACGTTGTGCTGATTTTAAAGCGACACATGAACCTTCCTCATTCGCGCTTCGCATATCATCGATTCCCACTGTACGTGGGATCTGCCGATTTTGTTGAAGATGTATTATTTATCAAATGCGCGGTTCTAGAACTCATTACGCGTGCATCTACCACCTGTCCTCGCCATCTTCAGGTCAACAGTCAAGTACCGTAAGCACTATGAGGTATCTGTTCTAGTGTTCTAGTGCCTCATAGTAACGCTATGAGGTATCTGTTCTAGTGCCTCATAGTAACACTATGAGGTATCTGTACCGCAGCTTAAACAATCAACGCCGACCTAATGCAAGTGTGTTTTCGCACTTAGACCTCGTCCATGGGTTTCGCATTTAGACCTCGTCCATGCGACTCGCATGGACGAGGTCTGAATGCGAAAACACACTTGTATTAATTAGGTCGACGTTGATTGTTGAAATTGCGGTCCAGATACCTCATAGTGTTACTTTTGTGCCAAGGAAGCACTGATTTTGAAAGAAAATCACGTTTTAGTGAGTCCACATCAGGTTAGCGCACTAATTACCCGCCTCAAGCGGAACGTGTCACTTCACTGTTGCCGTGCACAACGTTGCCCGGCTTTACTGCGCGGCCGCCGACACTAGTAGCAGCGAACGAAAGCAGCGGGAGCCACAGCAGCAACAATGGCCGTTGAACAATTCCCTGCCATAAGCTCCGAAATGGAAGATGTGCTTGGTTCACCTGGGCCCCGCTGGGTGGCACGACCTGTCCAGTTTAACCAGGCGAAAATTAAAGTTTTGAACCACTCGCGCCATTCCTCATGGATAACGTCAGGCGGTTCTTTTTTTCCATGAATCAAACAGAAACGAACAAGCAACATTTTATTACGTCTTTTGATGCACAGAAGGTTCTTTCTTTAGTGCAGATAGTTCAATTACTGTTTATTAATGGTAGGCTGTAATTATGGCGTCATCAGGATCATTTTGCGAATGTCCTAATCGTGGCGCATGTGTTCTCATGCATTTATTTACCTTAGTTTCTAGGTAAGCAGAGCACTGCTGTTGATAATATTCGACTTCTAGACGTTGTGATACACTTAGATCTCACTCTCACGTAAACTGTTATTTGACTTTAGTGTCCCTTTAAGGAACTCCGGTTAGCCATAATTAATACGAAGTTGGCTATTGACATCGTGGTTCTGGCACGTAAAACAACAATTTTCTAGACCTGCGAAGCCGTATATCTCGCAATACTTTAATAATTAATATGATAAGTGCAAAAGGAGTAGCGATCGCAATTACAGGTGACTAACGAAGTAAAAGACGAACCAACAATCTAATAATAAAGAAGAAGAAAAATAGGTAGGTGTGTAGTTGTACATGACGTTCCACGGCTGATTCGGGGCAGCTGCATTTCGACTGGGGGAGACATTCACGCAAGCTTATCGTATACGCCGATTTAGGGGGATATTTCAATAAATAAACCCCAATGTGATCGATATTGTAATAATCCACAATCACGCACCCCTGCCTGCCAAAAAGTCACGAGCGTGCTTTCCTGGCACCCAAGGATCAAATCACACTTTGAATTTAAATTAATAAATAATAATTGTTAGGTGTTGCTTCCCAAAACCACGATGTGATCATGAAGGATGCCGTAGGGGAGGGCTCCGGAAATGGCGGTTCGGATTTAGCGGGTACAAGTCGCGACGTCTAACTGGAGGCTAAGCTCTCAGATATTTATAAGTGGTTATAAGAGGGAAAAGAAGAGAAAATTGAGCCCCATAACTGTCTGCATAAGGGTGCGACACCTCAACAGTAGCTCACAAGGGATGGGGGTAGGGAGGGATTAAAAGTATAGGAATAAAGGTATATATGTTGACAGAGATGCGCTGGGACAGCGAGCGAGGACATATGAAAGACGGAAACAGGTTACAGGTGTCCGAGGAAGGGGGCACCACTTGCGAGAGCTCTTGTCGGCGTCAGAAGATGGCGTAGTGCAAGTCCAATAGGTCAGAGCTACACTGTCGTCGGAGATCGGCGTCGGAAGATGGCGTAAGGCCAGCCTAGTCGGCCAGAGCTACGCTGACGTCGGAGATCGCGAGGGCACAACCGGTCGGCACGGAATCCAGCGAGCGAGCTCTCAGACAAAAGCAGGAATATAGCATTCTCCAAACATTTCGCATCCCGCACACCTTTCGCTCTTGGGTACATATGCCTTATGCCAGCTCATCCAAGCTGCCGCTTTAAAAGAGCGTAAAGCCTTATAGAATCCGTAAACGAATCACTTTTTTCTTTGCGCTCTGGACGCACGAAACAACGGCGATATCGAAACTACCGTGCCCCCTCCTCTATCCCGGGGCGGAGGCGTGCGCGGTGAGTCACAGTGTCGGCTGGCAGGCGTGCTGGGAAGCCCGCCAAGGTTCCCCCGCTTTTCCTGCCTCGCGGCTGGGAATCTCCGGAGCGTGACCGGCAGCAGCCACCGCCGTGAGCGCCGTGCGAACCAACGTAGTCGCGTTCTTCTCGCGCGGGTCGCATATATGCGCCGGCACGCTGCGCTCACGGTGCACACAGAACAGACACACGCCTCGTCCAGTGCTTCTTTCGCTCTTTTTCACAAGCGGGGAGAAAAGCGTCGTCTCGGAGACACGGCGCGTCATAGCAGCCACCCTTCCCACCTGCGCCTCCTCCTCTCCCATTGGCTGCCGACTTCTGCGGGAATTCCTTCCGAGAGGCGGAAAAGTCCCCCAATTACACAGAGACAGATCTCCATTGTGGATGGACACAACCACGGCAGTAACTTTATATACTGCAACGCTGGCGAGAAAGACGGCTCGCAGCGCAGCTGAGAGACTTGGGCAGGGCGTTGATGCCGGCGCTGTAGGACGGCGCGGCAGCGGTGACGCACTGGCGTGCCGCCTATGCGAAGCAAGGACGTGTCTCAGGGTCGCTGAAGGCATTCGCGAGTAGAGCCACGCTGTCAACAACCGTAAAATTTCCCATCGATCCAGAGTCAGACGAAGAAAGAATGAAAGCTCGGTATTGACCTTTCTTGTTTTCGTTTATTTCTTCACCGATTCTCGAACCAATTTCATGCACGCTGCTGCGTATGGCTCTCGTATCTTGAAGTGACTAGCTTGACGCTCCATGAAAAGGGCAGTACGAAAGACTACCGTGCGCGGCTATCTAAATACACGAGAAGTTTTTCTTTGTCTTTGATACTTCCAACCCATCTCCCCTTTGGCATAACATCATCTCTTTTCTCAGCCTTCACCACTGATATATATATATATATATATATATATATATATATATATATATATATATATATATATATATATATATATATATATATATATATATATATATATATATATATATGGCACAATGATAGCGTTGTCAACAAGGATGAATATATATTTATTTCCCAACAGTTTCGGGAGGGGTCCTCCCTTCATCAGGGGATAAGTTATACTGACATGAACAGTATAACTCATCCCCTGATGAAGGGAGGACCCCTCCCGAAACTGTTGGGAAATAAATATATTTATCCTTGTTGACAACGCTCCCGTTGTGCCATATCCCATACCTTGACGAAGACTAACTGGCCCATTGAATTATTACTCCTTATATATATATATATATATATATATATATATATATATATATATATATATATATATATATATATATATATGTTTGCGTAAAGCGAAGTGGCTAAAGGTTTTTTTTTTGTTTTGTTTTAATGGGCACTGAGACCGCGATAACCATAAAAGCAACGTCGTCTTTTTCGCTACCCCGCGCTTCAGTTGTTTTCCACTGGCAACAGACGAAGCAATCTGGTTAGTAGCTACATCGATTACGAAGAATGCGTAGAATAGCACGTGGTCATGCAGGGTGTCAGCAAAACGAGCCCTGTCCTCCTGATTCATCCTGATTACTTACGCCCGTGTGATCTGTGTTTATATTAACACGAGTAAATAAATAATCAATAAATAATTGAATAAATATCATTCGTGCGCTACGGAGAACTGTTCGCAAAGCATCGCCTGATCGTGATGTCGGACATGTAGGCGAAGGTTTCGCCAATGTCCGCGCGAAGGAAAAGCTTCGCGGATTCGGCCTCTGGCTATTAGCAAGTTGGTAACGGCCCACGATTGGCGAGCACGAAAACAAACTTCACACACAGGCGACACAGATGATTGCCTCGCAACGAAAACGCCGAAAGCGAATATGCTGCCTTTACATCATTCCAAAAATTTTCGATAATCGAACAACTGTATATCAGAGCGTTGCACGAATTTTCAACGCCCCGAGGGTCGATTTCTATCCGGCGCACTCGGCGCCTGTAGTTTCCGCCGCTTCAACCGGCCTGGACCGCTGAGAAAGTGAGTGACCCGAACTACGAACTCTTTTCCCCCGCACCCCCCTCGTACACTTTCGCGGGCGACCCAATCACAGCTATCCCCCTCCTCCGACTATCGCCTAGATACAGTTACCGTATATGACTGTATATGCTCCATACGGGAGCAGAGTTGCACATAGGTCCGCCATAATGCTCCATGGCTGTGCAGTGAAGCCACTCGTCGCACACGCAGGAGAACAATGCGGCTCGATGGTCTGGCGCGGGCGGCGTGCCGCACACTTATTCGAAAGCGCTGAACAAGATTGCACGGTTGCAGCAAGGCGGTATATTGCTACAGGTAGCGAGAATTGTAGAGGCTCGTGTGCTTAGATTTAGGCGCATGTTGATGAATCCCAGGTGGTCGAAATTTCCGGAGCCCTACACTACGGCGTCTTTCTTCAAAGTATGGTGGTTTCGGGACGTTAAACTCAACAATTAAATGAGTGAGGTGAAAATGATTAAAAACGTAACTCATTCGTGATAACGCCGGAGCGTGGTTTTTACACCAGACGTGCAATGCGCAATGTTTCTGAAAAAAAAAAAAAAGCGATCGCCTGGTTTCTCTTTTGACCGCTAGATGGTGCCACTTATCCAGCCTGTCGTGGGCTCACATGTTCGCGGTTTCCATGTTCTAGCCCTTTTAGCTTTGGCAATCCGGCTGAAACAATGTAATCGCTATTGGCACTCGCACTTCGGCTTACTTTGACACGATGCCTGGAGTCTTCACAACGCGGATATCGCGAGTTTCTACGGACGATGGTGGATTTATGAAACAGCGCCGTAAACGTAAAGCCTACCAGGCGGGTAATTTACGTTACGTAAAGGTTTACGATTTGTAAAGACCCGCGCATGCGCAGATTCTATCCGGTAACATGGTAACGCAAATCGTACACGTACAAGGTAAAACCCCTCATGGCAGTCGCGATGAGGCCGAAGTCTGTGCGGGCAGAGAACGCGTGGGCGCCGCGCCATCGTGCACGTAAAGTTGGCTTCGCCGCTTGAATTGGAACATTTGACGTCACTTTGCATTACTTGACAACACTCGCCGAATAGCGGCGCGAGCGGCGGAAGGAAAAAGTATGCGCAACTCTGCTACCTAAAGGTAGCATATACAGTATCTCTACGCCCAGAGAGCATGCAGCGCCATCTGACAAGCGACGCAAACACCACTGGTCGCAGATCTCGAAGGAGGCGCGCGAATGCAAGAAAACTGGTTCTGCGACACCCTTTCCCAAGGGCAGCGTTCACTCAGCGCGACTCCCTCCTAGTCCCTCGTACGCTTCAACTGATGAGACTGAATTCAGGGGGACAAATCCGAAAGGCTCGCTTCTCCGTGTTCTCGTTATTCATGTCACATTTCAAATGCGAAGGGCCCCCACTGACTTTTGCCCAGCGAGCCGCAAAGGCCAGTGAGGCCCTGGACTAGGGAACTTACCCACCTTCGCCCTAATTCCCTCTAGTACAATATAGTTTCTACTACTACTACTCTCTCGCTGACCTTGATGTTGACCATTTCAATGTGCCAACTTTAACGAAGCAAGTGCGGGCAAAACAAGTCGCATCGCCCGATCAGAGATGAATGACTAGTCACTGCATGATTATGGTTATCGACGAACTAACATGTGCCACTACTACTAATATATATATATATATATATATATATATATATATATATATATATATATATATATATATATATATATATATATATATATATATAAATGTGTGTGTGTGTGTGTGTGTGCGTGTGTGTGTGTGATTTTCTGGGGTTTCGTGATTTAGCGGATCGCTGAAGTTCCAAACCAATAATGTTCGTTTCTAAACGCTGCTATAAGGTGTGTTGTTTCGCAAGCTAATCGAACACGTAGCGCGATTATCTGACAAACAGGAATCAAGAATCCTCGCGCCTGACTATTCAACAGTTGGTGTATCTTCCGTGTCCTGTACATACCGATTCTGTTGTCTATTATTCACTGCCATCTTTCTAATTGCAAAGCGCCATTTATAGCTTTAATAGTAATTAATGAGGATAGCATGATATTTTAGTCGTAATATTTGAGTACCTGTCAACTCTTGCTGCGCTCACTGTGTGCGACCCTTTCAGAAGGTACAAGGACTACACATTGGAAAGGAACGACGCATAGATCGCAATACTGTAAATCCCCAAGACTTAAAGTCGACTTCCTCTAGGGTACTCACACCCCTATCACAGCTCTCAGCACAGCCGTAGGCTTCATGTTTTGAAAACATTTTACGAGACAAGCAGTGCGATCGGAAAGCTTACTTTCTTGTCATTCACTGCGAACGCAGCTTATACTAGCGAAGTAACCGCAAAAAAAAAAAAAACTACGAACGAGTGATGTATTAGGATGCTCTACAAACCATCTTTACGTCAGTCATGCGTACAAAACAGCGCCCGCTTACACAACGCCCTGACACCCCACCCAAAGCGCACCGACCACTCTTGAGAACTTCGAAAGCGCGCGCGCTAGTGAGCGCCGCCACCACGGCGGCGTGTAGTTTGTGAGAGCGTTCAGAGATGGCAGCACGGCACGGACTACAGCTTGCTCGCTTGTCGCGTTGAAAAGTCAAGTTGCGGCGAAGTTCTCTCCCAGCTGGATGGTTCTCTCGCAACCCTCCCCAGTTTCTCTTCTTCTCTTCATCTTCCCTAGTACTGCCTGCCACTCGCCTCAAATTCTGACGCCCACGCGCGCTCATTCAGTCGGGCCGAAGAAACCCAGCTGCCCAGGAACAGCGTCGCGCAGTCTAATTATACCGCCATACGGCAGCCGTCATTTCCCGGAAGCCAACAGGCCGCCAACGACAGGGATCTTTTCCGCGCACACGCGCGCGAGGCCAATGTGCTATGAAATCGACGCGTGAACTTTTACATTACCCGCGAAATTTGAAATCTCCCCCCCCCCCCCCTCCTCTCATCCCTTGGTGATATGACAAAAGATTTACGCCATGAGGTCCTTCCGTCGCAGTTTCAATGAACGACCGCAAGAACGGGAGATTGCCCCACACCTATGAAAAAATCTATAGTAGTATGGAAGTATTTTTGGCACGCAACTACAATAGTCACCTTCCTCGCGTGCGTTCCTCGCGTTTTCACCGCGCTCCCGGTGCTGCCCGGTCACGAATGGCTGGCGGGAATTCTCGATAGCAAACTGGCACGAGTTGAGTTTTGAAGAAAAGAAGCGCGTGGAAAGCATGATAACAATTATTGTTCCGTGGCAGTAGAATACTCCTCGAACACTGTTTTCTTTTCCTTTGCTTAGACTGTAGACGTCGTTTAACCTAAGGTCAACCAGGAGAAACACATTTTTGAACATCAAGACCTCCGGTCTCTACAAACACATCTTCAGCGAGACCGGCCATCTCAAACACCAGTGTATCATGCTCCCCTCCCGGTTCTCAGCGTCGTTTCTTCAAAACTATCGCAGGTGCGCAGCGTGGTCGTTATACCAGCTCGCTGATGGACTCGCATCGCCCATGATGCACACCCGTAGCATAAGTTCTTCAGAGTACCACATTTCCTAAGATTCACAAGATCGTCCGCATGCCGTCCGTTGTAGCCTGCAGTTACGGCGGTACGTGTGCTCCGCAGCATCAGAGTCCTTCAATGCCTCTGGTAGCTTGCACTTCGGCTAGGACACCAGGCGGCGCTCAAAGCAAGCCAAGGACATAGTTACTGTTGATTGATTTGTGGGGTTTGAACGTCCCAAAACCACCATATGATTGTGAGAGACGCAGTAGTGGAGGACTCCGGAAATTTTGACCTACTGGGGTTCTTTAACGTGCACCCAAATCTGAGCACACGCGCCTACGACATTTCCGCCTCCATCGTAAATGCAGCCACCGCTGCCGGCATTCGAACCCGCGACCTGCGGGTCAGCAGCCGAGTACCTTAGCCACTAGACCACCGCGGCGGGGCAACATAGTTACTGTATATGCTCCCGTAGCTTATACAGTATCTCTAGCCAAGGATCAAATTACTGTATATGCTACCTTTAGGTAGCAGAGTTGCGCCAAGGTACGCCATTCTGGGTTTAAAATCCTTGCGGGAAAGCCACTCCCCACCCGCGTAGAACGAGCGATCACGCTTCAGGGTATATATGGGTAGCGTTGCTTTTCTTAATTTCTCGCTTTCTTTAACTTTTTATGAAGGTACGAGCCAACATAAGTTGCTCCAGTTACGCCTAGAAGCCTTGATTTTATGTTTACGTTCTTGGTATGTAATAATGAAACAAAGTGCGTCCGCTCGTTGAACCAGTGAGATATATATTTATGGGTGCCACACATTAGCTTCGTCTTCTTTTCAGGTGTTTTCCCATATACAGATATGAAATTATTCTTCACTTTTGATCGTGATCGAACCAGTTAGAGATAGAACTTTTTCGCGACGTTGGGCTCATTCATTACCTGTGTGAAGCCAGCTATATATTTATAGTCTACAACTTGATAGAGCTGGATAGCAATCGACTAGGTCGCAGGCTCGAATCCCGGCTGCGGCGGCTGCATTTCCGATGGAGGCGAAAATGGTGTAGGCCCGTGTGCTCAGATTTGGGCGCACGTTAAAGAACACCAGGTGGTCGAAATTTCCGGAGCCCTCCACTACGGCGTCTCTCATAATCATATGGTGGTTTTGGGACGTTAAACCCCACATATCAATCATTATGGATAGCAATCGAGAGTGGCCTTGCGACGCCCGTGTTACGCCCGAATATATTATTACGTTTGTATTATGATCGCGGCTCACGGCAGCTGATGTGACTCGTTGTTCAAGAGCCCTATTGCGTACGGCATTCTTTTCGCCTAACGTTTGAAAGCTGCAATAAGTTCACGCGCTAGCAGCAGCACCTTGCCGATTCGAATAGTTCTAGTTTAACTTCTCCCGTTATTTTTAGCATTTTATCCGTCACATCCATTTGAATGTATGCAGCCGACACACCAACTCTGTATGTATGACGTATTCACTACTGCATCTGCGAGTAATACAAATGGGGCAAGTTTTGCAGTGCCATGGATAGATAAAAAGAAGCGAAGAGCATGGTCGTCAGAAAGTGAGAGGGGGGTGCTAAAGGGGCCCTTGCCCCCTTCAAGCCAAAACAGCACTTGCCCTCACCCAAGATACACCAGTGCTCTCCCTTTCCCTAAGCCGTGCTGCAGCAATAATTTGCACCCCCCCCCCCCAAAGAAAATCCTGCTGACGACTTAGGCCAAGCGTTTATTCCTCCCTCACTACTGAACACTAATCTTTCTATAGCAACGCCTGCTGCAGCCACGTGTAATCACATGGGCTGTACGTCGTAAAAGTCTACACAGACTGCACTTCCTACCACACTGCTCGCGACCAACAGGCAACATGGCTACAGTAACGAAGAAGCGCGGCGAAAATAGACAGTTATAGTTTACCGTTAGCGTGATAGCGGAGGTTAAGGGAATGGCGTTACCGTGCAGCAAACGATCATTGCAGACAGCATTTTATAGTTTAGCGGGATAGCGTTTACGTGGTTTACGTGCCTCAGCTGGGACGGTGGCGCCACCTATCGAATGGTTAATAAGTTACCGAACACTGAGAAGGAGAACGAGGATGTTTTTCTGTGCCACAACGCGAAGCATTGTTACAAGTTTATTTTAGTAATAGTAAAAGTAAATAATTATGAATCACGCACTAAGCGCGAAAACATTTATGTTGCCGGTTTGTTTACATCGATCTTGTAGTTGGGCATTGACACGTACAAAATGGGAAGCTATCTCAAAAACTACGCCAACTTATCCGTAACACTCGGTCGTCGAAGCTAACTGAAGGCAAGCGAAGCCTCTCTGAACAGTCGTTTGCTGCGAACAAGGTTAATCTTCCAACAACTACGCCAAAATGACTTCGAAGCGGGCGTCCGAGAGCGCCGCCATGTTTTACGTACACTACGTACACCTACGCTAGGCAGTTATAGTTTAGCGTTAGCGTGATAGAGTAGGTTAAGGGAATGGTGTTACCATGGAGCAAATGTTCGTTGTGGACAGCGTCTTATAGTTTAGCGGGCTATCGTTTACGTGCCCCAGCTGAGATGGTGGCGCCACCTATTAGATGGTTAATAAGTTAAACAGTGAAAATGAAAAGAAAACGAGAACGTTTGCCTATGTCACCGCGCGATCGATTGTTAGAAGTTTATTTTAGTGATAATAAAAGTAAATAAATATGAAGCACGCACCAAACGCGAAAACATCCACGTTGCCGATTTGTTTACATCGATATTGTAATTAGGCCTAGGCGTATTCGAAATGGGAAGCTATCTCAAAAACTACGCCAGCTTATCCGTAATACTCGGTCATCGAAGCTAACTGAAGGCAAGCGAAGCCACTCGGAACAGTTGTTTGCTGCGAACAAGGCGAATCTTTCAACAACTACGCCAAAATCCCTTCGAAGCGGGCGTCCGAGAGCGCCGCCATGTTTTACGTACATACGTACACCTACGCTACCACGGTAACGTGAAATCTGAAATACCGCGCGTACGGGAAGCTGTACGGGTGACGTACGTATCTGCACATGCGCACTTTGATTCCGCTATCACGGTACGCCTGGTATCCCAGTAAGCCCGGTATACTGTAACTGTCTAATCAACAGCCGATGTCAACCACACTTGGTCTGCCCAGAATCTGCGAAGCATCAGCTTCGTCTGCGTAGTGTTGGCTTCTCCGCAGTGGTAGTGAACCACCTATGACCACGTAATGGCACTCGGCGAATAGGGGCGCTGAACTCCCACAGTCGGAGCGAGCGGGTTTCACGCATGGTGGGAAACTCCAGGTTACTGCAACCTCGGCTTCTTAAACGAGAACCTAAACCTAAGCGATCCTCTCTCTCTCTCTCTCTCTCTCTCTCTCTCTCTTTAAGCGAAAAATGAAATAAAAAAGTTTTTATTGTTGCTCGGGGCTCCAGAAACGTCACAGACAGCTCTCAATGACAGCCAGCAAATTTGTTTTGAAACGTCAGCGATCGCACCAGTACTTGTAATTATACGACACGTGCACGCGCCTGGAACTATAGGGAACAGAGCGTGCTCTGTCCCGCGACATGTAGTGGCCCATTCTCGACTTTAGTACGCTTTTCCGCACGACGAGATTTAAAACGTGTTCCACACACGACAGAACAACCCCAGAAAATTTTAGAACTGTCGCCTTTTGTTACTTTCTTTTTAAATGGAATTAAGGCTGTTTATCGAGAGATTGATCGCCATGCCCGAGGAATCGGGAGCCCTGCTCAAAGTTCAGGCGTCTATCGAGCAAGTAAGGATGTTGGCAGCAATGGTAATGGTCCCTGCTTCCATCAAATGCACTGGTGACAGGTTATCAACATTTTTTTTCTTACGTGGAGCTTCTCCAACTTTCAAACGCCCATGTATAAAGCAGCGCTGGAACCAGCATTAAAAAAATGTTGGAGAAGGGGAGGGGGGGGGGGCGCGCTTAACACAATGTACGCCGGCGCCTTCTCTGGGCGACTTTATGGGATTGTATGATGATGTCCAAACCGCAGTTGGCCTCTTGCTAAAACAAGGAGAACCAAGAAAATCTTGAGCCCTGGGGCATTTCGCGCATCGTGACGCAATTTCAACGATTTCACGGTTTTGGTCAAGCTTGGCGCGAAAACGAATAAATAAATAAAATAATCAAACTGCTGTTGCCCCCCCCCCCCTCCCGAGTCGATGTCATCTCGAGCTCCAAACAGCAAGGGCCTCCCTCCGAGTCCAACGGACGAAGACGCACCCGTATTTATTGTCCAGCATGCATGTCATCGATGTATGCAAGCGCTATAGACGGCATAAGCGCCGAATAAGGAGAAAAGATAGTCCACCACGGTGGCGTAGCGGTTATGCCCCGCCGCGGTGGTCTAGTGGCTAAGGTACTCGGCTGCTGACCCGCAGGTCGCGGGTTCAAATCCCGGCTGCGGCGGCTGCATTTCCGATGGAGGCGGAAATGTTGTAGGCCCGCGTGCTCGGATTTGGGCGCACGTTAAAGAACCCCAGGTGGTCGAAATTTCCGGAGTACTCCACTACGGCGTCTCTCATAATCATATGGTGGTTTTGGGACGTTAAACCCCACAAATCAATCAAATCAATCAATCAGCGTAGCGGTTAAGACGTTCGGCTGCAGCCCCGAAGGTCATGGTTTCGGTCCCGGAGGCGGCGGTCACATTTTGACAGAGGCGAAATGCTAGAGGCCCGTGTATGTCAGTGCGCGTTGAAGAACAACACCTCATGGTGAAAATTTTAGGAGCCCACCACTACGGCATCTGTGATAATCATATATCGTAGCTTTTTGGGACGTAAAACCCTCAGATAGAAAAGATACGGCACAGCGCTTCGACCTTCATATGCGGGGAAAATGTCAACCCCGAGCTTCATAATCTCCGCCGAATTCACAGCACGTGCCCGACCGGGGTGCCAATATTAAACGGTCGCATTTTCGGCTGTCGCGTTGAAGCGGACAGAAAGTGGGAAGGAGGACGAAAGGGGGCAAAGCTCGCCCCGCGGAGCATCGGAAGAGAAGGGAAGAGTGGACGGCTTCCTGACGAGCGGCGCGCGAGCATCCTCAATTTCGTTGGTTTAACGCTCGCCACGGGTCCAAGCGCCGGGCTCCGCGAGCGAGCTAACGCTGCGTTCTTCGCCGGATGAGCTTTTTTCTTTTTCCCTGCCACTCCTAGCTCCCTCTGTAACCTTCTTCCTCCTCTATACCGACGTGTTCGCGGTAGCCACGAGAAGCGCACTCGACAGCCCGCTAATGGGACACCGCCCGCGCACTGCGGGGCAGCGAGGACGCAAATTGGGCCGCCGCAAGCCTTGGCAGGGTGTCCTCCCTCTCGCCGCCCACGCTCAAGTGCGCGGGCTGCGCTGCGCGTTGCACTCTCCGCAGCGCCCCCGGTCCGAGGTTCGGTATTGCCTCGCATTAGTGAACCGCGGTCTCGGGAGCTATAAGGCTTACGAGGTAGAGAGACGATCGACCTAAGGGATAGCGAGCGACCAACGAACAGAGCTTCAGAGATAACGGTGAAGTAAACAACAAAAATGGGGAAAAAAGGTTATCAGCTTTATAAAGCGCTTGTCTTCGCGTGTCATGGGCTCTTCAAAAAGGTGCTAACCAAAACGAAAGGAAGACGTTGCGAAGATTGCCAATGTAAGGCGGGCGCTTTCGGTTATTTATTTGATGGCGATCCGCGCATCTTGCCATCTAACCAGAGAGCGTTTCCGGTTTGATTATGATGTTCAACGATTCAAAGCGATTCCGACTATGAGAGAAGCCATAGTAGAGGGTCAATTTCGACTATTTGGGATTGATCGAACGTGCACCGAAAATCACACAGTAAACACGGCGCACCAAAAATCGCACAGTATACGTACCTCCGGCACTTCGCCGCCACCGAAACACGGCCGCGGGAACCGGAACCGAACCCGCGTCTTTCGCTTCAGCAGCTAAGCACCGTATACAACCACTGAGACGCCGCTTGACTGTAATGTTTCCGCCACCCAGGGTCTCCAAGACAGCCACACCATAATGGACATTATCATGACGAGTCATCACAGTTGGTTCACTGCGTTTGGCGTACTCCATGCGGTCGAGATCACCCGAAATCGCAGGGCGACAATTAACTCATCGATTTTTAAGTGAACCAAATGCAACTGACAGCGGACGACGGAGCTGCTGCTATAATACGTGTTTTCTTTTTCAATTAGCGGTATTAAAATTTATATCCACGGCCCCACAATACTCTTCAGAGTGCTCGACACAAGTCACTTATTCAGAGCAATGGTGCTTGAGTTTATAAAATGCGCACTTTTTTCGCTGGTGTTGTTATATGAGCTCTGTATAGATTTTCTTCCCGCAGCAATGGTTATTTTGGCTTCATCCGCACTTCACTGTTTCGTGAGTCATCGTTCTCAGATTTTCCTTTTTTTTTTCACGCGGGCGTATACAACGTCCCATTCGTTTTAATGCGAGTATCCGATGCAAAAAGTATATACAGATCCGCTTAAAGGCCGCGATGGCCGTTGATTAGTTCATGGCGGAGTGCGTTTGTGAAACGACTGAGTCTCGTTCTTTGCTCTTAGTATATAATGTTTTTGTGCTTTAATCCGAAGCAGCAATCTTCAAAGAGTCGAATCAATGCTCAAGCTATGGCATAGTAAATTACGTCGAAAGCGCCGAATTCTACACGATGAAGCTTTCTTTGTAGTTTTACTTCTTGCTTGGCTTTTTTTCCCTTTCTTTCTTAATCGTTCATTCATAAAAGATATAGGCTATAGGTAAAAAACGAAAACAAAAACAACAAAAGAAGCCCACGTTTCATGACAGTCATCACTCATTTATTATTACGTATACTCCACCAAGCGAAAAAAAAAAAAACTGTTATTTCTTTGTAAGACAGACAGTGCGCTCACGTACACCACAAAAGTTATCGCGTTTCGTTTCAGAAGCCTCAACTATCAATTTCGTTATCGTATGATATTCTAGTCGCAATATAAATTGCAAGTGTGAGCAAAGTTTACGGCATGCATCCACAAATACACAGCCTCGGAGGCTGTGTATTTTTTCACACTCGTGTGGCTCCTGCCTGAGCTTCCGCGTGTCTTTTTTTTGTGTGTGTGTGTGTGTGTGTGCGCAATTCAGCGCGTCGCGAGTGTCAACCATAATCATTACAGAGGATATTCAGGTGACCACCAGCCGATTTTTACCTTACTTCATCTCAATCACAAACCAACTCACCCAATTAAGCAGAAATTCTAGCAATAACAACCCGTTCCAAACACTTTTTTTTTAAAACAGCGGAAACGTTCTAGTGCTGGGCCTGAAGTCAGATGAGTTTCCGTACGTCACGCCCAGGTTCACAGATACACCCACAGATGGCGTAAATGTCGCGGCTGCATACGATGCGGCAGCCGCACACTGATCACGGAAAATCACAAGGGATACACAGGGGAGCCGCATATCCGCTCTCTCTACGGATTTCGCCCAGGGTAGAATTGGGGCGATTTCTTATTGTCGACTGACGGGGGCCTTCATTTAGTGGGAGCATCGATTGAGCCACCCTCCAAGCTCCGACTTTCATCGCGCCAGTCTTTACGACAGCAGCAACCCCTACATATAGACACGTGCGTTTAACATTTGCAAGGGAAACGGAGCTTGCATGAAGACGGTCGACATTTTAACACGCGCGAACGAATTAGGACACGCCATTTCTCTCTCCCCCTCCACGTTTTCTATCTGTCTGTCTGCGCAAAAGCAAATACTCGCATTAGAGAACGTGCAGGAACAAGTTAGACGCAGGCGTATATATGCAAACTGGGCGAAGCTACATAGTCCCGCGAACGCTTTTTCTAATGAGGCTGAAATGAGAGAAAAGCGCCAGCAAATTAGCAGGCACGCTTTCCTTTTTACCCACGCTTCGCTCCTTTATTCCCCCGTCACCGAGAGGAGCAGCCGCCAGTTGATTACGGCGACGTCGTACAGGAAAACGTCGCTCCCAGCGAGCGAGCGCGCACACATACGTCCGTTTCCTTGCCGACGTGGGCGCCGGAAATAAACGTGCGGCGTATAAAATATAGAAGAAACCCGTGCCAGCACAGCGCCAATTGGAAGGCGCGGGAATAATCAGGACCAGCATGCATCGTTAATGAGATACACTTCCTCGCTTTTGCCGCCACCCCCCCCCCCCCTCCCCTGCATGTGCCTCGACGGCCCGGCTAAGTCAACGTTGCTCGGTCCCTTTCGTTTGCAGACCGATTTCCCTTCGTTTGAACCCGTGCAGACTCAGTAGCCGCTATAGTATACAGTATGTATGCACACATAACGCGGTGCTTGCTCGCTGGAGAATCGAGGGTCAAGTTTCTTTTACACTTCCTTCGTTTGTCTTATATAGACGAACAAAGGGGGTGCCTTTCGCGGTTATAAGTCCTTTATACGCGCGAAAATAAACGAAACGCGGACATGTAAAAGCAGCCCTCGGCAACGAACTTCGGAGAAGAAAGTATACAGGTAGAAAATGACAAAGACGCGAGGTGTAATCCCGGAAAAGCGGATCAAAACCATGCTAAGCGAGCATATGGAAATGCTCGTGACACGCGTAACGAGTGGATATCCCGCTCTTCGCCTAAAGAAAAGTACGAGTGCACAAGGATCTAACCGGTTATAAGTAAGTATCTGCGTTAAAGCACGCGTTTCAGAACTCCGGAAAAAAGAATTGAAAGCGAGTTAGGAGGAGTACTTTAAATTTCTTTAAACTGTCTCGGTATTCGTGATGACTGCGTCAGTTCCGCTACAGCCACCTACATTCACCGCGTGAAACGTTCTAGATTTTTTTTTTCTTTTTGGCATGGTCAGAGGAGGCGTATCCGCAAAGGGGAATCATTATTAAAGAACACTCGTTTTCCGGAATAGGCCACGTTCGTTAAAATTATTACGGTCATTCTATAACTGCTGGCCAATACAACGGTCGTACTCATTATAGCCATCTTGTCAACACGCGAACCCAGCGCCTTGCGCAGCAAATAACTAACACAATTAACTTATGCATTCATTGTACCGAGATCCCCCCCCCCCCCCACACACACACACACGCGCGCGCAGGTAGTTTACGTACTTATTGATAAGTCCGTGAAATCCTTCGGCAATCGGCTATATGTTTTATACAGAAAACGTGTTTGACACCAAAAACATTCGACAAGTGTTGCGGTGAGTGTGTGCGGAGGGGGGGGGGGGCACGTTAAGCACACATATAGCTTATTAATTCCCGTGATGTTAGCTTTATAAGCTGCCATCGTAGATATATACTGTACGTGGAATGCACGCTGCAACCTATGCATTGTCTTTTCCTATTCAGGCTGCAAGTTTTCCTAACAAAGAACGGAAGCTCGCGTTATTCTCATACAATCACTCAACAATTCGGAAATTACACCGAATATATAGTGACACAACTTACAATATCAATTCTGTAAACAAATTAAAAATAAATTCGCTATTACAGCCATTAACACCAGCCCGCTTGTTCGACAGAATCACCAGCGCATACCGTTCTTTTGTGCGAGTGATTCTTTGTAAAAACATAATAAATAGCAGATTGTAGATACGTGGCACGAAAATTAAGTAAATACACGTGTTTCGCCTCTCAACATATTTGCTGCATGGTGCAAGCACCCACCGACTAGCGAGGCTGTCTTATTTACAGCGGATCGTAGCATAATAAATCAATCGACCGTAGATCATAGGGTCTGCATGTATACAGTGAGCACCGCGGCGAGTCTATAAGAAGCCTAGAAGGTCTAGAAGCTCTAGAAGGTCTAGAAGGCCTAGAGTCTATAAGAAGCCTGAGGGCGTGGCTCATCCTTGTAAACGTCGATCGTGCCTTCACCCCGATGCGCCGCTCGGGCTTCGAAGTTATTGACCCGTTCAAAAAGGGGGAAAAATGAAAGAAAGAACGAAAATTTACGCACGAGCGGTGTCCCTGCAATGACTGGATGATACATGTTCCCCGATATCCCGAATCGAGGTACCGCGACACTGGCTCGCCGAAACAAGCTACGATGTAGCCTTATGAAAATTTATTATTATTATTATTATTATTATTATTATTATTATTATTATTATTATTATTATTATTATTATTATTATTATTATTATTATTAATGGGGGGGTACGCAGGGTGATATAAGCAACACTTTTACCTTCGTTGCATTTTTTGTTTTTTTTTTTTGACACGCAGAATATGGCAGACAAAAAGTTTAGCACATGCATGTTCTCAATTATCAACTCAGCCAAGCAAATCCAACTGACACTACGAGCTCCGTCGTGAAAAGTGGGCACGGACGACGGTGAATTATGCACAACGGCTATATATATATATACATAAGAGAAACTTCGGGGGCGGCGGATTGACAACAGTGCTGGACTTTGAGTGACTCTTTCCTATAGGACAGAACATTCAATTTCGATCCAAGAACTTTGGACTGAATAAGTGTCTTCGTTGTTTAATGCATGTGATTGCAGTGTAGCGCTTATTGTTGATTGCGTCCGTTGTTTCGAGTGTATCTGATTGTACTGTGTAGTCTGTTGTTAGATTGGTGAAATATTGTACCGAACTATTGCCGAGTGTGCACATTTGTGTATCGTTTGATCTGCCATATTTGAGGTTATAATTTTGTTTTCTTTATCAACTCTCGGCTCTGACTCGTTCTTTGTACCACAGCCGGCGTCTGCTGGCGCGCCAAATAGGATTACTTCTAAATTGTCCGCGATTTCGTGGTGCAGTTCGGGGGAACGGTACTTCAGCCCTTGGAATTAGCCCGGCGATCGCCTCCCTAATTAACGAGATCTGTGACACTTACAGACCTCGTTAAAAGTGAGAAGAGTTGGCACTGCCCTACCTCGACCTTCAAGCGCCCCCTTCCGGCGTTGTTGGCGAGAGCTCGCGCCTGGCAGTGTGCAATCTCGTTGTCGTAAGAGATGGTTTCGTGAGCATCACTGCCCACGCAACCAGGGAACCAAATTATATGCTTTTTGCACTTCCAAGATTAGTATATCTTCCAGGCACTGCCGGGTAAACGATTCCATAAGTCTCACTATCCGCACCATAACGATAGTTATAGCGCGAGAACAAAACGACGACACAGAGACAGTAAGGACACGAAGGACCCGAGCGCCTCCTTCTTATCTCTGCGTCGTCGTTTTGTTCTCGCGCTATAACGATCGTCATGCCGTACCAACTAGCCCAAGCTGCCACACCGCACCACAAAGTTTCGTTCTTCCCTTCAAGAGTACCAGATTGTTTGCGTTCGATTGCTGAGTACCAGAGTGCTTTGCGTTCGAGCGCTTGCAACGCACATTGCTCGCATTAGAAAACGTAGCCAATGTTTTTTTTTTCTTTTTTTTTCGTTCATGCCGTGCGGACTCGAGTGCTGCGGCAACTACTACCGTGTTGCGCTGTGCACCGTATGTGTAGTTGTATATGCGTTTACTGCCCTTTTACTGTTCTGCGGGTCTTCAATAATGTCCCTTATATGTTTATTTTTTGTGTAGTTTACACTCATGAAATGACATCTGTGTTGTTGTGTCTTGCAGTGCAATAAATCTATGTATTCATGCCCACATTCGTCAAACATCGAGAAAAAAAAGTTGGCATATGCTAACCAAGAATATGACTTGAAAATAAATGTTTTCGCTCTTACAACGATTCTAATGTTTTATTTAAAATGTGTGACACACAGTGACATCGCGTGCTGGCTGCTGTGGCGGTGCAGCTTACACGAAGCTAATCGATGTACGCAAACGACACGTAAAAAAATAAAAATATAGCCAGAGACGAGCACGCACACAGAAGTGGTCTCGGAGGCTGTGTATTTTTCGAATCGCTAGAAAATGGCCCTTTCTGCCGCCCATTTCTGAAGGTGCATAGTTTCCCCACACCTGTTTCGTGCGCTGCGAACCTAAATTAGCTGCAGGGGTCTATGAGAGTGTCCTCTCAACGTTTTATATAATACCTTATGGATATTTTTCGTCAGCTGGCTTGATCGCATTACTTGCCCGAGCGGCACAAAATACGTCGCATGCCCCCTCCCATCCAATTCATGGCTTCGCATCACTTGCCTTTGTCTATATCCGTTTGATACTGTTTCTACAAATCCATGTTCTCTGCCACAGCACGCAACAAAACAAAATAAATATCAACTGAGAGCGTTTGCCCTATCGGGAAATGGGGTACAATCAAAGCTGGGCCTGTGCGTCCATCGTGTACTCTTCTTCCTTCTTTCCTTTCTCGGGCACATGGCGCAATGCTCCTTCCCAGCTGTTTCCTTCCTCCGTGCCGGTAATTTGACCTTAATCCATGTGCTTAACAGAGCTGCACTTCAGTTGCTACAGGCCATTAGGTCTTGGGTTCATATCCAGGCCACAATGAAACGTGGAAACGTGAAATGTCAAGTGGCCCCGCTGCGGTGGTCTAGTGGCTAAGGTACTCGGCTGCTGACCCGCAGGCCGCGGGTTCGAATCCCGGCTGCGGCGGCTGCATTTCCGATGGAGGCGGAAATGTTGTAGGCCCGTGTGCTCAGATTTGGGTGCACGTTAAAGAACCCCAGGTGGTCGGAATTTCCGGAGCCCTCCACTACGGCGTCTCTCATAATCATATGGTGGTTTTGGGACGTTAAACCCCACAAATCAATAATGAAATGTCAAGTGAACTCGATAACTTCGATGAAATATCAAATTATCGCCTCAGAGACCTGTCGATTTGAACAATCTCACGATCTAGAAAGCATGAATTATTGAAAAACGGCGCATACGTATAGATACGCATGCACTCGGCACACCTTCCAGAGCCGCATTTCTGCACACTCGTGGGCACTGCTTGTTTGTTTTTTGTTTTTGTCTTTCAGTCACACAACGCCCATTTGTGAGCCTGCACAAGCCTCACTCGAGAGCCACGAATGAACGCGAGAAAGGTCATTGTTCGATGCAGAAGCTCTGCTAATGGCTGACCGATGCCACCGCGGTGTAACGCTCGAAGGCGCAGGACGACAAAGTTGCGGCGCTGACCCTGTCGTGCTTCTTCACCGAAGTTTTTATTTTATTATTTTTTATTTATTAATACTGTAACCCTCACTTGAGGGTCATTACAGGGAGGAATATAAACACAAAACAAAAACAATACACAATGACAAAACACACATTACGTTTCACGTTGCCGGTAGTACAATTCTAGCGAACACTCAAACGCTTCTTCTTCTTCTTTCCGCTCCCGCTTTGACCGGTTGACGAGCCCGGGCGGCACCGAATGTCGGGTAATGGAAGCCCCGCACTCATCGAAGCCGTATAATAACACGCCTCTGGGTTCGATGCACTTGAAGCGATTCGGCGGGGGGGAGGACCACGCAGGGACATGCCTGGCAGAGCTGCAGCCTAAAAAGGGAAAGTTGCTATACGAGAGCACGTGGCCACAGAATACGGGCTCATCGGCCGAAACCACTCAAACGCCGAGCATGCGCGCGTACACAGACTTGAGTCGGTATACGGTATCGGAGCGCACAAATGGGCCAGATATAGCGGCGACCAAATATACTGTGTATCTATCGCGCCCACACAAGCTTCGCGCTCCAAATTAAAGGGCGAGCACGGGGGCCGAATAGGCGAGGAGAGGGAAAGAAAGAAATGACCGCGTCGCCGACCCTCAGCTGACTCGGGGAAGTCGAACAGATGCTCTGGCGGTTCGAGAACAACTTCTAATATTAGCGCGCCCCAGAGGTCGGCCGACGACGTTGGGAAAGCGCCGCACCGCAGGTTGGCTGCGGAGAAAGAAAAAAAAAAGTTCAACCACGAGCGGCCGTGGAAGAACACACCGATGCCCACTCTTCCAAACGCGCACGAAATAGTTGCGTGCGCCAGTGCCCGATGATATGCATTGCCCTCTTCGATGTCCTTCGACCAACCACTGACGTGCGCGATATCTTTTGCTGCGTATACCTCGTGGATATGGTCAGGCAAGGTGACACAACCAAAACTTGCGGAAACATGCGTACCGTTCACCCTCAGCAATCGCCTATTTGTTGTGATATATGCCCCGCGAGCCTTACAGAATAAGCAAAGGATGATATATCTGACACGCTAAGCCACATAATAAATGACGCTAAAGATCACCAAAACTATTCAAAAATACGTCCTGTTCGTTTACAGCGGCGTAACGATACGTATATGTGTATGAACGTCAAAACCGCACGAATTCGCAATGCACTCGGACGGTTTTCAACTTCACCAGGAAGAAGTGTTATCAATATTGAGCCGATATACTCAGGGGGCTCCGAAACCGGGGAGGGGGTGGGCAGAAACAGGCTAGAAACCTGGAGGGATGTGCCCCCAGCTGCTACGACCCTCCCCCACCTTTTCATGCCTTAGCGAAAACAAAGATAAGTATTGAATCCATTATATATATATATATATATATATATATATATATATATATATATATATATATATATATATATATATATATATATATATATATATATATATATATATATATATATATATCCCTGCGCACAAACGTCGCCCCCACACTTCAGATATACTTCTGGAGCCCTTGGATATACTTCGTAAACATTAATCACGAAGCAGTGGGAGAGAAAATCGCGATGCTCGCCTTTGGTGGTCTATGACGCAAAGGTCGTGCGATCGTATCCCGGCCGCAATTTTGATGAAGGCGAAATGTCAAAAGCCCCCGTGCTTAGATTTAAGTGCAAGTTAACTGTTCGAAATTACTGGAGCCTTTCCCTACGGCATCTCTCATAACCATATCATAGTTTTGGGACGTAAAGCCCGGACAATTATTTTGAGAAACTTTCGGCAAGGAGCCCGATCACGAACGAGGCGCGCGATCATCCATCTGCCTAACACATCAACGCAATCAGTAAAAAAAATATTAAAGTAAAAAGTTAAACATCGATCTCAAGTAGGGCTAGCGCGACGCGACCCTTTCAAAAAAAAAAAAAAAAAGCCGGCTATCGCTTCCGTGTAATCACCTCCGCGATCTGCGGCTGCGATCCCCCGGCCTTGTTTCTTAGCTGCCGAGTAGCCAACTCTCTTGATAGGGGGTCGAATAAGCGCAAAAAAGGAGGCGACGTTGTACAAGCTCGTCAGCACGACAGCCGATTCCAACAAATAGGAAGCGACCGCCGCACGATATATATCGGCACCACCTGGTAACTTTAAAAAATAAAGCTGCATGACACTCAGTACGAACTGACCACCTAAATTTTCGCCTCTTTCTTTGACTCAGCTGCTCCTAAATGAGTGTCGAAGCGTGCACACTTAGTACACATGGCTGCGTCACCGATCGCTCTATAGTACTGCCTCCACGATCAGCTACTGTACTCATTATGCTCCAACAGGTCAACAGCACCGACGGAAAAACACACACCTCCGGAAACGCTACGGTCTATATACCTTGTCCGTCATACAGATGCCGTCTCTCCGTGTCGTACGGGAAGTTTCCATTCCTGTAGACCCTTTCTTATCCCAGTGGCCCACCGTACTAGCAACGCAGTCAAGGTGGGAGATCGCACAGAAAGCCGGACTCACGCGCCAAAGTTTCGCTCCTTCCACCGAGTCGCTGTTGCAGGCCATCGGTCATCTCTTTGTTTCCGTTCCGTCAACATACCCACTCAACGTAGCATTCGCAAACAAAATGCCCGCGTTTCCGATCAACGCTCGCTGACGCGCGCATACCATTCCGCAACTTATCTCACGCAGACCTTCCTCTTAGTGTTTCCGCTTTCTGCTCGGAAGCAGCCACTCGTTTGCCGACTGTCACCAGAAGAGAACACAACATTACGCGGCCCGTCGTCGTATCCGCGCAATCCATCACCCACCGCCGCCCGACGGGCTTCCACTCGAGTATACGCGGCGAAGCGCCAGATTCCGCTATTCATGCCATAGCACGAGGCGGCCAGTCGGTTCTCCGGTAAACGCCGCGGCCAAGCTCGAATCCATCAGAGCTCGCACGTTTGTCATCAATCACGGCGGCAAGCAGCCGTGCAACTGCCGCCCCGATTTCTGCTATCTATGGGTCTCCGCGGGGTTGCTACGGTGCCGCCATCTGCAGCCGGTCCGCGACACAATTAACTGTGACAAGCGCGGATCGCCCGCGAGACCGGTTGGGATGCTTGGGCACGCTCCGCGGCGGTGAAAACGGGCCGAGCAGCGAGATCGGCCATTTGCAATCGGGCGACCGCATTCCAAAGTTGACCACCCGCGGGAGGCCGACGGGATTCGCGGTTAGCCGCGGAGACGTCCTTTTTTTAGTCGTCCGCCTTTCCTAAGACGATCGACCACACGCTCGGCAGAATCGACCGGCGGTCGAAAACTCTCGCTCCACCATGAGCGCCCTAAGTGTTCCAAACTTCGAGAAGAGCGAGGCGAGAAGCGCGGGGAGGGGGGCGGCAACGATCGCTTATACGAATGTCAGCGTTTCGCCGGAAAGTGCGCACGCGGTGACGGGCGAAGGGTGACGTGTCATGAGTGAGTGAGTGAGAACAACTTTATTATGCGTGTCATCGCGTTATAAGCCGAGAACCAGGGTACAGTGCACTGTAGAAGAAGGTACAGTGTACAGCTGCAGCCACGTCTGTTTATAGAGCGCGTAAGATGCTGGTTTTCGCACTGCGGGTCGAAACCCTGAGGAGTTTCGGGCTCTGAATTGGTGTAACAGGAGCATGCGTGGCCTAGTTGTCAGGATGAGCATGTCAGAGCCCAATACTGCCTCAATGTTTCGCCCCGCCGAGGGAACACCGGCTGCCCGCGTGTTCTACACAGACGTGGCCGCTACTGTATATATACTCACCCAAAGTACAGTGTACTCTTCTATGTATACTGTACCCAGGGCAACACGAGAGCCTTTTGTATATCGGTGGTCTTCAGCGTTACTGTTTTGTTTTATGTATTGTGTACCTGCTCCGAACTCCTAGGGGCATCGGCCACAGTCAGGTGACTAAAGCCTTCATAGCCTCTGTCTCCTCAGGGCACACCTGAAATAAAGCTGAATTGAACTGAATTGAATACGCACAGATCCACTAGAGAAAGAAGGCGTTCGCGGTTTCGTTTAGTACGGACATTTTGTTTCGGTTTAGACGGAATACACAGTGCAAGGTTCAGCGGCGTAGGCAGGAGATCACACACCGGGCACGTTCCCCTCCCAAAATTTCTTTCTGTTATGGGACACAAAGCACAAAATGGCACTCGATCTCACACACCTATCTCTACTGATGCATTGATTGATTGATATATGGTGTTTAACGTTCCAGAACCACCATATGATTATGAGCGACGCTGTAGTGGAGGGCTCCGGAAATTTCGACCACCTGGGGTTCTTTAACGTGCACCCAACTCTGAGCACACGGGCCTACAACATTTCCGCCTCTATCGGAAATGCAGCCGCCGCAGCCGGGATTTGAACCCGCGACCTGCGGGTCAGCAGCCGAGTACCTTATAGCCACTATAGACCACCGCGGCGGGGCATCTCTGCTGATGCAATAGCTCTCTGACGCAATACTACGACTTAAACTATTCGAACTCTGGATGCCACTTGTCACCACAGAAACAGCCTTTTATGAATGCCTCCTGTCACGCAGTGCGCGTTTGCGATGTTTCTCACGACAGCCAAGAGCAACGAAGAGATGGTAGGGAGGGGGGGGGGGGGGGTATTGTCCTCTATTCTCTACGCTATCGTCTGTCTTATCTTTATTGCCGACAGCTTCTCGCGGCAAACATCCCACCTTTTTGTGCCCCCGAATAATAAAACATCATATAGTGGCTATATCTTCGCGAAGTAATAAAACAACGCACGACACCTATATAGTGCTACGTTGCTTACACTGTAGTCTCGAGGAGCTGTGACGCAGACCTAAGCAGGAAAGGGAGAAACCACACCACCACAGGTGCACATATCCTTAAATTTATGCGAGACACACGCTTCAAAACTCGGAGGTTACCTGAAAGCGGTATAGTACATGTCGTCCTTATACGGCGCATAGGCACGACCTGATAGCAGTATCTGCACTAAACGTGCCAGAACATGACGCGTAACTCTGGAAAGAAAAGGAATGCACGCGCTGTATGCTCAAGCACCATGTTCGGAGTCTCGAAAGCGTGAGACAAAAAAATCACAGCACATCCACGGAGTGAATGATGATTGGTGGGGCGCAGCGGATCGCCAGTCTGTCTGTCCATTCGTTCTTGCGTCCGCCTATCTGTGTGATCCTTGGTGCATCCGTCCGTTTGTTCATTCGTCTCTCTGTCCGTCCATCTCTTTTTGCGGCCATCCCTCTGTCTGTCCATCCGTCCGCGCGCCCCTCTGTCTGTCCGTCCGTGCGTGTGTCAGTCCGTTCGTCCGTCCATATCTCTAGAGAAAACTCCAAGCACAGCCATCTCACATCTTTTCATCATGTATTCATCATATACAAGTGCTCCCATCCAGCAGACATTGTAAGGACCGCTATTTCGGGTATGTGCCACTGGTTGTTACGTACTACGAGGGACGCACAAGACACGCCATAAGGAGCTTCGCCCCTCCTAAAAGTATGTTGGCAGCGCACGTGTAACGAGACGCATGCGATATTGTGGACGTCACTGCATGGTGCACGTCCAAAGCGGTAAGTCACAAACGCCCAGCTCGCATATGCACGGTGCCAAAGACCTCATGGAACGTATATACGTATATGCATGTTGAGCACGTCAGTTTTCTGTGTATATCGTCCCCGTAGATTTCAGCGAGCGGGACTTTTTTTTTAATCATTTATTCAGTCGACGCGTGCTGATAAGAATAACTTGAAAAGAACGCATTTCACCAGCCGCTGTGTTTTCCCCGCGTTCTTCGATGAAACGCAGCCGCCGCGCCTTCTACGAAACACAACAAGGAAGGAAGGAATGAAAATAGGAGGAAAAGAACGGCAGGGAAGTTAACCAGACTATAGACAGCCGGTTTGCTACCCTGCGCATGGGAGCGGGACGAGGGACATGAAAGACAGAGAGGACAGAGGAAAGAGAGATAAACACAGCCAAACACAACAAACAAACAAACAAACTACGCCATGAAACGGCACGGTAAATATACCGCCTTCGCCACCTGGCAAGAGAGCCACTTTCGACCAAAGCAGCTCCAAGGATCTCGCAACATTCCAGACCGAAAACAAGCAGACTCGTGCAATGCATACGAGCACAGCCATTATGCGGCTTATTATGCGCTGTTATGCTTCATGCGAGAAGCGCGCTCCATTGGGATGCCGAAGGCGGTGAATATATACACTTTGAATGGAGTGCAGCTGCAGACGCAAAGTTCGGGCATAAACAAGTACAAGCCCAAGCGGTCGTAAAGAATAAATGAGGCACCGGTTGCCTATGATAAGACAAGTGTAAATACGAAAAAAAGAAAACGTAGACGAGAGAGAGCGAATAAATATCACAATGCTCACGTCATTTTATACTTTTCCTTTTTATTGATATGTGGGCTTTAACGTCCCAAAACCACCATATGATTATGACAGACGCCGTAGTGGAGGGCTCCGGAAATTTCGACAACTGGGATTCTTTAACGCGCACGCAAATCTGAGCACACGGGCCTACAACACTTCTGCCTCCGCCGGAAATGCAGCCGCCGCAGCCGGGACTCGATCCCGCGACCTGCGGGTCAGCAGCCGAGTACATTAGCCGCTAGACCACCGCGGCGGGGCTACTTTTCTTTTTCAGCCACCATTCCTAGATTTTCATCGAGCTCCATCCGATTTTAAACTGAGTCGATTTTTCTCGCGTTTCCGTTTCGAAATTTGTACGTCGCTTCTTCTGTATATGTATACGTGTACAGCGGTAACGCGTTTTTTTTTTTTTCGCTAGTATTTCCTTCCTTCGGTAACCTATATAATAAGCGCGCACGTAGCAAAGCAGTTTCGGCGAAAGCTCGCGGAAGGGAGTCGAGTTCAAATCGGTCTCTGCCTTTACGGCGAAACGAAATCAGCGCCCGTTCGCGCGAGATAAAACCGACAATTCAATTTCCTGCCCTCCTCTCCGCCTTTTCTCCCTTTCTCGAATCGACCAGCCTGCGGGCGGCTCGAAAATCCAACCCACTTCTCACGACCGTCTCAGTTGGCCCGAAATCCGAAGAAGCTTATAACGGAGTGCGCCACGCCATTTACGACGTGCCGGCGTCAATAAATAAACAAAAGCCACGTTTCCCGCCAGGGAAGAAGAAAAAGCGGCAAATAGAAAACAAAAATAAACGGGACGCCGTCCCGTTCACACCCGTGTCTTCGTATAAAACACGCCGACAGTGCCATGCACGAGAAACTCGCCGATAGCCGCGGGTCAGTTATGGACGACGATATAGACCCTCTAAACCTACGCACGCGGCCGAAGCGGCTCTATATAACGCATCCTTCAGCAAGCTCATAAAAGCGAGCTATTTAGCTTAGACGGGCGTGATTAAAGAAAGAAAAGGAGAAAGAAACCCCTTCTTTTCCACTGTTTTTTTTTTATCAGAAAGGGTGAAGGGTAGAGAAACGTGCCTTCTGCGCCCCGTCGAAATATCACGCTTGCCGATGCTGCAGGGTCGGCCGAGGCACGTCGCCGCCTTATATGAGCCTTTCGCGGTTGCTATGCATGAGCTAGCTACACGTTTACCCTTGGGTTTCCTTCGTTTTTCTTTTTCTTGTTTTTTCTCGGTCGCTTTTCGATACTTTCGAGCCCGCGTAATGCGCAACGCGCCGGCTGGCGTTCCCTCTTGGCGTAAGGGAGGAGAGAGATAGGAAGACAAAAACATTGAAAGCGTCGACCATCTGTGGCATTCGGTCTCTTTCGCGACTCGTCGGCATATATGCGAGCGCATAGAGATACGAGCGAAAGGAAGTTCATCGACTATACAAAAACAAACCTCTATGCCTGGTCACCCTCGCTACACCGACAGCACGAAAAAACAATTTGTGAGGAATATCGCATTTCTACCGTCTTTGAGTCCTCCACCCCCCCCCCCCCCCCCCTTCCCATCTCGTGCCGGTAAACGGGCGAGCAAGCGAAGCCACGACCTCCTCTATAAAGTTTATAGAGGAGGTCGTGGCGAAGCATATTCACCGGCGGTAGTCGACTGCAAGGCGAAAACCGCGTGTTTACGAAGCCCGCCGCGCACGTGATTCGTGCGGCCGCCAGCAGAGTGCGGTAGCGACGCTAGGCGAGCACGCACAGGGCGGCTCCATCTATCTAGCGATAGACTACAGCGTGTCATGCGACGCACGATTCCTCGAGCCTTGCGCCGCACACACACATCGGTCACCAGCAAGGGTGCCACGCTCTCATTTGGGTGACGTCACGCCATGTAGCGCAAAGTGGGTAAAGGTCATCGCGTGATATGTCGGAGAAAGAGAGAGAGAGGTAACATTGCAGTGCCTGCACACATACTCTATTTATTCTGGTAGTCCGCCACGGTGGTACAGTGGTTACCGTGCTCGACTGCTCACCCAAAAGTCAAGGGCTCAAACACGACTACGGCGGTCGCATTTTGATGGAGGCTTATAGTCCTAGAGACCAGTGTACTATGCCATGTTAGGGCATGTTAAGAAACACCACATGGTCGAAACTTTCAGAGCCCTACGCTTTATAAGGCGTGATATAACGTGATTCTGAGGCGTAAAACTAAACAAATTATCATTTCTTGACCCGGTGACCGATATGCGGAACGTCTCTACTCCAAAAAAAAAAAAAAAAGAACACGAAACCCCTTTAACTCACTGGAGGTCGCTGGTTTACTGAATCGCTAAATACTCCCCGGTATAGTCCGGGAGGGAAGCTATCTTGCGCGGCGGCGGTAATCAGTCTCTCGATAGCCAATCGGGCCAAATACACACATGAACAACGTAACCGCGGCTCTTGATGCGAGACTAAACTTGGCAAGATGGGCGGGAGCGGCGGAGAGATGCAAGGGCATCGTGGAATGTGGCAGACGGTCTGGAAGTGCTGCGATCATCGCATGTACGAGACGTAAACAGAGCCGCGCGCGCCATCGCTCCAGATTCCAACGAACCGACGACACATCGATGCCCCGCACAGGCGCTGCGGCCATGGATGTTTACGAGCACGGCATAGCTCGGGCACGGCAGACGCCGCCAACCAGCCGAACGGTTTCATGCCTAATTCTGTGCGCCACATACCATGTCCGCAGCGTAATCATACATACGTATCTAGTACTCATGTTAAACGTACACACACACACACACACACACTCTCTCTCTCTCTCTCTCTCTCTGCTTGCCCCTTCGTTTCCTGGGGCCGAATTCACAAAACTTCACTGTCGTAAGCGCGTTTTTCCCGTCAGCTGACTTCGATCATCTGACTCGTCGATTATATATGTTTCGCATAGAGATTGGCCAAAATATTCTACTATGAAAACTTTTAGCACGATGTTTTAAAAAATAAGAGATTTCTGCGCATTAAAACCGAACGGCAGAAACATGTCGTGAAACCGCAGCATCTAAAAGGAGAAACTACATGCACATAACCTAATTATAAGTTATATACGTGAATAACATTCACGACTAACTCGAAAATGTCGTTGGCGCTTTTCTGCATCCACCGAAGGAAGCACGAAATTTTCATTTCTGGTTTTTTTTTATTATACCGAAGCATAATTAGGAGACCGGCCGTATATAATATGCAGTGCGGGAACACACATGGATCGATTCTGAGCGCGGCCGGAGTTATCCAACATGTATACCTATAGATCGAAAGAGACGAGCGCGAGTGCGCATTGCGCCATACTAACGAAATGTGGCGCCCCCCGCGGTCAGGGCTGAGCAACAACGAGTCCGTGGATATACTAAGAAAGCACGGCGGGTGAACAGCAGCAGCTGACACTCAGCAGGTTTCACGGCCCGCTACACAAAAGGTAATTTCAATTGAATATGTCGAAAGGAGAGCGACGGCAGAGATACGTTCGCTTAAATGAAAAGCCGACGAATCGTTAATTAAACCGAGCTGCCGGCCTGTCAGCAGCACATTTCAAAATACTGATCGAAATATGGAAACGTATCAGCGCAAGTAGAAAGCCAACGTAAGCTCAGAAGTATCAAAACAGGCCGTGCACGCTCGTACGAAGTCTAGTTAGGACCCGCAGGCCTATAGCAACTCTGTATAGAACCACCTTGCGGCCATATGGCGCAAGCGGAAGCTCCAACCGATAAGCAGATCACGACACGAGTGCATATGCGAAATAAATGCGCAGTGACTTGGCAATGAGTGCATATACGAATTCCCAAGCGCGGTGACTTGGCAACCATGCATGTCGTTGCGCTGCTTGTGCCCGATCGAATCCTGGCCGCGGCGTCGTCTATTTCATGGAGGCGAAATGCGAAAAGGTTATTTTGCAGGTGCACGTTAGAGAATACCCGGTGGGCAAAATTATTTAGCCGTCCACTACGACGTGAGTGATAAGGGGCATAGTTTACAAATATTTGCTTCGAAAGCGCCATTTCGCCTTTGGCCAGTCACATTCGCTAATAATATATGCCCAGTGCTAGTGATTGCCTGTAATTTTTTTCGTGCGAACGGTTGTATAGTACGAGTTTTCTTTCAAAAACTCTAAAATCTGGGTAATTGTTTTGTTATCGCAAATTAGCTAAGGGACGAGGCAATGCGCGAAAACCTTGAGATAACGCATATACGATATTATGGCGACCAAACTCGAGCCCTCGAACACAATGTTGCGGAGCGTCATAGGCCTTCGGTAGGACAAGGCCCGGCCTCCATGTGCTTCTGGCAGTGCACTGAGGAAAGACGTAACAGGCGCCAGAGCTATCGCAAAAACGCCACAGAAAAAACGACAGCGTTTCTGGACGGTAGTTTTAGACAGCCTACATTCTTCGTGTTATTAGGGAGTTTTAGAATGGCACACCGTGAGCCCTTGCGGTGCGGTCGCTGCCACTGCGCATGCGTGGTAACGCGAGTCGGCATTCGCGTTCGCGGACCGCACGCAAAAAAATCCGAAATTGCGTGTGGTGATGGCGGCCCGCATGAGGCCCGCAAGCGCTGGTTTCGAGGCTACGGGCGGTGATGGCGGCCCGCATGTGGCCTGCAAGCGCTGGTTTCGAGGCTACGGTGTCGCTGCGATCGTGCTTTGCGGTTCACAGCAGCGCAAACGCTATTCTAAAAGGCGTATGGCGCCCGCTATGGCCGCAGCGCTTGCAAACGGTATTCTAAAACTCCCTATTGATTTATTCTTTCCACCAGGCGTGCGGCTTTTCATTCCCGGGAACGTGTGACCCACCGCGTTTGACAATAGACGGCAGGTCTTTCTTAGCCTCACGAGCGAAGACGTCAGCATGAACTGGCAATAGCTTGTTCTCGCAATTCTGTCACTTGGCCCAGAATACCACCGCGGACAGACAAACAGATTTCGGTATGCCGTCAGATTGCACGTGTTACGGGAAAGCCACGCAGAGAAAGAAACACAATGTTGCAATGACGTCAAGCGAACTGGTCCTATCCGCTTGTGGGCTACCACTTCTTGACCTTGACCAGGATGAGTCTGACCCACTCCTCGACAGCGATTTGACAAATGTGGCCATTGCGCTTGAGGGTAAGTGGGATTTACACGCCTCCATTCGACAAGTCCATGGCACTGAGAAATCAAATGTTTGGGGTCATCGAGTGAGATGTGTTCACGTTTTCGAGGTAGTTGAATGAGTAGGCGAATCTGTTTCTCCGCATTGCTTCTATAGGGGGCACTGCTGGTGCGGCCATACTACGCGACCGCTATTTGACGAATGGAGCACTTACGCCTGGGAGTAAACGAAAACAAAGTGGGAAGGAGGTGAGGTCTAGTATCAGGCTTGAGTGGTTCCTCAAGCACTGGAAAATACCCGAGCGGTGGTGGTCAGGTGGTTAGAGAGTACGCCTTTAATACGGGCGAGGCACTGGGTTCAATTCCCAGCGCCGCCGGGATACCAGCCAGTTTTCCTAAAAAGATAGAGGTAAACTCCGACCTGGCGCTCGTTGTTGTAGCGCGATTCAGTGTGAACTCGCATATAGTGCTTACAACCACGCCACTATGATGACAAAAACATGAACCTACTACGAGAGCGAGTTCGTTCACGGAGATCTCTAGAGATATATGCTGCTTGCCTATAGGCGAAAAAAAAATACTCCCAGAATGAGTGGTGCGCAGGATACCGCGTTTCCACCATCGGCCCACAACACTTGACGTTGCTACAGTGTACTAGAAGGGGTACACTCTAACGTTGCTTCCGAAAAGCGCCCACTGACGTCAACATTCTCCTGAGTGTGCATCACACATGTGAATTTCGCGGAAACTGGAAAACGCACAGGCCGGAAATGCACGGCTAGCCTACTCGACTTAGTGCTCACTCACCGATTTCTACTGGCGGCTACAGTTTTGAAAGCTTTGTTACACACTTCGCGATGAGGTAAGCTGAAAACACGGTTGAGGACGACACCGGCACGGGAAAAAGATAATACGAGGAGGAGAACAAGCAGGACGAACGCAGCTTCACTGTCAAACCCTGCACGGTCAAAACGTAACACGCAAAGCAGGGCGAGGGCATTTGCACCAAAGTTCTGTGTGATTCATTGATTGATATGTGGGGTTTAACGTCCCAAAACCACCATATGATTATGAGAGACACCTCAGTGGAGGGCTCCGAAAATTTCGACCACCTGGGGTTCTTTAACGTGCATCCAAATCTGAGCACACGGGCCTACAACATTTCCGCCTCCATCGGAAATGCAGCCGCCGCAGCCGGGACTCGATCCCGCGACCTGCGGGTGAGCAACCGAGTTCCTTAACCACTAGACCACCGCGGCGGGGCAGTACTGCGTGAGGTCCCATCCACTAAGGCGTTTTAGTGCGACGGAGAGACAAACGAATACACCCAGCATTAAGAAGCAGTGAAATGGAGATCAGAAAGACTCAGACGAATTAAGGCAGCGTAATGAGAGCATGAAGAAGAAACGAAAAAGAAAAAAAAGAAGCCCGAAGTGCTATCACGTCGGTTTATCGCAGGAAAGAGCGATCTTCGGCTCTTCGATTCAATCAATTAAGGGCAAGGTTGGTGTTGGAGACCTTTTAACGGCATATCATCCAACAGGCGCCCGGCCATGTACATCCAGCGTTGAACTGCTGCGCAGAAAGCGCTGCTGAAAATTAGTAACGTGGCATCCACTGCAGCGCGCCGAGTGGTTGCGATCTTACATCAGCAGTCCGATTAACGAAACTTGCACTTGGCATGCGTTGTTTGCCGTGCTGGATAACGTATGGTGCGCATCACGATTCGTCGTCGAGATTACCTCCGACGAACAGCTTGCAGGGAGGCAACATTTGATTTTTGAGGAACATCAAGGCTAGGCCAATAACTGCTCAACCTATAGCACTGCGGCGCCTTCAATTTATAGACTATATTACCGGTGGGTTTCGGCGCCATCCTATTGGGCTGTTGACTTTTTTTATTTTCTATCTTTAAAAATTAAACGATCAGCGCTACGGTGGACGTATGCGGATGAAAATAGTTTGGTATATGTACGTTCGACGTTGCACGACCCTATCAATTCACGTCGCAATATTCAAAAATAGGAAAACATACGTTTAACAGCCCTAGGTTGCGGCTCCCATTTGTTTTACGCAAGACATTCCATACACACCACCGTTGGCCAGTGGGAATAGGCGGGTGCCAATCCCGAAAGTGCGAATATCGACACCCCCCCCTCCCCTGATTTTTTTTATATTGTAATACGTTTTTAGAGGAGATGGCAGCTTCATCGACACCGGCTACTACTCTTCGCGTGACACTTACACCCTCTGAGAACACGGGACTCGTCAATCTCGCGGCTAGACAGGGTACAAGAAGCATGGCTGTTCTCTCAGGAGCCGGTCGGCTGCTCGCTTGCACCGCGAGCGGCGGCGTCGGCGTAGCCTCCGCTTGTTCTGCAAGCTGAGCTGGGGGATGGCGCCCGACGCATTCCTATTTCCTATGGCCCGCTCGGCACATTCCGAGGCGGAGAAGGAGCAAGAAGAATGGCTGAGGAAGAGGCACTGACTCGAGGACCAAGGTTAGAAGCGCCGAAAGACAGATGGCCACGCACGGCAACGAAGGCTTTCCCATTTCACACTCCTTCTAGTTACTCTTTCTTTCTTGTATCTAATTCCTCTTAAAGTGCGGTGCAAGGCGACGGGATTACGTTTCCGAGAAAAAAATATTAAATTTGAAAGTCCGCGCGATGCGCTGTATACCGAACGTTAGTGCATTAATTGCGATCGGTATACATACCTCACCAGCGCTGTTCTCTAAAGAAAAAAAAATTCAAAAAAATCTGCGGGTTCCACCGCACTCAATAACGCAATGTACAAAACAAACAAGCGAAGTCCCAGAAACCAACCATTAAAAAGAGAAACAGAGAAAAAGAACACACCACAGCATTTATTTACCGGAGACAGTACAAACTTACCAGCAGAAAGTGCATTCCCCTTATGGCATGAGAGATAAGCTTGTATGGATCTCTCTCTTTATCTCTCAAACATCGAAGGCATGCGCGCTGCCCCTTGCATATTGCTTCTGAACAATGTGAACTCACGCCTTCACTTTCGCTCTCTCTCTCTCTCTCTCTCTCTCAGACCCACGCGCAGGGCAGCCAATTGAACAACGATGTCCTTCAACACTATTTCGAAGGAGAGCGCCTAAACCGAAGCTTTAGAAAGAAACAAGGACGAAAAACCAAGCGCCCAGCAAGTGGTGCTTCTTTCTGTGCGTATCCATAGTTAGTCGGTGCTGTTACAGTTTGACTTCAATGGTGAATAGCTGTATCATTCTAATTGTTTCAGTTCAACTATGAATAAAGCAAGGTGTAAACGCCAAGGCTTGCCTTTCGTGGCCAATATACACACGTGGGCGTGAACTTCATTAGGAACTTGTCTTACAACCACAGTGTAATGAACACGGAAGCGCTAAACAGAACTTACGAGTTTCTTGCTGTCGCCACTGGAAAACAAGACTGTGCTCATCTGCATAGTTCCATAATATCGTGGTGTTAGAATGCAACGATGACAACCGCGCGGCATAAGGCATCTGACAAGAGGCAAGGATCGACATCATTTTTTCCATTTATGTTCAATGTCACTTATTGCATTACGCAACAATGCAAATCATTAGACAACCCTTTAACATTAAGTGTAATCTTCTCCATGATTTACACGCTCGAAGCTAAAGCGATATAGTTTCAAGGGATCCTAAAATCGCAAACACTAACCGAACATTGAACCACGAAAGCTGATTATATATACGACCAAGTGACAATTTTTTTTTTTCAGCTGCGAAACTACCCAGAGTGATCAATGGCCTATCACACGGCAAAAATAAAAAAAGAAAACCTTTCAACTCTAGTCCCTCCCTAAAGAAACCAGAAACGTCTCGTAATAACCGGCTCCCGTGTCACTATGGCTAATGCATATCTGCCTGACCATCTTGACCGCTCATAGTGCCCATGCTGAGGCTATGTAATGACTCGGAGAGAGGTATACTAAGCAGTGGAATACGACGCGAAAAGTGAACTCTCTCATCGCAGACGTTTATTCGCAGCTCATCAGTAAACAAAGGAAGACGCCGAACGAAACGCGCACATCCACGCGAAAAAACACCTTCAGAGGCTAAAGCAGGCTGGGTGGGTCGTGCTACACATTAGAAGGAAAAACAAACAAAAAACAAGGCAAGGATTCCGCACAGTTGAGAAAGAGCGAAAGACGAGCTCGCCCATGAAATGCAAGCTCTAGTGCAGCGGGCACGTACACAGAGATGCCAGGAGACTAAAGCGCTGGGCCGGCGCTACAGCCAACCCGCTGCATGCTCTCTCGAGCCCAGAAAGGAAGTTTGCGAAACGGATACCAAGGTCGAAACATATGGCAGAGGGGAGGCGTAAACAAAAAAAGGGGGGCGCGCGTTTCGTTGTTGTCTTTCGCCCTCGATGCAAACGAGCAGCGAAGAGGCTCTAAAGTTCACTCGACGCCCGCATGGGCCATATCTATTATAAGAAAAAACAAAAACAAATAGCGGAGAAAGTAAACAAACAAAATATTCTCAGAATAGAGAGAAGAAAGACGCCAGTCTTCCCCATCGATTCCATCCGTGGCCAGCGGCGGCTGTGAATCGGTGGTGCGCGCCTCGTTATGCTAATAGCGAGAAGTAGAGCCAGCCAGGAAACAAAAGCAACGAACGAGCCATCGATAAAATGAGCGGCAGGATGGCACCGACACTCGGCCGCACCGTGAGAGCGAAAAAGAATGCACGAGCTGGGCCGACGCGACACGAGTTTGCCGTCCAGGAGATGGCCATCTCGGCTGGCGTCCGAAGCGCTGCGAAGTCGAAGCCGTTTTGTCGCCTACGTAAAGGTCGCTTCGCCGCAGCGCGTAGCAGCCACAAGGTGCTGCTCGATCCAACAACTTTTAGGGGCGATGCTCCTTAGGGCGTGGGCTGTGCGTCCCCTGTATGTAGCCACCTCTAGTTTAGTTCTTGCAGTGTTCACTAGTTGGCGGTACCGTCCCCTGTATGTAGCCACCTCTAGTTTAGTTCTTGCAGTGTTCACTAGATGGCGGTACCGTCTCCTGTATGTAGCCACCTCTCGTTTAGTTCTTGTAGTGTTTACTAGATGGTGGTACTTGTAGCTGATGATGAAAAGATGCAAGATGTTATAAACTAGAAAGCGGTACTTGTAGTTGATGAAAGACGCGAGATCTTATAAAATAGGAATGATGTCACATATGGCGCGTGTCATTGGTTGAAGGCAATCGTTCGATTTAGTGCGGCGACGTACGCTAGGGGGAGCGATGTAATAAAATCGAGTGGGCAAAATGTGCAGAGGATTCATGGTTTACCAGGTTTACCTCCGGAGCTTCGCCCACTTATCATCATTCACTTCGTGGATATGGCGGAATTTTTTTTAACTTTCTTCTTCCAAGCCACGGTTAGAAAGGAGAGTATGAGCGCCCGAATTCCACCCGGACATTAAAATTCCAAACAGCTCTCGCGAAGTTCGATCTAGGGAGCACTGCGTAATTAAACTGCGGAATTAAACATAAGTGGAAGGAAATGAAGGCGCGCGCGATGAAAGAAGGTGTATCTTCCCGCATAATGAAAACGACGACTGTACCATGGAGTTTTTCGTTTGACGGCCATTCCCGGTTCACGATAGCTGACGACGGCTATCAAAATTTATGTGGCACACGGTGTATATATATACGACCAGCCCAGCGTTTCGATAAACAAGACGGTCATGTTAGTCTGGCGCCAGCGTCATAGTGCCTTATTTGTACAGCATGCTTTCTCTATTATTTGCGAAACAGACCGCCATATAGCAACCGGAATTAGCACCATGGCCTAACACCACAGTTTGAATAATTAGAGGCACCATTAAAATTTCTCATCCATCTCGTTAAAGGGACACTAAAGTGAGATCATTAATCGGCTTAAGTAGATATAAAGTGTTCTGTAGATCTAATAGTGGTAATCATACTATCATAGGTTCATTATTTGAGGAGAAAATCAAGGTCAAAGTACCAATTTTTTTAATGTCGCGCCGAAATCTGCGCACAATACGTCACGAATTTCCAAGTGTATTTTGTCGTATTTTGCCGGCATTGGCTCGACGAAATTTTTTGAAACTTGGTGTACGAAGTCTCAGCCCCATCAGCAGACGTTGTGCTTCATTTTTACCGATTAGTAGCGACGTAGGCCTTGGTAAACACCGTTAAAATATATGACGTCACGGCGTTTGGCCAAGGCATTTGAAGGTGGCGCCACCACTAACATTTTCATTTTGGGCGTTTTATTGCTTACCAAGCGCCTTTGAATTCGTGAAAGGCTGCTTTCTTCCGTTAAATGTGCGGATCGTGCTCAATGAAGAAGATGGAACTATACCTTTAACTTCTCTCATGACCACGGATGTCGTCCCGTTGAGTCGTTCCGGGTCACAAAAGAGCCTTTGGTCGTCAAAGGCTCTTTGGTCGTCAAAGGCAGAGGACGCACCCATGTGTGGTCATACAAAACCTGATATCGAGATGGCGCTAACAGCTTTAGGGAAGATTTCAGCTCGAAAGTAATCAGACACAAACATTGAAAGACACGGAACAGGCGCTGCCTGCGTCTCTATAGATTTATGTGAACGTCTATTTTTGCGTTATAATCTACCCAAACGTATTATCATCTTATGTTTAAAGGTACTCGTACGTCGCGCAATTGAGAAAGTCACAGCGGCTCGTAAAGGCGACGATGCGTGTACACGAAACACTTTCGGCAGCACCTGCCAGCTTGTCCAAACGGGACAAATTTACCCGCCCTCCCCATAATCAATAAGGGCGTTTTCGTCGCATGCCCACGTGTCGGTTTCTCATCTGCCAACATAGATGGGTCAGCACGCATATCTTAACGCATCCTGGTCCGCTTATGCTGACGACACTTACCCCCGTATTCACAAACGCTCCTCGACTCGACTTTCACCCTTCTCTTGACAGAGTTGCACACTGCGCCACTGCTCGGCTGAAAATGACGTTGCGCTAGTCAACACTAGCAGCAAATTATCACCAATATGCAGTGACTTTCCCTGCTTAGAGATGGCACTCCCATCGGCTTTCTCAAGTGAAGGTGGAGCGTTGAGTGAAGGGGCGTTCTAGAATACGGTGGTCAGCATGTGACCACCCAATGAGATGGAAGGCAACAAGGCGGTCACGAGCTCGTTCCACTTCCCTCTTGCGATAATAATGGCTCAATATACCGCCATACATATTTTTCTTCCGCTGAGGCGCCACAGCCGTCGTTTCAACACTTCCCGCTTCACAAACAGCCGATGAGCTCACTTGCCTCTATAAGGCTGTTGAAGGGCACAGTGACATCGTGCGGGGCTGCACGTTCGAACACGATTGAAAGCGTTACAGATGCACAGTGTTTAAAGAAGACAATAGCATATCCTCTCCCCGTGAGTGGATTATTCGCAACAATAGGTGCTTATTAGGCGCTGGGTGGGTTGCGCAACCGAAAATCGAATCCGCTGCAGTGGTTTGCCAAGCGAGTGCGCTCAGCACCGACTATAGCCAAAACTAACTTTAGTCGGTGCTGATATATATATATATATATATATATATATATATATATATATATATATATATATATATATATATATATATATATATATATATATATATGAGATCTAACAGACAGTAATGCCAAGGAATGTACAGGGGAAGTTATTAAAACCAATAGAATGTAAATAAGAAGAAAGAAAAGTGGATGAAGGTCGTAGGTTCGATTCCTGCTCACAGTTGGTAATTTTTTCATCCACTTTTCTTTCTTCTTATTTACATTCTATTGGTTTTAATAACTTCCCCTGTACATTCCTTGGCATTACTGTCTGTTAGATCTCATTAATATTGTGTTAAAACACGGAAAACCGAGCCCTTAGGTATACACTTCTTTCCCTTATATATATATATATATATATATATATATATATATATATATATATATATATATATATATATATATATATATATATATATATATATATAGTGGGAGTAATAATTCAATGGGCCAGTTAGTCTTCATGAAGGTATGGGATGTGGCCCAACGGGAGCGTTGTCAACAAGGATAAATATATTTATTTCCCAACAGTTTCGGGAGGGGTCCTCCCTTCATCAGGGGATGACAACGCTCCCGTTGTGCCATATCTTATATATATATATATATATATATATATATATATATATATATATATATTTCTGATACTCCTTTCCTGTCTTCACCCTCGCATGCCTAGAAATTCGGAAATCCGTATACATTGCACGAGACAACGCACGCACATTGTCATGACATTTAAAGGTCACCGGAAGGCAATTTCGCACGACGAAAAAAAAAAACAGGCAACCAAACGGGTCGCGCATGACAGGTAAGCTTCTGTCCTCGGAAAATTTGAAGACACGGGAAAGCCTCAAAGCGGAACGCCAACGCGAGGACGCCCCTTCCCACGCTTAATAAAATAGGTGGGCCGGGAAATGTCGTCGGGTGCATGACAGCGGCCTAATGTGCCCGCTCTCGAGAAACCCAGAGAATGGGTCATCCTGGCCAATGAAGAGGGCCCTGGCGAAAAAAAAGGGGGAAAAAAAACTCAGACGGGGAAGACAGCGATATGACGCCATTCTGGCGGCCCAGTGTGACCTTTAAAACGAGATAGGCTAAAGGGTACGTGCGGAGGCGAATCGCGGAAGGCACTTTGTGACGAGCCGCGCTCTCTATTAGGGCCTCTTCTGCGTAAATACGGCCCCAGCAATGTGCAATCATAAAACGCGCATGCGCCTAAGTATGCTATCATTGGCACCCCGTACGCGTATAATATTAAAGAACGTAGTACACGGCAAGTTTTACGGCGAAGCTCTCCTGACGTCTACCATGTTTTGTCGTCGTCATATACAGTACTAGTAGTATAGTAGAAGTAGAAGTAGTAGTTGTAGTAGTAGTAGGTTGGTATGTATTTAGGGTTTAACGTCCCAAAATCACCACATGATTATGAGAGACGCCGCAGTGGAGAGCTCCGGAAATTTCGACCACCTGGTGTTCTTTAACGTGCACCCGAATTTGAGCACACGGGCCAAGTACACGAACTGATCTTATTTCTCTGCATATAAAGCCGAGCAAGGCCAAATGCTTCTGTAGATAGCGCTAGGCAAACGTACTAGCAGTCAAATTTTGGCCCCGCCACGGTGGCCTAGTGGCTAAGGTACTCGGCTGCTGACCCGCTGGTCGCGGGATCAAATCCCGGCTGCGGCGGCTGCATTTCCGATGGAGGCGGAAATGTTGTAGGCCCGTGTACTCAGATTTGGGTGCACGTTAAAGAACCCCGGGTGGTCGAAATTTCCGGAGCCCTCCACTACGGCGTCTCTCATAATCGTCTCATACGGCGTCTCGGTAGAAAGAGGGAAATGGCCCAGCAGGTCGAGGCCGACACGATAGAAAGGCTCGGCAGGTACGTCGATCGGTTGAAGGAGCCCGGCGGGGTGTACCGCTGGCCTTTTGCGGCGTTGGCACGACTCACAAGACCTAACATAACGTTGTACAGAACGGTAGAGGCCGGGCCAGAAAAAGCGTCGGCGGACACGGTCGTACGTTCTGGCAACACCAAGGTGGCCAGCCGTTGGTACATCATGTAGTTGCTGAAGTACGGTCGAGTGCAAATGAGTGGGTATTACGAGTAGTAGTTCGTTTCCCACATGGTGCATGTTGCGGCGGTATAAAATGCCGTCTATGACAACGAACATGCGAAGCGAACTGTCTGTACAGCCTGTGTTCAGGCGGTCGATTAGCTCTCGTAGGGACGCGTCACGCCGTTGCTCACATCCCATGTTGCCGAAAGCAGAGAGCGAGGAAATACAGATGGACGCGTCGTCGGTTACTAGATCTGGAGCGTCAACGGGGTACCGAGAGAGGCAGTCGGCGTCTTGGTGTAAACGGCCAGACTTGTAAACCACTGTGTATGTGAATTCCTGGAGGCGCAGAGCCCAACGAGCAAGGCGCCCCGTTGGGTCTTTGAGGGCTGAAAGCCAGCATAGAGCGTGATGGTCAGTGGTAACTGTGAAAGGCCGGCCATATAAATAGGGGCGGAATTTACCAACTGCCCATACAAGGGCCAGGCACTCGCGTTCCGTAATAGAGTAATTGCGTTCGGCAGGAGAAAGGAGCCGGCTGGCATACGCAAGAACTCGATCGTGACCGGATTGACGCTGGGCTAAAACCGCGCCAATACCGTAGCCACTAGCATCAGTGCGGACCTCGGTCGGAGCAGACGGGTCGAAGTGGGCGAGAATCGGTGGCGTGGTCAGAAGTGTTATGAGCTGGGAAAAGGCCGTGGCTTGATCAGGACCCCACTCAAATGGTACATCTTTCTTCAAAAGATCAGTGAGGGGGCGTGCAACCTCTGCGAAGTTTCTGACAAATCGTCGGAAATATGAGCATAGGCCCACAAAACTTCGAACGTCCTTGACACAAGTCGGTACAGGAAAATCCAGGACAGCTCGGACTTTGTCGGGATCGGGGCGGATGCCGGAGGAGTCAACGAGATGCCCTAGAATAGTAACTTGGCGATGCCCAAAATGGCATTTCGAAGAATTAAGTTGGAGCCCAGCCTCTCGAAATACTGAAAGAATTGAGGAAAGGCGCTCGAGGTGAGACTTAAAGGTTGGGGCAAAGACAATCACGTCGTCCAGATAACACAGGCAGATAGACCATTTAAAGCTGCGCAAAAGCGTGTCCATCATCCGCTCGAACGTCGCCGGCGCATTGCACAAGCCAAACGGCATTACCTTGAATTGGTAGAGACCGTCAGGCGTTACAAAGGCGGTCTTCTCCCGGTCGAGGTCGTCCACGGCGATCTGCCAGTAACCGGAGCGTAAGTCTATCGAAGAAAAATAGGTTGCGCCATGAAGGCAGTCCAGGGCATCATCAATACGAGGAAGCGGGTAGACATCCCTTTTGGTGACCTTGTTTAAATGCCGATAGTCCACGCAGAAACGCCAGGTATTGTCCTTCTTTTTAACTAAGACTACAGGGGACGCCCACGGACTCGATGAGGGCTCTATGATGCCTTTTGTGAGCATCTTATTCACCTCCTGTTGGATAACTTGGCGCTCTGATGGTGACACTCGATAGGGACGCCTGTGAATTGGAGCTGCATCACCGGTATCAATGCGATGTTTGACTTGCGATGTTTGACCTATGGGCCTACCGTCAAAGTCAAATATGTCCGAATAGCTCGTGAGAAGATCAGTGAGGTCTTTGACCTGAGACGGCAACAGGTCTGAGGCAATCATCTTAGTTACATTGTTGAGCCGTGTAGATTTGGCTGCGTCGGTGCTATGCGGGTTCGGGGAGGCGACTGTGGCCAGTTCACGTGACACTGATGAGATCTGGCACTCGTGTGACGGCGAAAGAGTGGCGAGAACAATGCCTTGTGGTAGGATTTGAGGGCTGAGTCCGAAGTTCAGAAGAGGAAGGCACGTCTTGTTCGCTGTGACAGTTAATATGGTGTACGGGGAGGAAACGTTGCGGGCCAGTAAAACACCGGGAGAGGGAAAGACCACGTAATCCCCATCCGGAACACTGGGATATGGTTCAACTGTGACACAAGTTAGGGCTTGGGGTGGGAGGCGAACAAACTCAGCGCACGAAAGCTTGTTCTGTACCATCTTCGACTCTTCGGTGGCCGCAGGCAAGTCAAGTTGCACGACGCCGGCTGAGCAGTCAATTACAGCGGAGTGGTCGGACAAAAAATCGAGTCCAAGGATGACGTCATGTGGACAGTGAGCGAGAACATGGAATAGAACGGACGTCTGGCGGTCGGCGAATCTCACACGCGCGGTGCACATTCCGAGCACAGCCGGGGTCGCTCCACTAGCGACACGTACAAATAGGGACTCTGGCGGCGTAAGGACCTTGTTTAATCGTGCACGGAGGTCAGAGCTCAGAATTGAAATATGTGCGCCGGTGTCAATAAGGGCAGTAACAGGAAGGCCATCCACTTCTACATCAAGCAGGTTCTTGTCCGTAGTCAAGGTCAGCAGAGGGTTTTCAGGTCGGGAGTCCAATGCAGCGTCACCTCCGGGAGCTGCATTGCTCAGTTTTCCGAAGAAGGGCGTCCACTAGGGTGGGGCGACGAATAGCGGCGGTGCTGAGGTGACCTGGAGCGACGGTCATGCGGGGACGGCGAACGGCTGGACCGGCGGACTGGTGTCGCAGGAGTGCCATTGTACGGTCCATCGTCACGAGCGCCATACTGCAGGGGCCGGTGGTTGTCGTCACGTCGATAGCCAGGAAACGACCGAGGTGGATACGTGCGGAAACGACAGTAGCGGGAGATGTGTCCTACACCATGACAATGAAAACATATAGGCTTGTCGTCCTGTGTCCTCCACTGAGCAGGATCACGATAGCGGCGGAATCTTTCTGGTGCAGGAGAAGGCGCTATGGTACTGACCCGAGGTTCCGTCAACGAACATACAGGCTGCAGCCCAACGTTTGCCAGCTCCTCTCTCACGACCTGTTGGATCAACGAGATCGTTGGTCGATCATCAGATGGGCGGGTCAGAAAAGACGGAGACGCGGCCTCGATTTCTCTACGAACGATGCGAACTACACTCTCGTTGTTATGTGGTTGACTGCATGGCGGCTGAAGGTCCTCGCAAGATGACGTAGCGGCCGTGTTCGGAAGTCGCAAGAAATTCTTGGCGACCCGGCGACTCTTCAGCTCTTCGAATCGGCGGCACTCTTTGATGATGTCATCAATGGTGGAACAGTCTTTGGAAACCAGTATGTTGAAAGCATCATCTGCAATGCCTTTAAGTAAATGGCTTACTTTGTCTTCCTCGGACATGTTGGGGTCGGCACGATGGCAAAGGGCGAGAACGTCAAGGATGTAGGTGACATATGATTCGGTCGTAGTTTGTGCCCGACCAGAGAGTTCTTTAGAAGCGGCCCGCTGGCGTCCGACGGCCTTACCAAACAGGTCACGAAGCTTCTGTTTGCAAGTATCCCAGCTGGTTATGTCCGCTTCATGAGCCTCGAACCACGCGCCAGCTGTTCCGCAGAGATAGAAGCCAACGTTGGCGAGCATCATCGTAGGGTCCCACCGGTACACTGCTGCAAACCGCTCGAACTTCGGAATCCAGTCGTCAACGTCAACATGGTCGGTGCCGCAGAAGTTGCCAGGGTCGCGCGGTTGCGTCAATACGACCGGCTGTACAGGCTGCGCCGGAGTCGCGGCTGAAACAGGAGCGGCAGAATTGGTTTCTGTTGCCATGGTCGGGCAGTCGAGAACACGTCCGCTTCGAAGTTCCGTCTTGCGTCGTACCCAGCACCTCCACCAAAAATGTTGCGAATGTATTTACTACTTTAGAGTAGAAAAGTACTCCAGCAGTCAAGATGGCAGCCGTTGTGTATTTTCGAACAGCCCACCAACGTCGTCGTCTTCTTCTTCGCACCGCCCGCATAGCTGCATAGCCGCGAACCCGCAACAATATGGTGGTTTTGGGACGTTAAACCCCACAAATCAATCAAATCAATCAATCATCAATCAATCAAATTTGCGCTAACAGAGCAGGAGAAACCACCATTTGAGGATGAACATGACGTGGCGCACCTGCTAGCCTTACGTGGCTAGCAGACGACGCAGGGATCAATTCACACTCACGGCCGGGCTGCACCCGCGCGCTCGCTTCTTACGGCCTTTGCATCGGGTGTAGTACATGCCTTTCGCCTCTCCTTTGAGGGGGGAGAGGGCGCTGCAACCCTGACCCTCTTCCGCCGCGCCCAACGCTAGCACATCAGTTCGGGTGTGCTTCTCCACTCATCGCGCGTTGAAAAACAAGTTGCTTAATCGACGAAGACGCACCTGATGATGTTGGGCTTGGACCTATTTCCCTCTGAAGAGAGCACCTTGCTGGCAGTGTCACAAGCCACGAAGTGCGCGCATGATCGTAGCCTCTTTGTGACAGAAAGTGCCATATCACACACCCCTTACCAGATCATCTGGGTACGCTGAATCCTTCCTTCCGTCAGATTCTATTTGATGGAAAAGAAACGCGCCCTTTTCCTCTGCTTTCTGTGCGTATGTTGCGACTTAACAGATGCGTGGTGCTTGCTTTTGCGATAATATTGGGACGCATTTTTTTTTCTCTTAGTTCGGTAATCACTGCACCTTCTTGGATTTTGAACGATGGTGCGACACTTGGGAGCGCAATCGTCCTATCATTGTCTGGTATCGACTCGCGCGATGAGCGTCACTCTTTATTGTCTGCGCGCAAACACTTACTGCTTCTTATTCAGTGAAAGCGTCTTGTAAAGTTGCAACACCCAGATCTGTTTCGTTGGTTTCCGTTTTTCGCTTCCTTGATGTTTGACGATGCTCGTGAAGCAGGATCTTTGCGATGCTTCTATGCACTTGAAATCAAGCAGGAGGGATAGTCCTCGAAAAGAGAAGGTGCAGAGTCAGGAATACGTTTTCTGATGCGGAAGGCATAGTCTTCATCGCGCAAGTGCCTGCTGCGTGCGACTGTCGATGCAGACTCGTCGTTGATGATGACGTTGTCTCTCGCAATATTATTTTGTCACTTGGCGACCAGCTCAGTATTGTTTTGGAATTGGTGAGAAGAAATACCGGGTTTTTTTCCCCGAACGGGGACTTGCAATAGGGAACCACGGCGATGGAGTGGCCGTGACAGAACACGGCAATAAACCTTCACAGAGCTAATATATATCCATGTGCGTAATGCACGTACTGAAGGTTGTACAACTGCCTTCTCGACTCGAGAAATTACTGTAGACTGAACACTGACAAAGCACCGAATGAAATGCAGCCGTGGTGGGCAAATCCAGAATAAAGCAAGCCACGCTACAGATAAAAGGCCATACAAGCATTGTAATGCTTACTTGCCAAAAAGTTGCAATGTTGTCAATTTCTATTTCTAAACATGTTGTTCTACAAACTAGAGAGATTGCGCAGAACTTATTTGCAGTACAGTTTTCGTTCAGGGGTAGCGGCTTGCGAGCGTAAGCAGCTGCGTACTTCGTTCGCATTCTTCATGGACGTGGCTTGCAGTACAAAGGAATGCAAAAGGGCTTGGGGTCTCCGGAATCAGTATTTCTAGGTGGTGTTAACACCTTGACATTGCACACCACGACTCTCTGTGCGTGCCGTCCGAAGGCGTTATTCAGCATCAAGGGTCCTCTAAGCTTTTTTTTTTACTTTCTTCTTGTACGCTGTTTTTTAGCCATTAGATATACAGCATACGTACGTTTTTAAAGGAGTTGCCAGGCGTCAAACAGTAGCTATTGGCCCTGAAAACCACTCTAATTGTATTAGGAAAAATAAAGAAAAAATATAAAATAGCTAGCAAAGGGAAAGCGGGGCGAAGCGTCTGTCCGTCCGATGCGTGCTGTAATGTGATAGGAGTCCACGGGCACATGGACGAACGAATGTACGGACAGACAGACGAATGGACGGACGCTTGACCCCACTAATCAATCACTCCGTGCATATGCTGCGATTTTGTTTATTTATTCCTCGCGCGCCGTACAGCGTTTTGATTGTCGTTGAGCAAGTCACACTGAACGTGCCTTATCTATAGCGAAGACCAGTTGTGGCGAGCACGACTGGACGGCCAGCATGCCAGCCTAAGAAGCGAAGAACGTTTTTAAGAAGCAATAAAACCACGTCGTGGTGCAGCTGTGATCACATTAGGGCATCTGCAAGAATTCTCGAAACAGCCTTACAACGAAAAGCAGCGCTAGTTCAATGAGAGCAAGAAGAATCCATTCAATCGAGTGTAAAAAGTAATCCATGGACGTAGAACGCTGTTGTCGTCTGACCTCGCTTGCGGATCGGGCTGCTATTTTTTTTTTCTTCGCCGGTGCGCCCCCCACCCCTTTCTATACTGCCCGCGAACTTCGAAGTATAGTTTCGAGAACATGTGGATTTCTTGCAGAGGCATCGCAATTTCAGCTGCTCTAACGTGGACGGCGGCAATCTATAGCAAAATAAAAACCCTGTTTGAAAATAAAACGCCCCAGCATTGACTTTGCCTCTCTTACTCTTTGACCCGACATTTCCAAACGAACACAAAGTTCTATAAAAGCACGAAACCATTCTTTTCTCACCACATAGAAGCTTCGTCAACAGCGCGGGGCAGCCTTTTCGACCGACAGAAAGAGCGCCGCGGTGCGGAGAAAAGACCGGGCCACGCCCACCTCTGGAAACACGCGATCTCCGTGCGATTGGAACGGCCGGAGACAAACCCGGCGCGCGCCCACGATCTCGAAGGCCATGGCCAGTTTCAGCCAGTTGCCACTAGACGGCGACTCCGCTCGATCTCGGGGCGATTCGCGCGTTACTAATTTTCTCTGTCTTTTTTTTTCCTCGCGCACGTCCCCGTGCTTTATTTATACATTAAAATTTGCGTCTTTACCTTTTCCCTTCTCTCCAGGGCAGAGTGGCAGACCAGAAGCTCCTCCTTCGAATTACCCTCCCTGCCTCTCAGTGCCGTGCGTACACATTGTAGGGCAATTGAAAATCGCGGCCCAATTCACGAACTGGGTCATTGCATAACGAAAGCTGAAATGTTTCGTACAGCTTGGGCTAATCGAGACGGCGAATGAATTAGCGAAGCGACTAACGAGAGATTTCTCTGACAAAAAAAGGCAACCCTCTATAGATTCACATCCTTTGTCTCTGTTACTTTACAATATACACAGCCTGTATGCTATTTCATAGTGAAGATAGCACGCGTGTGTTGAAACATTGCAAAAAAAAAGCGCCGAAGTCACGAGCCGGAGTGCTGTCATGGAACCACAGCTGCACTTATATACAATACGTTTATTGTGGGAGGCACTCACGCTCAGAAGGTGAACCTATAGCGAATCCAGGCAAGGGGTCTGCCTGTGTTCGGTATTGAATAAAGATGAACGCGACGGTAAGGAGCTGACCTTGAATCCATGCTGCGTTATGAATTGAACATAATCGAAGACATCGCGAGTATTCAATGTAGAAAGCTTTTAAAAAGGAGCGTTTTCAGTGTTAATCTGTGAATACCAAGCAACATTGAATCATTGAATTCTAGTCTTGTTGTGGTTAGCTGAGAGCCACACATATTATTATTATTATTATTATTATTATTATTATTATTATTATTATTCAGGAGAAGTAGTGCAGTGAACGTTCTTCATTGCATGACAACCCGCTGACACATGCGTGCTCGAGTACTTGCCTCCCTAGCATACACGCTAATATACGTATCATATACAACATAGCTACCAAGGAACAGTACGAACGGGGCGATATAAGCATACCAATAAACACTCAGTCTGCATTATAGCGCCACCGCGGTGGTCTAGTGGCTAAGGTACTCGGCTGCCGACCCACAGGTCGCGGGATCGAATCCCGGCTGCGGCGGCTGCAGTTCCGATGGAGGCGAAAATGCTGTAGGCCCGCGTGCTCAGATTTGGGTGCACGTTAAAGAACCCCAGGTGGTCGCAATTTCCGGAGCCCTCCACTACGGCGTCTCTCATATTCATAGCGTGGTTTTGGGACGTTAAACCCCACATATAAATCAATCAATGAATCAGTCAATGAATCAATATAATCTCAACTATACATAACCAAGATCGAGCCTTGATTAACGTCTAGCTGGACCGACACTCTTTTTCGATACGCCCCTTCCCCCTCTTTCAGCTGTCGTGGCTACTACAAGTCTCAAAAAAAAAAGAAAAGCTCGACCTGTGTTACAAGTTACGATAATTAAAACACTTAACCAGAAAGGGAAGGCGACTGTCGGGGCACCGGCCTACCACAACAGCACAACACTGCGCGACGAGCTGCTATCACCATGACGATAGTTATAGCGCGAGAACAAAACGACGACACAGAGACAAGAAGGACACGAAAGACACTGTGTCGACACGAAAGTCTCTGTGTCGTCGTTTTGTTCTCGCGCTATAACTATCGTCATGCCATACCAACTAGCCCAAGCTGCCACACTTCTATGCTATCACCAGTCTCGCCCGTCTCCTCCAAAAAGCATCCCGCTCACACGCTCTTTCCCAGCCCGGGCGAGACGCGCCAGCGGCGATTCGGCATGCGTGGGACGAGCCCCTCAACTGCATAAAAACAAAAAACAAGCGCGCCCATCCGCCAAGAAGGCGGCGAGTCACCACCCCGTGACGACACCACTACAGGACGCGCATATTGTGTAGGCAGAGAAGCGTCGCCAGGGCACTGAAGAGGGCAGCAGGGAGGGATCCAGGTGGACAGCGTCGGCGCTAATGCTCCCCGCGAGGATACCCCACGGCCGCGAAAGTGGCCGTTGCCATCGCCGACGCCCCCGGAGCGGCCAAGGAGGTTGGAGCGGCGCGCTCCCTGGGCCTTCACAAAGGGCTACTCGCTTCTAACACCGTGGGACTACTACTACTACTACTACTACTACTACTACTACTACTGTGCGCGTGTAATGTACGGATGGGCATCGTGCGTGCGTATGTGCTATGCCCACGCAGCGGCGCCCTCCCGCCCTTCGCCATCTCTCTCTTTTATCCCCCTCCCCCACTTTGTTTCCCAGGGCGACCATCAAGCTCTTGCATAGCAGCCCAGCTTTGGGAAGGCAGAGCGAAACGTCACGTGGCCGCAGGCTTTGTTGATTGATTGATTAGTGGGGTTTAACGTCCCAAAACAACCATATGATTACGAGAGACGCCGTAGTGGAGGACTCCGGAAATTTCGACCACCTGGGGTTCTTTAACGTGCACCCAAATCTGAGGCCGCAGGCTTTAGCTCTCACACACTATGGCACAAACTATGGCAAACAAAAATTAAATTATCAGGTCACTGTGGCTATTAATAAAATGTTGACGAATGTTGATTTTGATGTTGCATTGAAATTATTCAAAAAACAAACAAAGAAATATTTACTCGAATCTGATTTGTGCTTTGTATAAGCTTGTATTAAGTTTATATTTTATAATGCTTTGTATTTTGTCTACGCTGCATGCTTGGCAGCATTGTGTTACACTGGCAAATGCAGCTAACACTGCAATTATGTGTTTACGTTTATTTATGTCAGACTGTACAAGGGAGCCGAGGCCTCTGTCAGGCACTCCAGCCTTTAGCCCCGGCTTCCCCCTTTGTGTGAAAGGAAATAAACTTCACTTCACTTCACTTCACTTCACATCTGCGTATTTTACTTACCTCCTAAGTCCCCCCAAAATGCTATACGCAATTCGTAACACCCATTGGACAAGCAGCCAAGAGAAATCTGCGCATCGCATGGGTAGAAGTACCCTTTCCTTTTCCATCAGCGCTTATCATTACCCTCTGGCGAGCAGGCGGTACAGCTAATCCTGTCTGCATCGGTTCTGAACTGCCGGTTATGAGATAGCGATCCAGTCGAGCACAAATTAAGATTAACGAATTGTCAAGTCGATTAGGACGAGCATGTCGATGTTCTGCTACACCCACCAGCGTGTTATACTGCATGATTTTCTCTTTTCTACACCTTTACTCCTACCCCTTTTATCCCTCCTCACCCCCATCCCTTGTGAGCTACTGTTGAGGTGTCGCTCACTGAAGCAGACAGTTACGGGGCACACTTTTCTCTTCCTTTCTCTCTTAAGAATCACTTCTCTCTAGTACCTTAAATGTCACACAACAGATCAGAGTCGTACGATAATCGTGAGTTCTGCGCGCGCTCATTGCGGTACACCTTTTCCTAAGCAGCTCAAGACTACACGCGACGCGAGACGCTCGGCTTCCTTCACATACGCACATACTTCATTGGCCTTTTTACGCAGACCCCGAGCTGTTATACGTTGAACGTCGCAAACGAGGTCAGAGAACGTGTGTATGTGCGTGCTGGCAATGTACACCAAGGAAAGCGAAATTAACGAAGCCATTAGCAATGCTCATTACCGAGACAGCAGTATTTCCAATTATGCCCGTGACAATATAAGTACACTACTGAAAATTTGGCGCTTCTATACTGCACTCCGGCAAAAGCGTAATGCACGGGGTCCACGTCCTCCCCACCTGGTCAGTCCCGTAAACGCAACTAAGTAGCTGATGTGAACAGGTTCGCCTTTCCGAACGTACGCGAAGAGCCCCATTATCAACCACTTCTCACGCTTCGCCGTCCCACTCCGCCACGACGCTGTACAGTGAAGTAGAGTAACGACGCCGTATCCAAAACGCGCACATCATCGCCGGCTACCTTCCCACAATTCCGCGCTGCCTCATGTAGGCCTACGAGGCCGTTTTCGCGCATGACAGCCCGACATGGTGCCCGGCGAGAGGAAACAGGGCTCCCTTGAGCGTCACTGCGATTACCCTTTCCCGCGGCGAGAGTTGACAACGAGGCTACTGGACGCATGCTTGGCTGGCCACTTTGCACGCCTCAAGCGCGCGCTTCCGTTTGGACTGAATGAGCAAGTCTGAGCCGGCCAACGACGAAGAGAGGAGCGAAGGGTCAAAGCGCGGTCAACCAACCCGGCGACGCCCGAACAGATCGGGCAAAACGGCACAGATCGCTATGGCTGTCGATCTGCGGATAAGTTTCACCGGCGGTGAAGTCAGACAACGAAAAACAAATTAGACAGTCACGTAGTAAGAAATTTAGCAGCGCAGCTTTGTACTACCACGAAACACTCATACACTGACGCACTCTTCCCCACGAGAAACACACACCACACACAGCGTTCCCGTGTGGGAAGTGTGTGCGAATGTATGAGTGTTTCGTGGGAGTACAAAGTTGCGCTAAATTTCTTACAGTATGACGAATTACCAACTAGCTACACAACAAGCTTTATTGAATTAGGCAGTAACACGCGGTGAAAATCATCGGACAGCGGAGCTGTAAGCGCACCTGTGGCTAGCGAGATCACGCGCATCATCATCATAATTTAGTTTATTTATTTATTAAGTCCCCCTCTGGTCACGTGACCTGCGTGACACCTACGCTATTATTATTATTATTATTATTATTATTATTATTATTATTATTATTATTATTATTATTATTATTATTATTATTATTATTATTGCTACTACTACTACTGCTACTGCTACTACTACTACTACTACTGCTACTGCTACTACTACTACTACTACTATACCACTACTACTACTACGACGGCACAGAGTAGACTATAACCGCTTCGCTGAAAACATTCAGCAACAACAGAACCTCCCCTGACATTAGCTAAGTATACACATCATGCCCCCCCCCCTCCCCTGGCAAAATAATCCTGTATATACGAGGCGCTGTCCATACACTATGCGTATACGTATACAGACTATGTATTAGAGAAATAGAGTTCTCTGACCGTGGTACCGCATCGTGACACATGTATAAGGTTAGAAACATGTGAATAGAGGCAGACCATCAGTCCGATAAGACAGACAAAACTTCGGTGAGGATCTCCTTCAGATGCTCCCATTGTTTTCAACAAGAGCATTCCTTACGGTGTCGGATGAAGTAATTGGTCCCTGTTTCCATTATCTCTCATGTTTGTCCTCAGTTACTATATCTTTTTTTTTTGCAATTGTACAATAGCTACGGAGTAGCCTCCGCTATGGCCGTCAGTTAGTTGCGCATCACATAATTGCACAGCAGTAAACAACAGCTGAAAGGTCAGCGGCATAATCCGCGAAACTTTTTCTTCCTTACGAGATCCGTCTGTGATATATAAATGCTGGCAGGTTCCGCTAACACTGCAGTACAAGGTCATTTGTTCTTATCAGCCCTTGTATGACAAGCACAGGAAGCTTTCTTGTGGATGAGAGTGTGCGTGTGTGTGTGAATACTAGCACTGGTCCGGTGACCCCTTGCGAATATACAGACGCAAGCAGTATGTCCTGCCAATAAAGTTCGGACGACCACAGGCCATCCGGATAGCTAATATAGTGCGAGTCACTGCCCTCGTTTAACGGCGGTCTAGCTAACCTTATTTGCGCAGTTATACCATAGAGCACATTGAACCATGAGTTCCATTCGCCATGCCCTCTGTCGAATGGGACTATTACAAACGAGACTGCCTGTGCCTGATAGGGTCGCGAATAGACGCCGTCGCCAATAGCCGCAGCTTCGGACGTGTACACGAATTTTGGCGACCGCGACGCCACCTATCCGCACGCATCGCGCCATCTAGTCGGAATGGAGCTGAGTGTTTAGCCAACCGGGAACACCGCGTGCTGTTGGCAGTGCGCGACCAGACGGTGCATGCGCGTTCGTAACTGAACGGCCGAGAAAGAGAGGAGGCAGGTATATATCTCACCACTGTCGAGACAATGGAGACGGCTAAAAAGCTCTGACGCAACGCGCGCGGACCAGACAGTCCCGCAGAGAGAGAGAGAGAGAGAGAGATAGTGTGTGTGTGTGTGTGTGTGTGTGTGTGTGTGTGTGTGTGTGTGTGTGTGTGTGTGTGTGTGTGTGTGTGTGTTCGGCTGACGGCGCATCCACTCGACGGCCGTGAGAACAAAGGGAAGTGCTCGGATTGCGCTACTACTCGTTCATGCGGCCTCTTGTGTAACGGTGCATGCTGTGACGTGGGCACGCGATCACTTCACACAAACACACACAGACGCGCGCGCACGCGAAATGGAAGCGGCTGCCGATAGTTGAAATTGAAAAAAAAAATGGGGTGAGCAGGCCACATAAAACCGGAGGGTATTACGACTTGAAATAATAAAACATTAGCGTGATAAAATCAAGGGGGAGGGGGCTTTATTGTTATCCCATCAAGTGGTTAGATAACATTTAAAAAATGCTGGGGTTCTACATGCCAAAACCACGACACGATTATAAGGAACGCCTTGTTTTGGATTGATTTCCATCAATTGAAGTTCTTTAATGAACATAACTTACTTACAAAAAGACAAATGTGATTTTCAGGCTGTTGTTCTTCATTTATCAAGTACTTTTTGGTAGTGTATGTTTTAAAAAACCAATTCCCACTCGATGACCAGAGCCTAAACACGTCATAAAACAAGGAGAAAAAACTATTCGAGTAAGTCAAAATTAAAGGTGCCGCAGGTTTCCGAAAACGACGGTATATGGGCCGGCAATCCACCACCGACAAGCAGAGGTCAGAGACGTCCTTTGAGCCATGAGGGGCTATAAGCCCTCCAGAAGCGAGTTTTAGAGAAACAAGCCTAGAACCGTTTTTTTTTTTCGCGGTGCACGCTTGTTCTGTGCGACGGAGGCGTATGTAGCAATAACGGTAAACCGGTCAACAAATGCCGGATAAAAAGGTCGCACGAGGCAGGAAAACGTGAAGAACGCGTATATATATAGCCGCTGAGTCAAAACAAAGAGTACTGCTCCGGCTCGCTGGATTCCGTGCCGACCGGTTGTGCCCTCGCGATCTCCGACGACAGCGCAGCTCTGGCCGACTGGGTTAGTCCTACGACACCTTCTGCCGCCGGTCCCCTACGACGACGACAGGGTAGCTCTGGCCGACTGGATTAGCCCTACGCCTTCTCATGTCGCCCACAAGAGCTCTCGCCAGCTCTGCATCCATGTCCTTCTGTCCTGTCTTCTCCTTACTTCCGTCGCTCCCTGTCCCTGCGCCTCGCTCTCTCCCTCCTCTCTCTCTATCTCTCTATCTTTTAATCCTATCCTCGTTTTATTCCCTTCTCTACCCCCATCCCTCGTGAGCTACTGGTGAGGTGTGCTCCCCCTGAGAGACAGTTACGGGGCTCACTTTTATCTTCTTTTCATTTAAAATCACCCCCCCCCCCCCCGCACACCTTCAACTATGCCCGCGACTGGCATACAGTGTATTTAAGGCTATTGATGGGGTACCCCGAGCTTTAGATGCACACAGGCTGGTTGGCCAAACTTTACCGAAACTAATTTACACGTGACGGAAGCGAACAAAAAATTGTCACCGTATCTGCATGTTAATCTGCAAATTTCGTCAAAAGACGATAGTCTTGCGTGTGGAGAGAGTGAAAAACATTTATTTGATGTTCTGCGCAAGAAAATAGGTGAATAGTATTCTGGAGACGCTGCGTTAGAGTGCCTCGAGCGTGCTGCGGAGGCGAACGAGTGCATCAAGTAACGTCACACGTGAGACATGAGCGTCATCTGGCAGTTTTCTTGGAAAATGAAGCGTGTGGCTCTGAGACGGGTGTGCGCACCCGTCTCAGAGGTGATAAGGTGTAGAACATCAGGCGACAGGTAGATGCCACCACCGTCTCGTCTTAGCAAAGCGTTGGAAACACTCGCCTTTTCGTGCAAGCGTTGCATGATCAGCGCAGCGTGATAAGCGCTACGGTTCCTAAAATTACTTATGTATGCCTTTTATAATAAAAGACGCACGTACAGATTGTATACGTGTTGTTATGGTGCTTCAGATATGCGTAATAATCGCTTTTCAATTGACAATCACACAAGTATGAACGCTGAATCTTGAGGAATATTGGTGGGCACTGCGGATGGGCTCGGCCGTTTCAAATACCCGCAGACAGACAGACCAAAATTGTTGCGTCGAAGGTTCCCAAGAAAGACTATCGTCTTTAAAAAAATAACACTGTTCCGGTAAGACTCTTGCAAGAGTTCTCTGCAAGCCAGCATCTATACAGCACGACTTTACCTCCGGCACACACCACGGGGGCTTGTACTGAAGACACCGCGGCACCTTCGGTCACGTGCTGTGCGACAAGGGCCTCGAAAACCTTCGGCAACCAGCCGCACCTATCTATGGGGCGGTTACCTTTCACTCGCTTCTTCCGCGTCATTACGCTTCGGACTTCGCGACCTTCACGTGTGCGGTTTGCCTTTAACAGTGTTATGAGTATCCATTTCCACCTCCGGAAGCGGGCGACTTCAGCGCGAACCGCCCCTAGACCGGCGCCACGCCACTTGTTCGTGACAGCGTACAGCGAAGAGTAACATCAGAGACGGCAGCCGCGTCATGCAAGTAAACAGACACCCTGCCGAGTGGAGTGTGACGAACTTTACTTGGGTTCGCTCGCCTTGAAAGTTGCTCGAAAACGCGTGACTATGGAGAAGATGCCTGACGAAGAACCCGCTAATGGAGTGGGCTTCCGGTCAACGCGTGCACCTCTCACGCTCCGCGACCTCTACATCGCCTGAGCGGGTCGATTATTCGCCGGGAGGCCACGCCGACATGCATAGCATAACGCTAGCCACGAGAGAACGATTTAACAAATTATTGACTGATTGATTGATTGATCTCGCATAAGCGAGCCGAAGCACATTCTGACAGGGCTTCTCCCGCACCCCTCTCCGAACGAAAAATCTCCTTTCATTATTACGACTGGGTCGCGTTGCAGTTTATTCTGTACATCTCGGAAGTGCGGTCCTCCGCGTTACCGGTTTCCCTGGCGAAAGTGGTCCATTTTCATGACTCCGTGAAATTTACCGGGAGCACTTCTGCGAAAATCTTAGGCGGCAATGGTGTTTTCGCAGAAGGGGCTCGACCCGGCCACCTGTCGCCACAAAATAAAGATGCAAACTAGATTGTTTTCTTTTTTTACTATGATGATATTGATGTCGTTTACTCATTGTAAGATGTCTGCCACTGCAAAAAAAAAAACAATTATGAATGCATCGAGCAACTATCGCATTCCCCTCATCTTTGATGATTTTTTGACACATTAAATAAAACACTCTATCAAAAGCATGTCCCCCTTACTTTCCGCTCAGTGCACGCAAATGTAACATGATTATGGTTGTCTGCGACGTACGCACGCCTCCGCTGCTGTTACTGCGACTGTTCTTGGCCACGAGGTAAGGCTTGACCGTCGTATAACGTACACCCCTGCCAACTGTTATAGCCTCCGCATCATCCTAATATATAACTCGTTTCTGCTGCACAGTTTCGCACATCAGCAGAGTTCTCCCCAACAAATCAGGCGAGTGTCTATTTATAGGATTGATTGATTTGTGGGGTTTACCGTCCGAAAACCACCATATGATTATGAGAGACGCCGTAGTGGAGGGCTCCGGAAATTTCGACCACCTGGGGTCCTTTAACGTGCAACCAAATCTGAGTACACGGGCCTACAACATTTCCGCCTCCATCGGAAATGCAGCCGCCACAGCCGGGATTTGATCCCGCGACCTGCGGGTCAGCAGCCGAGTACCTTAGCCACTGGACCACCGTGCCGGGGCTGTCTATTTACAGGAAGGCGCACACAATGGACGGGCGGCGCCAGCCTATTTCGCGCTCGGTCGGCACCAGACTTCGTGGTCTGCTCACGAGACGCCTCCCAAGCCGAGGCGGACTGTGATATGTCGCTCGTGGAAATGAAGAGCCGCCGAGGTGGCTTTGTTTGACCACACGAAAGACAATGGGGCTGGCATCATAGGACCGAACACTCCCACGCCTACTCGACGCCGTGCGTCTGGCTCCGCCAGGTGGCGCCACTTGCGGGAGATGCTGTGATGGTTGGCGAACGCTCGGGTAACCAACAGTGTGTGTTCATACAATCCACACGTTCTGCGTACGTGCGTGCATGCGTGTGTGTTTTGAGACCGAACCCTCACTACTTGTGACATTGCACTAACACGGCGTAACACGCCGTAAAGAAGCCAATTACTGTAGAACGTTCACGCTTGATGAATAAAATTAAAAAAAAAAACGTAGTTACACGAACGTGGTTGCACTGGGCATGCAAACGTGAGAACTATGCGTACGTAACGCGTCCGAGACACATGTATAAGTTTCACGTACACAGATGCAGCTCCAGCATTCTCTACATTGAGCTTTCGCATGCGCGCTGTAATTACTTTCGCATGTCTTTTTGTGCTACGAAGACACTTCTACAGTAAAATAAGCTCAAGCCGAAGAAGCATGCTTTGTCGCAAGGTCGTCGCGTATTTTCAGCAGCAAAACAACTCGTACGCTGCGATCAGAATTGGTAGTCCGTGCTGTTTCGGGCTGGAATTAAGGACGTCCTCATGGTGGAAACAGAACAACATTTTTTAGGATGCTCACTGGACGACGTTTACGACCCAATGAGACCAACGGGGAGTCAGCTGCTGTCTGCGCGCGTTGTGCGGGCACTGAACACTTTCCTTCGGCCGCACGGCGTTTTAAGTACAGCTCCATTGGATACTGCACCCTGTCTTCAACGTTACAAAGCAAACCCTAGCGGCCACTTTTCGAAAGCCTAAGGCTACCTTAGCCTGCCGCCATCTTGAAACCTAATGAGCCGTCCGCTACTGATAGTTTCGTTATCTCGCGAGAGCGCCCTTCAAGACATTCGCGCACTTAGCGCACGCAACTTAACCGCGAAGGTTTCACGCACGTCCACATGACGCGCGGGCGGCAATCTATACGTTCGGCACACGCGCACATTAGTCACCCAGGACTTCGACGTGCGTCAACTTTTCCACGTACGTGTAACTAAGAATAATAGGAGCTTGCGGAAACGCAAACACAGACGAGCGTGACAAGCGAAAGGCAACACGAAAAAAACATCCTTCACATTTTGAAGGCTCACGCGCACGAGATAAGGGAAAAAAGGTGGGCACGCAAAATCAATCGGGCTACGAGTACGCGAGACCCCATGCATACACACGGGCCGCTGGGAGCGCGACGATCGCTATCTGTACAGTCTCCGAACACCACCTCGCGGAACGAACCGTAAACGACCGGTTCGTTATACGATCGAAGAACACAGCAAAACGGAAGTTGAAACGAAGCTTCAAAACACGAATAACAACCATAAAGGTACCTCTGTGTTTCCCGATAACACCAATTGAAAGGGCGAATCGTCCCGTATCGCGCTGGGCTAAATGCATGTATACCTAGCAGATGGCACTCGAAAACGCGCAGCATATCTAATCTGAACCGCCCCCGCGGAAGAACAGTACACGGTTCGTAAGTGCGGTCGATCTGCGACACGTGGTCAGAAGCGTAGCGGCTGGGGGGAAGGGGCGACCACATTAGAGCTCTACGCATAGCAGACACAGACGCTGCGCCGTGCTCCATAACGGGCTGCAGAAATCAGGCGTCTTCCCTCTGCTCTAATCACTACCACCAAATATGGAAGCTCAGATACGAGGCACGTGTCAAGGACAGCGTTAGCATAGCGCATGCACTATATGGGAAAATGTTCTTGAGCAGTTTTCCCGTTGAGATATAAATACGCAAAGAATAATGGAAGGCGTTGCATTAAATAAATAAACAATACACGCTGGGCCACTTCAAACGCACGCACACAGAACAAAACAGAGCACTTGTAACTGCCTCTTCAGCACATGGTGTGCAATCACGTTTCTTCTCGATTATTTTTAACCGATCGCCGCAATATCTACACGACGAAATATTTAGAGTCGCCCACAACAACACCATATCGTTGCCAAATTTCAGAAAAACGAAAACTATATATATATATATATATATATATATATATATATATATATATATATATATATATATATATATATATATATATATATATATATATATATAGTTTTCTATACTATATATAACTATATAGATACATATATATATGTGTATATATATATGACTCCTTGTGTCATCTGTAATCATCCGTAATTACCACCTATCGGATGCGGGCCTCCATGCAAAGAGGCTGCTAGCTTGCGGCCCTCGTATCAAGTTGACCTCGCTGCAGAGCACAGTCTAGAGAGGTAATAGCCCCCATAAAGAGCCTTCCTCTACGTTTTGTCAAGGCCGGTCCCGACGTTCGCCAAACCCAATCTATTCTGTAACCCGATGCAACGTAATTCGTCCTGTCGTTCCCAGAGCCGAATACAAAGACTGCAATTTAACAAATCGATCGTCGGCGCGTACCTTGTACTATTATTTCTTTCGTCTGCTTCCCAGTCTGCATAGCCGCTCAATAAAAGAGCCGCCTCTGTATACTCGCATCCCATCAAGCAGCTAAAAGTAACAAAGACGCCGCCCTTGGCCCCTAAGGGCCGTTTCTCAGGTAAATTACTCCGTAACCTCGGATCTTGCTCAACTTCGTAACAAATGAGATCGGTGCCTCCGCGGCGGCGTCTGCACCGGCGGGGAAGCTGTTCGCAAGTCTTACGTGGGCGACCTGAAGCCCATCTAGACACCTGTGTGCCGATGTATACGGTGCCACGTCACGGTGACGTAACGTGAGTCACGCGCCGGGCGTGTAAACGAGACGCACGGCGGCACACAGAACACCGCGTGGCCTTGGTAACCGCGTGGAGATTTTTCAGGCCGCTGCCTCGAAGGAAGGAGGAGGGGCGGGTAGACTGGAGTATGACGCATCGCCGCCGCTCCACTCGGCGCCCCCTGGCGCACGCGGCGTACCTTCTGAACCGGCCCATTCACAGCTTTTGCGAGACACGAAGCGGCATACTAAATAAAAAATTCCGCCATATCCACGAAGTGAATGATGATGAGTGGGCGAAGCTCCGGAGGTAAACCTGGTAAACCATGAATCCTCTGTATATTTTGCCCACTCGATTTTATTACATCGCTCCCCCTAGCGTACGTCGCCGCACTAAATCGAACGATTGCCTTCAACCAATGACACGCGCCATATGTGACATCATTCCTATTTTATAAGATCTCGCGTCTTTCATCAACTACAAGTACCGCTTTCTAGTTTATAACATCTTGCATCTTTTCATCATCAGCTACAAGTACCACCATCTAGTAAACACTACAAGAACTAAACGAGAGGTGGCTACATACAGGAGACGGTACCGCCATCTAGTGAACACTGCAAGAACTAAACTAGAGGTGGCTACATACAGGGGACGGTACCGCCATCTAGTGAACACTGCAAGAACTAAACTAGAGGTGGCTACATACAGGCTACAGGGGACGCACAGCCCACGCCCTAAGGAGCTTCGCCCCTAAAAAAAGAGACAAACTTTGTCGGTAGTGGATGGGCAACATGCGCGAGAAAGGGTTGCTTCCAAATTGCCCTACATAAGGGCCCCTTTGAGGTCAGACGCTTTGGGGACCCCGGAGGAAGGGCATTTCGGAGGGTTCGCGCTCGCAGCTTCAGATGCGCAAACACTCCTGAGCGCATGACGCTGCGAAGTACTTGCGCACTTTCAGTGCGACGGAAACGGTGACGGAGCATGCGACGACGCAGATGCGCTCGCACGCCATGCGAGGGCGCGGCGGGCGGAGGAGGCGTGCGGGCAAGACGTTGCGTCTACTCACCACAACCATCTCGGAGGGCTCCAGGGTGATGCATTCGCACACACGGCGACCCGTGTCAGCGGACCGCTTGCCGAAGCTGCGAGGAGAAGGAGTGTATAAGTTAACATTCCATATCGAAAATCGACAACACATAAGCACAGAATCAAGTACGCCTGCGCGTGTTTAACGTGCACATTAAGCCGAGCGTACACGATTGTTCTTGCGCTTAATTCGCCACCCGTCGAAATGGGGAATGCACTTGAATTCACCTGAACAACCTCATTTCAGATTTTCTTAACCGTACTCCAGTAGTTATGAGTATGATTGTTGGAAACATGTCAATTCACATATCTTTTTTTCAATATTGCCATGAATACGTTCAGTCCCGTGTACCTCAATCACACACGAGATCATCAACGGCTTCGCCTTAATGTGAAAAGTTTCCATCCATTTTTCATATATGCTGGAATGTATGAACTTGAATTTGTGAACATGCTTCTATGTGTCATCCTAACTATAGTATTTATCTCGCAATCAGCCGACACACTAAATACACATCTTAGAAACATCATTTGTGTGGCTTGTGCACCCTGGTGCACGTTGAACTACGAATGCCTTTCTTTTATTATCAATTTTCAATTGCCACACTGACTAGGGTGCACGTCACACGGAGGAAGGACGGCTTTAGACGCTTTGCCAGGGACTTGTTTGCCATCGCAGCTGCTACCCCCCCACTTGCGCATTTTGGTTACGCAAATGAACGTGTGTCGTTATTCAACGCTTCCGCCACCGGCTTCTGCAGCAACGCGAGGACCGCAAGAGGCCTCACGACCGTGGGTTCTGACCCGACATAGTAATAGGCCGGCGCCAGGCTGGAGCATCGGTGACGCGTCGCTCTGATGGTTTCACGTTTTCCGCAGGGCGATTGTGGTTAACCGCACCAACACATCATGTTGCTGGAGAGAGAGTATTGGCGTAGTCAAATCAACCAGGTCCAGTTCTTTTCGGAATCATGTGTGCCGCAGGCCATTAGTTTAACGCACGTGAAGAGAATGACTTTCGAACGCAAATCACCGTTTTGGTTTATTGGTTTAATGCTAAAAACTGCTCTATATAGAAAGCCAAAGCAACGCACGGTGGCGCTGCGACTCCGGACAGGCAGCGCCATCTTTGGTAGAAAAGTAGAAATTGGGGATGTATATGGTACGTTTTCCCTTCGCTCCAATGCGCTTCCGCTCGCTTACGTGCGCGTGCAGAGAGCTCGCGCTGCGTTTGAGTCACCTCCCAATCCACCGCCTGCAGTGCGGCTTCACAAGGATCTCTGAGCTGGTCAAGCACTTCCGAGGAGCGAATCTAAGGAAGGAATAAAGCTAATAATTCAAGTTCAAGATGTGGAGCAGACGACGGAAGACGACGCCCGACTCATTGCGAAATGCATATCTCGAGTCCTCCGTGATAATACCGTGTACGGCGTATGCATTGAGGTAAGTCTCATTTTGCCGACATGAAGCCGCGTACTCCATGGATGTGCTGTGTCGACGCTTATGGAAACCATATAATTGCTGTTTTGATGCGGTATTTAGCAGTAACAGCCATGTACTGTCATGGGAAAACGTTTGCGGCGTGCTAAAAAAATAAAGTTAGACGGTCATGGTATTAAAATGTCCGTGAAGTTTTAGAGTCATGTCCTCCGTGCCGTGGGCGCATGACCCGCTGACGTCACCGCGAAGCAGCAAGCTAAGTTTAACCACAGCGAGTCAAGTTGAAGTGCTCGCCTCGTTTTTTTTTTTTTTGGGGGCTCTCGTGCCATGCTTGCTCCATATTTGGCTAGCGCGGCTGTATTCGCCGGCTGTGACTAGATGGGAAACTGAAAAAAGCTTTACACGTGGAGAGCGTCCCTTGATGTTGTCTGCATTGTTGTGGCAGCCCACAACAATGCAGACAATACTTTGGACAATACTTTAGACTTCGCCGACGCTTCTGTGGGGCCGCTTCTTCCATCGCGGAAAGGCAACTTCGCACAGCGAGCGTCTCGTTTTAACGCGCCAAGCTGACGGCACGGACAAGAGAACGCATTTCGCGCGCGTCGCACACGCTCCTGTTTCGGCGAAACACACTCACTCGCCTCAGTCGCCTGAGACCTCTCTCGCGTCTCTCTTCAAGTGTTCCGGCGCTTGCCGCCAGGGCTAGGCACGGCGTTGTCATCGCTCCGCAAACTTGAGCTTCAAGTTTGCTGGAGGATCAAGTCAAACCCCTTTCATTTGTTGCAGTCAAAAGGTGTATAAAGGCACACAAAAAACAATAAACAGAAACACGATCGCGGATTCTCTCGCAACACTCGAGGTCAAACGCGGTCTGTTTCCTAAATCACGCAAGTTCCACCAGAGTGTACAGCGCTATACGATCGTTTATTGCAAGCAGATTCGGTTTGGCTAGCAAGTGACTCCAGTGGCACAGTAGAGACCTCTGCATCTGTCAAAAAGGAGCGCTCAAGAAAGTGTGCGCCACTGATTTCTAACGGCTACGTGAAATCAGGTCCCAAGCAGACGCGACAGAAGCCGGCGTAAAGAAGAAACAAGCGTCAAAAGACACCGAGCACGCGCGACTCTTGCCCTCGAAAACGACGCCGCCACGCCGCCCAAGCTCCTCGCATATATGATTGATTGATTGATTTGTGGGGTTTAACGTCCCAACACCACCATATGATTATGAGAGACACCGTAGTGGAGGGCTCCGGAAATTTCGACCATCTGGGGCTCTTTAACGTGCGCCCAAATCTGAGCACACGGGCCTACAACATTTCCGCCTCCATCGGAAATGCAGCCGCCGCAGACGGGATTCGAACCCGCGACCTGCGGGTCAGCTGCCGAGTACCTTAGCCACTAGACCACCGCGGCGGGGCTCCTCGCATATATCGCCGAGCGATTTCTAGAAATATCGAGAAGCGGCGAGGCACTCCTTGGTCAAGTCACGTGTCACGGAGTTTTCTAGAGAGTTCCCGCCTCTTCCCCAGCTTTGGCTGTGAAGTCATCATGTACACAATGATGATGACATAAACGTATTATTATTATTATTATTATTATTATTATAAGTGCGCCGGCGAACGCAGGGCGAACGTAAACGAGCGGTGGATGGTGGCGATCGGGAGATGAAGGTAGTTTTCCGCAACGAGGCGAGGGCTTGTTCTACAGTGACCAAGCAGGAGGAGATTAAGTGTGTGTTCGACCAGTGGGTTAAGGCTTGTCTTACAATCAGGAGGAGATGAAGAAGTGTGTTTTCCACCAGCGGGTGAAGGCTTGTCTTAAAGCGGGAGATTAAGTGTGTTTTCCACCAGCGGGTGAAGCCTTGTCAGTGACAAGAGTTTAAGTGTGGTTTCCCACCAGTGGGCGAAGACGTGACCTACAGTGGCAGCGCGTGAAAGGCCGATGCGTTTCCAGCGAAGAAGTTTTGTTAAGTGCGGTCAGTTGACGGCGCGAGGGTTTCCTAGAAAGAAACCTCGGGCGCAGCGGGAACACAACCGGCGCTGGATTTTGCGTGAGTGTTTCCTTGAAGAGAAGCATTCGAGGTTTGTTCCAAGAACTTTCGACTGAATACGTTTGTCGAACATTTTAGCCTATAAGTGTCTTTGTTAGTTAATGCACGAGATTGCAATGTAGCGCTTGTTGTTGTTTGTGCCTGTTATTTTGCATATATTGAGTACCCACGGAGCAGGAATATTATTACTGCGTGGGAGTACCTTGTGAGTGGTATTGTATTTGATTATTGCAGAGTGTACACGTTTGTGTGTTGTTTGTTTTGCCTTATCTTAATACATTTTTGGTTTTGTTATCAACTCTCGTCTCTGCTTCGTTCTTTGGACCACAGCCGGCGTTCGCTAACACACCAAAAAGACCAACACTAAATTGGCCGCGCTTTCGTAGCGCGCTTCGGGGGGGGGGGGGCGATACATCAGCCCTTAGAATCAACCTCACGATTGCCCCCCCCCCCCCTAATTAACGGGACCAGTGACAACATCGCTTAGCCGCGTCGCAAAGTGTGGTTGTGCAAACGCAGCCAACGCCTCCTGGTGATAACGCGATGACGGTCCCAAATTAGCGTATATACGACGGCGAATTACGTACGATGCGTAGACGTGCAAATCCTGCTCGGATAGCGAGGAGCACGACGTTATCACCGCGTCATCCGCGACATATACACACGCCGCACTTCCTCTCGACGCGCTCGTATACGCGTAGCCGGAGCCGGGAACGCTAATCCTTCCGGCCACGCGCTTATACGACAAACACGCCAGCGCGGCTCGACACGTCCGTGCAAACGGCTTGGCCCCTACAGCTTACAACAGCACGCCAGAGCTTCTCCGAGTCGTCTCGGTGCCGCCATCCCAGGGCCATCTCCTTAATGGAGAAAGCAGCCCACGCGGCCGCAGCTAAAAGTCCGTGTATACGCACACACAACCGCACGCAGAACGGAGAGGCAACAAGCCGGAGCGACGAATATCTAAACACACACACACACACACACACACACACACACACACACACACACACACACACACACACACACACACACACACACACACACACACACACACACACACACACACACGCTTACGACCGCGCGAGTCTACAGAACAGAGGGAAGCTAGTGCGAGAAGAAAGATAGGGAGAGATAGAGAGAGAGGCTACGATGCTTCATCTCCTCGGTAGGAGCCGCCGTGCGCTCCATAGTTCGCTCGCTGCCAAAGGCGGCGCACGAGAGACTATGGCGCTTTAGCGCGACAACGGCAATGACAGGGCGGGCATCCCAAGGGCGCGAGACAGCGGAGCGCGTCATGACGAACGACATTGGCGGCGTCACCGCCCGACGGGTGTGTGTGCCAGCTGCCGCGGACGGCGGCGAAAAGAACGCCAGCGGGCGCAGCTGCATGGACCCCAAAAAGCAAAAGTTCCGCGGTTAGAAAAAAATAAATAAATGAGCCTCCTCGACAGTACTATCCGTCAGCGCGGAGGGCCGCAGCGCAAGAGACGTCGTAAGAGAAGAGTATACGCTTAATGCCGCTAGGCCCCTTTTTCTTAATCGAGACTTCCCATTCCACGAAAAGGTGTGCCTGTCTTTGTGCAGGCGGCACTTACCGCTGCGCTCGAAGGCTGGGTATGAGGCGCGAAAAAAAAAAAAAAAGAGAAGTAGTAGCCTGTATACATAGACTAGCCCAAATTAAAAATGAAAATTGCGGAGTGGGCTTGTAATCTGCATACGAGTTAGGTCTCACACATGCAGAATACATAACAGTGTCAAGGATACTGTATTGGCAAAGTGCGTTGTATTTTTTTATACCATCGCAATGTTCTGTCTCCTGATCAGATCAAGTGAGCACATTATATATATAAAGTACAGCCTAGCCGAAACCAGGGCCACAGCGAGGCGCACCTGTCTTTTCGCTGAGCATGTCACGCCTCAATATACGCGTTTCTTATGGCTAATCCCACTGGTATAGATCCGGAGCGGCCGCCCAAATCCGGGAGCGAGCACTCGGATTGGGCCAAGCCAGATATGCGAGCGTAACATGCGAATGCTCCGCGTGAGGTCGCTCCGGAAGTTCTTATTCACGCATAAACGTTGGTTCACGCATACAGTGCCGGAAACTTCCTCGACGTAGCCGATTATCTTCGGCCGTGCACCCGGACGGCCAGGGAGCATTTCCGTATGTATCATTTCGTATAGCACGTAAAACTCGTCGTCGTTCTTGCTGCTGCTACAGAGCAGAACGAGTGCCTGTCGCTGTCGCTCAAAGCGAAAAGCAAACGAGCAACAGCACATCCGTCAAACGACGCCATTTTCGAAGTGTAAACAAGTGCACAGGGTGACTAGATACCACCTCAAAAAAAAAAAAAAAACTTAGCTGCCATTGAGCTGCCCGACGGTACCGGAAATACAATACTTTTCGGAGTTGCGGCGAAATCCGCCTCTCCTGAAAGGCGGAGCACGCGGAAGGCTCCATCACGGAGTGGGTCGCTCCGAATCTGCCAGTGGAAAAAGCGAACTTGTTTCGAATCTACCACTGGAATGCCGATTCTCTGCCGCGGAGCAAGAACACTTGCTACGGCTCGACGAGTGGAATTTGCCACTTTACTCACACGCTCCGGCGCCGCAAATTACGCATCTCGAATAACAAAAGAGTAGCAATCACGATCACGCGGCCGGAGGGAAAAAAGGCGAGCGCACAAGAAATGTCACATCTCGAACTACGAGCAAAGGGCCCATGGCCCAACGGAGCCACGGTTTCTTCGGTGAATGCGAAGCGCGTGCGCCTAAAACCGCGCCTCGGCGCAACGTTAGGTGGGACGACCGCCAAGCCCCCTTCTCCTCGCCCTCCCTATCTCCTCCTTGTATAACGGGGTTATGCCGAGCTGGGTACGAAACGCAAGAGACGATTTGGGAAACCTACACTGACGCAAAGCCTCCGCCATCGGTTGCGTCACAGTGGCGGGCAGCAGTGCTCAAGTATTCGCAGACAAAGTGGCGCGTTGTATCGAGCAGAAAAAAAAAAGCGTGAGCCTTGACACTGCGCACGATGACGGCAGTACATAGCTGCCGCATAGGGCGCACCACAAGTCCCTTTTGTGATAAGTGTGGCAGCATAGAAACAGTGGAACACATACTAGTCGAACGCCCCACGTATCGCGACGAGAGACAATTGTTTGAACGACAAATGGTCATAATTTGCGACGACCAGTTAACTTAGAAGTGTGGCAGCTTGGGCTAGTTGGTATGGCATGACGATAGTTATAGCGCGAGAACAAAACGACGACACAAAGACAAGAAGGACACGAAAGACACGAGCGCTCGTGTCTTTCATGTCCTTCTTGTCTCTGTGTCGTCGTTTTGTTCTCGCGCTATAACTATCGTCAGACCAGTTAACGTTGAACGGCAAATTAGGGCTAGTGCCCGGACCGTCAAAACAGCGTCGGGTTGTACAGTCATAAAGTCGATTCCCTGTCCGAAATTGACCTTGTTGAAAGGCTCTAGTGATAGGATACTTCACTTAGGAAAATTTTGACCTACATGACAGCCTGATTGCACATATTTTCATCAGATTCACTTGCACTATTCATATCCCCTTATATCCTATTAGATGCGAAGCGTCTTATGGTTGAGCTCAATCCGGTGTGCGGCGTGACTGCCCTTACAGCGCATGCGCGCCCCTCCTCCTCTCTCGCTTCGAAACGCCGACGCAGGCAGCGTCAGCTAGCGAGTTGCGCTTGACTGCTCGCGCTGCATAAGCCTTCAGTGGTCACCTAATATATATTATTGCGATAGCAATGATATGGACACTCTCGGCTGAGTTTGGACGCGTTTTCGCCGTCATTGTCCAGGATATATTTATAAGGCACAAAGAAACATAAATCAGCAAAACAAATTAATCTAAGACATCTACCGTGGCTTCTAACCAGCGGCTCTTCACTCCTCAGAGCGCTGCGCCTTAACCAACTATGCCGCGCCGCTCTTGCTAAAATTATCCATATAACGGCGATATATATATATATATAAGTATATATACGCTATTTGCCACTGGCTTACTGTCAATTGACTTGAAGAAGAAAAAAAAACATTCTTGAACAAATCTTCCACGTCTCACTTGTAGTTACGCAGAACGAAAAATGAGACAGCTTAGTTCCACCCAAAGGTAGAACTAGCCAATCCTTCGCGGTGGGTGGGAGCCATATATTAAGGAACAAGCAAGCAAGTTTGCTTATTGCTTGTCAGTGATGTGCATTGGAACTGTACTTTTCGCTACCATCACCGGTATCGTCGACGTCGACTGACGCCAAGGAAGAAAACGCCGGACAAATGCCAGCGAAAATGCCGTATGTAGTTCGGCCTTTGTGCATGTAGTTCGGCATTTGGCGTCAACGACGCCGCCACTGTAAGCGTTAGCACTCCCTGCTTCGCTTCTACACATGGTTCCTTTTAGCGGGAGATGGAGTGATTTTTTTTTCTACCCTCTCTACTAAGATCTTTTAGTCCCCGTCTCTATACAGAGTAGCATGCCGGCGGTATATAGACGCCCCTAAGAATCTTTGTTTCTTTCAAATGAAGAGTCTATCTTTCCCTTGCACGCAAGCTCTGATAGAACCAGCTTTCAGTGTAGAGACCCTCACATCATTCACACATCATTCGTTTAAGCTGAAGGCTCACCTTCTGGTCGGTGTGCGCGCAACTGACAAAAAAAAAAAATGAGAGAGAGAGAGAGAGAGAAAGACAGGGGCGAGGAAGAGGCCGGGACCCATGCCCCGAAAGAGCGCGGGCTTTTCTTGTCACCCCAGCAAAGTATAGGACGCCTTCCCTCCCCCTCCTTGGAGCCTCTTATTTTTCGCAGCCTATGCCCGCTTTGCCCGGCGACAAGAGAGTACGGTAACCAGACTGAGTAAGGGAGCATATATATAGCCAAGGAGGCTTACCTACACAAGTTGCTACGTACCAGCCTAAAGGGCAACAATACGAGCTTTAAAAAATTACGCTTTAAAAACGCACAGATACCACTGGCGTAGGCAAGGGTGGGGGGGTTGAGGGGGCTCAACCATTGTCTCCCGAAAGTTTTCAATTTTGCATGGGTATATATACACGCACACAGCTCCGCCGCGGTGGTCTAGTGGCTAAGGTACTCGGCTGCTGACTCACAGGTCGCGGGATCAAATCCCGGCTGCAGCGGCTGCATTTCCGATGGAGGATAATAGTGCTGTAGGCCCGTGTGCTCTGATTTGGGCGCACGTTAATGAACCCCAAATGATCGAAATTTCCGGAGCCCTCCACTACGGCGTCTCTCATAATCACAACGTGGTTTTGGGACGTTAAACCCCACATATCAATCAATCAATATACACGTGGCACAACAAACGCACGCACGAGCATACATAAGTATGGCTGCACATCCCGCCGTCCAAAAAAAAAAATTCTGGCCACGCCCCTGACACGCAATTATAACACCACCAAATTCAGCCAAAGTAAGAACAAGTGACAGATATACCACGTTATTACGTGCAATAAGAGCCTTGATATATTCAACAGTAATTGCTGGGGTTAAACGTCCCGAAACCCCCATATGATTATGAGAGACGCCGTAGTGGAGGGCTCCGGAAATTTCCACCACCTGGGGTTCTTTAACGTGCACACAGGCCTCAAGCATATTTGTCTCCAGCGGAAAGATGGCCGCCGCTGCAGGGAATCGATCCCGCAACCAACGGGACACATTACATAGCAACGCTGAAGCGCATTCTTTTCAAAAGTACGTTTTCGTTAGTGTGGCAGAAAAAGGTTGGTTAGCGGATCGAGACGCCGCACTTCCAACTTGCTTTCTTTCTTGTTTTTTTTTTCGCACCGAATGCGTTGCATCAGTGTGGCTCATCCGATAACATCTACACTGTCGTTCTATACACTATATTCCACACGGTAATACCGTTAAACGTATGCTATTCTACGTAACTTCTACATTATAATCAGTCAGTGCATTTCACCCTTTTATGATTCGAGCGCAATCCTTCTTTACCAATGTAAAACCAAGAACATTGATGGAGATTTACGAGCAAATTAATCCACAGGCATCAATAGGAAGTGAATAGAGGGACAGTTACACATCGCCTCTTCGTGTCTTTCGTATTTTTTCCCTCACGAAGCTTTTTCTTGTGTCAAGTATGCTAGAAACATGAATTTGCTATAGCACAGCCTTAAGAGCCGACAGCTGGCAGGAAACATCTGATCAGATCCCAGTGGAAATGAAAAGAGTGTGAATTATAGCGGTAGATTCATGCGTCCTGTTCCCAAATTGAGAGGATTCCATATTTTTTAGTTGTGTACAAATGTCACAAAAAAAAAAACCCGGTGCGTCATACAACCTAGCGGAAAAGCTTTGAAGCCAAACTATACGGAGTTTTTCGTTCGCTCCACGCAGGCGACCGCTTTTATGCGCACCATATATTCAAATCTCAAAACTACGGTATGCACATTTTTATGCACCAGCGCTCCCTTCTGGGCTGCTCACGAGGTGAAGAGAGCCGACAAGCCGCGCTATATGGCTTCGAGGGAACTATAGTGGAAATACGTCAAGCCACAGCGCGTGTGAATGAACGCATGCGCAGCATATCGCAGCGTCCAAACGCGAGGCGCTGTCACTCTCGCCTCCCGCTGTTTGTAACGTATGTTAAGCGTATACGGCTTGACAGTCGCCGCAGAAAGAAAAATTCTGATTATACACGTTTCGCGACGCTTACTTTTTTTTTTCAAGAAATACAACGGTGACTACATCAACCAGACTGGCATGCTCACTTAATAAGAAACTGGGCAGGCCGAAGGACGTATGTGTTTCGAGGTAGATTTCTTCGAAGCACTAGTGGCGTCAAGCCTGAAATTGGGCATGTAGGGAAGGATGATGCTCCTGCTCCACTAGAGTCGCCGGAAAACTGCGTTGAAATGAAGCTCACCCCAAGGTCTTCTTCGTCTCCCCTGTAGATACTCGGTTTCAGTTTCCCTCGGTATACAGGCCAGGGTGTTTTAGCTCCACTAGCATCGTCGGCTATCTGTTGGGCAAACTATTGCGTTCTTCCGTTTTTAGTGGACCGGCGTAGAGCAGTGGGATGAAGCTATAACCCGTTTTTATGATAGACCGTGACTACGAGACACGCCATGACGACAGGAGACGCTGACAAGCCTATAGACGCTAAGGTGATTCGCACCTAATAGGCAAGCTATGTTTAGTGTTGCATAGATGAAGACAGTTGTCCGCCGCGGCGGGGCAGTGGTTACGGGTGCTCGGCTGCTGATTCGAAGGTTGCGGATTCTACCCAGGCCGCGCCGGTCACTTTTGAGTGGAAGTGGAAATGCCATGGAGCCCGTGTAGTGAGTGATGTCAGTGCTCGCTAACGAACGCCGAGTGGTCAAAATTTCCGGAGCCCTCCACTATACGGCGTCTCTGATAATCATACCGCGATTTCGGGACGTAAAACTCCAGATATCAAAATAATCAGGAAGACAGTGAGAGACAATTTGAAGAAAGCAGAAAAGTTGGACTGAAATGGATGAAGGAAATGAAGACGAGGCAGAGAAGAAGACGGTATAGAGAGGGCTCTTCTGCTCGGCAGTATCGGAAACGGATCTCAGGAATTTGTGCGGTGGCGTTCCACTATAAGCGTTTGAATATAGCCAGAGCGCATAGTTTCACTTTCTACCTACTGCTAAAAATATACACTTAGAAGTAGTATGCGCCTACCGAGTAAAAAAAAAAGTCCTGCAGCTTGTTACGCTTTGTAACAGTTCCAAGGTGACAGCCGGGTGTATTACGGCGATGCAATAAGTGGTGAAACCGGTGACCAGGCTTCTTGCAAGAGATAACGATCCACAGTGTGCGAATCACCCATTAATTTACATTGAAGATCTCAGTAAATTGTATTAATCAAAAGTGTGCCAGTCACACAGCCAGATCAGTATAGGTATTATAAAGTATACGAAAATTAATTCCTGCGATTTCCACACGTAGCAAGGTAACCTCTGGATGTGCAGTGTGGTAAGGTTGTGATATCTTTGAAATAGGTTTATTCAGTGATAATACACACATTTTGCTCTACTATAATAACAATATAAAAACCACAGCGACGACCAGCCGATAGGATAGAAGCTTGCCCCAAAGGATTGATTGATTGATATGTGGGGTTTAACGTCCCAAAACCACCATATGACTATGAGAGACGCCGTAGTGGAGGGCTCCGGAAATTTCGACCACCTGGGGTTCTTTAACGTGCACCCAAATCTGAGCACACGGGCCTACAACATTTCCGCCTCCATCGGAAATGCAGCCGCCGCAGCCGGGATTCGAACCCGCGACCTGCGGGTCTGTAGCCGAGTACCTTAGCCACTAGACCACCGTGGCGGGGCTGCCCCAAAGGAAATAGTGCATAGTCCGCTATATATTTATGCGTACCACCATGATTTGTTACACGGGTGAGGGAAATGCTGCAAAAATAATGTCTTTGCTGAGCACCGAAGCACGCGAATTCAGGAATGCGCAATTAGCCAAACCGCACGAGGTTGACGATATAGACTCGGCAAACGTGAAAAGCTGACCCAATAAATGTTCGGCGCCACTTCCGCCTGTATACAGAACTTCGGGTGCTTAGCCAGAGGTGGAGTACGGCTGTACACGGTCTAGCTTACTCAATAAACAAAAAAAGTGCAAAAACGAATGGAGAAATAGGAGCAGACATGGCCGACAGAAAAAAAAAAGAAAACAGTAGATGGCGTGGTTGCTCGGCAACAGCTTTTTAGTTGGCTCGCACAAAGAAGATTCGGAATAATGAGAGCTCAATGGAAAGCAACAAAAAGCGAATATTACATGAGAATGGAAGTTTTCGAGTCCAATTGAGATGGAACTCAGAGTGAAGAAGAAGGCGAAAAGATAAAAAATAAAGCCGGAAATGAAGACGGTGCAGATACCACGCGGCTGCTGGAGCGTCTGCAAGTGCGTGCGTGCGTGCGTGCGTGAGAGAGAGAGAGAGAGAGAGAGAGAGAGAGAGAACGCGCAGGCGATCGTGCCAAAGTGCAATTTTTACGACGGACCGTTAATTGCGCGCGCCGAGGTTTCCGCCTTCACAGGTTTCCTCCGTATACATGCGGTGCATGCAAACGTACATAGTGCTACACCTCCTTGCACGGTGAGAACGAGGATGCAACTGAAGCGGCATCTGGCGCCGAATAAAAGACGAAAGACGTACTACGAATGATCTACAGGCCAACATACATGCGAGTAAAACTAGAAAAAGAAATATCGAAATAGTCTGCTCTATAATTTCGGACCACTCCTTGCGGGGATGTTAAACTGCGTACGCAGAGTAAAAAGAGTGCTGCAATAGCGGCGAACCTCCTTAGATAGCTATCGCAACAGTTTTTTTACCGTTTACGTACACGCATGCTTCTTCGAACGGGATACCTCAGATGTAACGAATGTGAAGGTGATCCCAAAAGTGTTCTATAAACAAAATATTTGGTATAAAATACTTCATACATCTAATTGTTCGAAAAACTTTTGCAACTGTTCGATATTCTAAGTCATTCGTTATATGTGGGTTTGATACAATAACAATGCGGGCTCGACTACTATTATACACGATATTTCACTCACATTTTAATGATAATGGCCCCATGCACCTACTCGTCTCAGCCGTTAAGCTTCAGACGTTCGTTCTGACGAGCGAGAAGGATTGAAAAATAAGTATAATCTGGGAACAAGAGTACAGAAGGGAACACTCTGCTGTGACTTTTCCACTGCGCGCAATAGAGGAGGAGGGTGAACACGTAAACAACAACGCTAGCATGTGTCGATCTAAACATACAGAGTGGTAGGAACTGACCGGCCAAAATGGTGGAGCATCTGCGAGTACTAACCTTCCCTTCGCAAATTTACAGCAACGGGTGGAGAGAAAAGAGGGTGCGATAGCGAAAGAAAGTAGAAGCAAACAGCAGAAACTCGTAATATTCACCGAAAATGCAGAGTCAGATATATTGTTGGCACGTGGTAACAGCTGTACATCGTAAATGGGCAGAAGTACTGAGCGGCATAAAAGCGCACGCGAAGCATTGAATAAAGCTTTTCATTTCTGAACGCACCGACAATATACGTGCAAAAAAAAAAAATGCGCCGATGCGCCGTTTACGAGTCACTTTTAGGGATCAGGTTATTCCCGGGCGACTCTGAAATAGATACATCACCGAGATAACGCTTGAATGAGACCGCGTCAATATATATGCCTAAATACAGCTCGCCCGAGCCACAGCCCATGTTTACTTTTTTTTTCGTTTTTTTATTCAAGATCGAGAAATCACTTAAATACCTGGCTTCTGAAGAAACGGCACGCGAGGTTGAGGAGCGAAGAGGTGGAAAGAACAAGGACAACACAGAACACGCCTCACTTCCGCGAGAGAAAGGGTCAAGGAATTTCCCAGGCATGGGCCGCTCAAAACGCCGCATTATTAAACGCCATCACATGCGCGGCGGCTCCAGGAACACCTCTGAGCTTGCATTTGCACGTAGCGAAGACCATGCGCACGAGAGTGTGGAGACAATAGGGCGGTAGACGTGCAGACAACGTATTGGGCATCACTGGCGCACAGGTCCAACGGGTTTTACGGCCGTGTATACATCGACGGGAAGGAAGGCGTGCGCATAGCCGCTGGCATCACCGGGCGCACCTGAACGTCCATACCGACGACCGAGCTCCTGGACAAGCGAAGAACGACCATTAAGCGCGCGCCGTACAGGGTGAAAGAATGAGGTGGATGTTATAGAGCTTCGCGCGGACCAATTCGGGCGCGTCCGTGCGAGCACCCTCGCACAGGCCGCCTCCGAGAACCCAGGCCAGGCCGTTCCGAGTCCACGTCGAGCCAACGGCACATTTCGCGGGCGCCAGCAGTTGCGCGCGCAGCTGCCGCACTTCTAGAAACACAGGGAAAGAGGAGCAACGTGCGTCGTAATTACGAATATACGCTACTCGGGATATACCCCTCGCCAGACTGCAGCGAACAGAAATCCACGGGACGGACATGTATGTACGGCAGGTCGGCAACAAGTGCTACACGGCTCGACGGACACTTTTAAGTTCGCACGAGTATGTGCCCAGACATTGTAAATTAAAATTACTTCCGCGCATTCATGCGTGTGTGCGCGCGCCGGAAAACGTAGTCTGTTGAGACTTCTCCCCCAAAATGAGGTTTATATAGGTGAACACTATATGATTATGCGAAACACCGTATAGTGGAGAGATGCGGAAATTTTGGACACCTGGGGTTCTGACGTGCGGCTAAATTTGGATACACCGGCTTCATGCACTGTCGCCTCCATCGAAATGCAGCCGTCGCGGCCGGGTCTCGATCCCGCGATTCTCGAGTCAGCAGTCGAGTAACATGGCCACTAGAGCACTGCGGTGGGTGCTGATATTTCCTTGGCTAGTTCGTTCAATTAAGCGTTCGCTGTGCTGCGCAAACAATTCATTGAAGTGAACGACGCACACGCTTTTCGACAATGTTCGCCATCATCGAATCCCTATGCTCGTAAAAATGCAATAAGAAGTGTACCTTTCCCCCGTATTCAGAAACGCTTCTCGTCTCGACTTTCCCCCTTCATTTGACAGAGTTGAGCACTGCACCGCTGCTCGGCTAAAAATGACGCTGCGCTACTCAAGAATAGCAACAAATTATCACCGATATGCAGTGACTTTTCCTGCCTATAGATGGCGCTCTAATCGGCTTTCTCAAGTGAAGGTGAAGCGTTAAGTGAAGGTGAAGCGTTGAGTGAAGCGGCGTTCTAGAATACGGGGGTCAGCCACAGGAAACACGAAACAAAGTGGGCTTAAGACGGTTCTCGTCGTGGACTACACTGCTTTCGATAAACGCAACCCTCGACAAACAACTTGCCATGGCAGGCATGCACGCGGAAGCAAACCTGGGCGCACGCACGCGCTACGACATCAAAATGTGTAACGGGACACCGAGATGGGGTCCCCCAGAAAACCTGCCCGCCCCAGCGTTGACAAAGAACGGGGACGCTTTGAGGCCTCCGCGGGGTTAACTCGGCTAACACCCACCCCTGCTGACGCGCGACGGTGACCCCATCTGATCGCGTCGTTCCTTGAATTTATATCGGCGCTGCACGCAACTACGCTGCGCCGCGTTCCCGCGCCATCGACATTGTCCGTTTGCAGTGTCGGGCTACACGCAAGCTTCGCTTTGTCGTCTATGCAGTGCAACGTACCCGAATATGTGCGGGATCGAAATGGAGCGCGGTCAGGGGCGTGGTTTCCTCGTCACTGCGAGGCACCAGTTTCAGGCCAGAATACCCTTCGAGCAGAGCATGAGTCACGCTGACAAGAGCATTTCACTTCGAAAACTCCAGTAAGCGAGAAAAAAAGTGCGTGTACAGCTTATTGAGGGCTTCCCAACGTGAAGGATCCGTATATCTTTTACAAGACCGTCTTTATTGAACCTTTCTTTACTCATCTATAGATCCTACCGAGAACTGGCTCTAATCAGCCACAATTTCTTTTTACACGACCCAAGGTAGGTGATCGTTAGGAAAACTGTGCTAATTAAGGAAGCAATCGTGCGATTTACACACTAGAGGCAGCCAAAATGGAGGCTCAAACGGCAAATATATTGTCACGCTTAATTATAGAGGTGTAATATTCGCAAGTTTCGTACATTAAAAAAAAGGTTTTAAAGCAAACTTATTCAATATTTTATTTACTCACTTAATGAAAACATGGGCGGTCACAATAAGCAAGCACTGTTTATACACACTGCATAGCTCCTATAGTATATAGCTTGGTGGAACACCTGGATCCCTGGCTTTAGCTCCAGCTGGCTTAACGGACCAACCGGCCCAATAACATTTCATAAGATGTCCGTGTAAGACACAGCGCCGTTCATCTATCTCGAATAAAGTATACAAAATAAAAGAACACATACGCGAAACGCTTTTTTTACACAAGTGCGCCCACTGTAAGCGACACGCGAGACGAATACCGCAACATGGATAAGCTCCAACAAGCACGACATAGCGCGCCGAATACGGCCCAAACACACTGTTCTATGACATTATACCCGCTTGCGAGCCAATGACGCAGACCACTCTTTCAAACAAATTGTAATTGATTCGTTGACGTTATTGCCTATTGTCACTAACACACTGCCATAGCTGCAGTCGTTAACTGCAGCATTTGGTAGAAATCACGTTGACTAAACTAAAGATTGTCGATGTTACTAAAGCGCGTCTGCTGCGGATTAAAAATACAGTTATACGCAAGTGTGCTGGCCTGGAACCATTACAGAGTTATGACAGTTAACCAGAACGACGTTTTTTTCAGCATTTTGTTGTTTTACTTAATAACGTCCATAGACTTCTTGACGACGTCTTGTATGTTTAAGACTGTCTCGCGACCAGGCCTCCTAAACGAATGCTCATTCGAGTCAACTACCACTTCCGAGCGTCAATTTACACCGACGAGCTCGAACCCCGCGTGTCTGCCATCATTATTAAGCCTTCACCAGTGAGACAGCCTAGAGGAATTCGAACACCTCCACAAATGAACATAACCGACAACAAATGCCAGCCACCGCAATAAGCATCACCAAGCATACAAACATCAGAACTCTCATCTTCCATGTTCATTTTAGTAGTTTTCTTTTTTATTTACGTGCATTTGAGGTGATCTCTGCGGGTCAGCGAATCATAAAATGATTCGAGAGGAAAAAGGTGACATAGAAGCCTCGCGGTATCTGCAGAAGGGATTCCATTACACGTGTTCCCCAAGGACCACGCTCGCGCATGCATGACATTACGCGGCCGGCTTTCCCAGAGCGCACCGCCAAATCGTTCTCCGCACGAACTGCAAGACACACGCTTATAACCCCCCTCCCCCCCCCCCCCCCCTGAGACACGCTCGCCATGCCCTTTACTACACGCTGCACGCATTGCTCGCAAGCCGAATCGGTCCAACGGGCGCGGCAGATGAAACAGTCAAAATGCATTGTCAGTACCCGGCTTTCTTCGTCCCACCTATAGCAAGGATATTGGAGCGGCTTTTCCATCGTTTCGGGTCAATTTTATTTTTCCTTCTTTTTTTCTTCCCGACGTATATGTACCACATCTCTCCATGAAGCAATTTATCACGGGGAAGCCACACAACACAGGACGGGGTTTTCGGGATGCGTGGAGGAGGCGAGGGCAAAATGATGGGGGGGGGGGGCGCAAGGGTGATAAATAAATGGATGTCTGTAGTGGCCCGCACATCCCGTTAGGTCGCGATGTTCAACTGACGTCTACGTCGTGAGTTCATTCATCATGAAAAAGGCTTCCGGCTCACCCGTAACACGCGTGTGCCGTGGGTGGTGGACGTGCCCACATCGGGTGACAGGAAGCAAAAAGGAACCTCGTCTTTCGGCCAGGCCCTACAGCGACACCTTTCGCGGGGCTTGCGAAGCACTTACAAGTCTGTCCCGTAATTACGGCATGCGACGGAATACGGAACGCTGTAGTGCGCGTGAACCCCTCGTCGCTCCAACAAGTGTATTTTAACCGCGCGCTGTTAGGAGCAGGGTCTTACGTCGCTGCAACCAGTTGTTAGGACTGGTGGCAGCGGTGGGTTGCCGTCGACCCCCAGTCCTAACGGCGCTCGGGTCACGGATGAGGCTTGTTAACGGCGTTCTGCTGATGCGCGTCACCGTGGTAGTGAGAGATACGCGACAACGGGGTTATGCGCAGGGCTCGCTCACAACCGGCGTGTATAATGTTACAGAAAAGAGGAAGCCGAAGAAAGCTCTTACATTTGGACGAAGGCAGGCTTCGTAACGCGCACTGTACTATGCATACTCTCGAATAGACTTCGAACATCGATCGGCCTGCACAGCACTTTGGTGCTGCAGCTATTTCGTCACGCCTATAGCCTACGTACATCCACGCCACTCTGTCCTGGCATAACGTTACTTGAAGCTTAACAGAGGCGGCACTGTGCAACGGCAACACGGTAAAAATCAAGACACTTTCAATAATTGTTACACCGGGTTCTTCCGTTTACTTATACTCTCTCTGTGAGTTACTCTTCACAGAATATTATCCAGTCAATCAGTGCATTCAAATACAACTCTTTCTGCTGTATACTTTTAGCAGGAAAAGGGAAGTCAAGCAGAGAAAACTATAAGGGTGTAACTGTCGACCCATACCCTGAAATGTGCGCGTTCTTGTTGTTGTGTCTGCTTTTGTGTGTGTGTGTGTGTGTGTGTGTGTGTGTGTGTGTGTGTGTGCGTGCGTGTGTGTATGCGTGTGTGTATGCGTGTGTGTGTGTGTGCGTGTGTGTGTGTGTGTGTGTGTGTGTGTGTGTGTGTGTGTGTGTGTGTGTGTGTGTGTGTGTGTGTGTGTGTGTTCGCGTCAGGGAACACACGCCACGAAATTCGCAACCCACTTGTGCCCCTGCTTTCTCAACGACCGCATGGACCCCCGCCTCCGAGCCGTGTCTCTCGCGGCTTTCCTCTCAACCGAATCCCCTCATTCGCTCGATGGCACCGATGTCGAAGGACATAAAAAAAGAGACAAAAAATAAAATAAGACATCCCGGGAGGTCTCGCAAAAGTAAGCACACCGGCCGATCGTCTTTGGTTGTCGGTATACTCTCCGCTGTCAGGAATTGCGGGTCAGGACAAGGGCTTGCGTCATGCGCCGCACACGTTCGCGAATGCTCATTCTTCAACGTTGCAAAATCGGTCGCCTCCTCTCAACGCCCGCTTTCCTCGACGTGAAACTTGTTCTCTCTGGTGAACTTGCCAGTTCTTGACGGGTCGTGGCTGCCCAAAGAATGTCATTACTGACGTCACAGAAGTTAGAAACTTAAGTCGTGCCGAATTAAGGTGAGAGGAATCGAACTGGTCGACTAGCGATCGAAGCCAGAGAGACGTACGGCGGTAATTTTAGCCGCCACTAGACTTGGCCAGGAGTCCAACAGAACCCCGTCTGGTCGGCCGGGTAAAAAACGAAGTGAAATAGAACAAACAGCCGACCAAGGTAAACAAACAATTAGCCCCGTATCTGCACGTTAATCTGCAAATGTCGTCGAAAGACGACAGTCTTGCGTCTGGAGAAAGTGAACAAAAACGTTTATCCGATTTTCTGCTCAAGAAAATCGGCGAATGGTATTCTAGAGGCGCTGCGTTAGAGTGCCTCGAGCGTGCAGCGGAGGCGAACAAGCGCATCAAGTCACGTCACGCGTGAGACATGATCGCTATCTGGCAGTTATCTTAGAAAACGAAGAGGGGGCGCAGTCTCGGAGGTGATAAGGTGTAGAACGCAAAGCGACGGGCAGGTGCCACCACCGTGTCGTCTTAGCAAAGCGATGGAAACACTTGCCTTTTCGTGCAAGCATTGCATGGTCAGCGCAGCGTGATAAACGCTACGGTCCTTAGTATTACTTATGTATGCCTTTTCTAGTAAAAGACGCACATAACACAATATATGCGTGTTCTTATGGTGCCTCAGATATGCGCAATAATTGCTTTTTCACTGACAATGGCACAAGTATGAACGCTGAATCTTCAGCAGTATTGGTGGGCGCTGCGGATGGGGTCGGCCGTTAGGGGTATCGACTGGTGCCATTTATAGTACCCGGTATCGTTAAGGGTGGACAAACAGACAAATGGACAGACAGACCAACCGCACGGGAGCAAACTCTCAAGTACGTGTCATCAGGACTTGCCGGCATCGCGCATACACGAATAGGGATTTCCGATATTGCTGCTGAGTTTGCGCGCAGTATAGTATGAATTGTCAAGGATTCCTAATTGTGATCATGAAAACGTGTTTCTTTGAGTGGCCATGTCGCAGGCGTCCTCCCGGTTGATTTCGTGTCAAGTGGACACACGACCTGAAAACAGGATGTTTTCTTCTTCGCGTGATCAAGGTGTTCTCGCATCCTTTTTTATAATAATAGTTATCGGAGCCTAATATCCCGAAATCTAAATATGATGTGATGGACGTCGTACTAGAGGGCCCTGAAAATTTTGGCCATGTGGTGTTCTTGAACCTGCGCCACGAGCCTCAAGCGTTTTCGTTTTTGCTCCATAGAAAACGCGGCCGGTATTCGATCCCATGACCTTCTGGGCAGCAGTAGAGCACCATAACCACTATAGACCACCGTTGCGGGTCTACAGAGACTTCTTTTTAACTTCCCAGTTCACTTATATACAGAGCCCGCCGTCTGCGCAAGGAGTTTTCTACACTTCTCGGAGAAAGTGATGCCTATCCAACTTATCTTTGTTAATCAAAACGCCTTTCGAATTCCCGTAATTTTTTTATGCATTGGTCAGCATTTTATTTTATTCACTGAGCACAATATACACTGCTAGAAAAGGCGGGAAAGTCTCTTAGTCTACACATTAATTTATACATACTGACCATTTCGACAAAACTAGTGTCATTCATGAAAAGGCCACTGCTCATCGCGCGTCTTGAAACGACACGGAGGTAGCAGCGTGTGCCGTCGCATGGCACGAACTGCAATGCGAAGAATATATATATATATATATATATATATATATATATATATATATATATGAATTGTAAGGTAAATGTGAAGAAAGAAAAGTGGGTGAAAATATAACTTGCCGTGCGCAGGAACCGAACCTGCGACCTTCGAATAACGCGTTCGATACTCTACCACTGAGCGACCATGGCAGCTATCCTCCCAGCCACTTTATTCGGTATGTGACTTTAAACGTGGGAGTGTCAGTCAGCGCCATCTGTAGCCATGACGGCGAGTGTGGCACACTCTCTTATGAGACTTCACATTCAAAATTAAGGACACGCTGAATTGTGACAGCCCGAACGTAATATATATGCTGTATTGCGATGTCTGTGACCAGCAGTATATCGGTCAGACTGGCACGGCGTTCAGACTGCGGTTCAATAACCACAGAGCCCACGCACGCAGTCTGCCAAATCTGCCCTTTTCCAAGCACCTGAACCTGCCAGGGCACTCATTCGAGAAAATACGAGTCACCCTCCTCCAGTCAGGCTTCCGCGGCACTTGTGAACGGGAACAGAGGGAGTCATACTTCATCCACAAATTGCAAACACTAACACACGGTATCAATGAAAGCAACGGCAACCTATCGTTCCTTAGGTCGTGCAGCGGTGCGATGGGACAGGAATCGAGTCTGGCGTAAATTTTAATTTTTAATTTAAAAATTTTTAAACATGTTTTTAATAATTTTTTAAATTAAAAAAAATTTTATTTTTATTCGTAACTGTTATTTTATTAATAGTATTATTATTCTTTCTCGATATGCTCACTAGAGGTGCCCAATAGTTATCGGGGGAATGGAACAACCAAAAAAATTTTTCCATGTACTATTCGTATATGTACATTTGTTGTGTGACATTTATTTCTTTATTATTTTAGTAATATTTTTTATAATAATTATTTCATTTTTGTGTAACTTCTTGTCCGTCTGCATTTCCCTGAGTATAAAAATTTGTGCACATATCTCTCACACAATATCACCCATTCCATTATGTCTGTTATTATTTGTTTCATTTTCACTGTTCACCTTTCTTTATATTTTCTTTGCCATTCTGTTTAACTTATGTTTGCCTTATTATCTGTAAATGGGAGAGCCTAACCAGCACCAGCCGATTTCAACCACGGGCGCTTCGGGCAGTGGTACAAAAGGGCTGTAGACACGCAGGCAGTCATATTGACAACGTGTGCCTTCCCGCCCTAGATGTCGTGACGATAGTTATAGCGCGAGAACAAAACGACGACACAGAGACAAGAAAGACACGAAGGACACGAGCGCTGTCGGCTTTACTTTCCAAACGGCCTTTTGTGCTTTCACCATCTTTGCCCCGAAATCTGCCCCCCCCCCCCCCTTCACCCCACATATGGAATGTGTCAGTAGATTTTCAGCGAAAACGAAACACATGTTTCTACTTTCCTTTTTCTAACTGACCACAGAAGGGGCCGAATCACGCACTCTCTCTGCCGGATTCCCTCGTGGGACTCCGGCAGCTACAGGTAATTGCCTGCCACCCAAGCTCACCCACAATGTCCCTCCGTGACCTTCAAAGACGCGTCGCGCAAGCCGCCCCATCCCCCTCTTTCTTTCTCCTCCTACCCCCTGTTTCTTTTTTTTCTTTTTTCTTTTTGTTCTTTTTGGTTTGCTCCAGCGAATGAGACGAAGATAACTGTTCGGCACAGCATATGTTACCCCTGTAAAACACCACTAATTTGTCGCTCTCTCCCGTTTCCTTCTTGCAACACCATGTCGATGCGGCATGTTCGCATTGCCTCGCACTTGTTCGCAAACCCTGACGAAGACCGGTCCACCGGTCGAAACCGTTGGTAATAAAATAAGACAACCGCTAAGTTGTGTTTCTTCTCTTCCCAAGTACCTTTGGCCCATTGGAAAAACTTCTTCGATATATATATATATATATATATATATATATATATATATATATATATATATATATATATATATATATATATATATATATATATATATATATATATATATATATATGGGATATGGCACAACGGGAGCGTTGTCAACAAGGATAAATATATTTATTTCCCAACAGATGAAGGGAGGACCCCTCCCGAAACTGTTGGGAAATAAATATATTTATCCTTGTTGACAACGCTCCCGTTGTGCCATATCCCATACCTTCACGAAGACTAACTGGCCCATTGAATTATTACTCCTTATATATATATATATATATATATATATATATATATATATATATATATATAGAGAGAGAGAGAGAGAGAGAGAGAGAGAGAGAGCCAGAGAGCTTTCTGGAAAGTTCAAAGCGTGCGACATAATGCATCGGTTTTTAACTTACTTTTGTAGTAAGAAGCACGAAAACCGTTTCTTCTTAAATTAAAAAAAAAACCCTTCGTGCATTAACATACAACACGAACTTCTTCCCCAAGTCTGGTGATGGCGCACGCATCGAAATATGCGTATTCTTCAGCATTCGCTCAGATTTAAAGTTCTGCAAACTCTATAACCTGCTACATTTTGCATATTGCGATACGTACCGCAAAGAAAGCAGCTCGAGCTTTGATGAGTAAACATTAACGAATCAGCCCTTACGTATCCGGATTCCCCGCGCACGTAATGTCCGCCGCTTCGAAAGACGGAAGCCAATTATGCTATTTGCAATGTGTGCAAACAACCTACACGTTCGCAAGCTGCGCACAAATTGCTAAACCACGTCACAGACTCGCGTAAAAAATACGCTGAAAAAATGTTTAAAAATGCCCTCCAGAAAAGGAGAACGCATCTGACCGTAATACTCCTGGAAAAGCCCACTTTCGCCCTTTAAAGGATGAGTCTCGTAAAAAAAGGGGGGAAGAGACTACTGCGCATTGTTTGAATTCACCCTGTCCGCGGCTCGTATTTTTACCCCCGCGACCACCACGGGAGTTACGGAACCGAATTAACGTGGCCTTTTTGTTCTTCCTCCCGCAGGGACGGACGACACGTTCTGGGACAGCGCATGAAGTACGGAGACACACACCATTACGTCCTCATTAAATATAATGAGGTCAGCCTTCCCCCCGGCCGCGCCCCGAGAACATGTCCAATTCGTTCCACCCGATCTCCACCGAGTGACATCTCGCGAAGCGAACGAGAGAGCACGTGACTGACACACACGACGAGTGCGCAGGGAGAGTGGGTGGGCAAACGCGGGAGATAGAGGACGACGACAGAGGTGGTAGGTGCAACACACACACACACACACACACACACACACACACACACACACACACACACACACACACCACACACACACACACACACACAACGAGAGAGAGAGAGAGAGAGAGAGAGAGAGAGAGAGAGTACTCCGCCTATATAGGCTAGGGGGGGGGGGGGGCTCAGTTAGACGAGCTTGAAACAACGCGAGAAAGCTGCGTAAAAGGAAATACCAAAAGCGTGCTGCTCATATAATGGCCTGCTTTTCGGTTCTCGGAGATAAAGGCGGGATGTAAACCGTAATTGGAATGAAAAATTATTGGAGCCCTCGGCAGTCACTATCGTAAAAAAACAAGCATTTAAATAACCCCGTCAATTAAGAATGACTGGGCAGCTGCTTCGACTGAGTAACAGTATGGGGCTTGCTCACCACCCGTTTTAGAGTTTAATCCTAATTGTGTTACGTGCTAAAATTGAAGTACAAAAGGAAGACACCTGGACACAGCGCACACCAACAACAGAAAATTTATAGCAAAAAACAGACACATATAAGCGTTTACGAGAACACGTACAGTGAAAGAAATGACTAGATGAGCAGAATGTGTAAATGATGCGCTTCCGGAAACGCTACCTCAGCGGCAAGTAACACAACCGAGGGTGTCACGACACAAGAATCACCGGCTTCGTTGATAAAATGCGCATCTTCTATTTCCCGCAACGCTACGCGGTCCCCGAATCTACCTTTCACCGTGTACCGTATCCCCGAACGAGTGTGGGCAGCCGCATTTGCTACAATGCAATGATCGATTAGAGTCCGGTTTTCCATTCAGAGAAGGTTTGTGATCCGTAATCCTAATAATATTACAACGCCCCGTATGAGCATAATAACGCTTTCCACACGACAGCGGAGTGTCGTACACCACAGCGACCACGCAGTCGACCTTTTTGGCCCTGTGCTTGACCTGGCCCTTTGGCCCTGTGCTTTACCTGGCAACTACCCTTGCCTTGCTTCTCACTCTCGACCCTCCTCTCCACCAAATGCTCTCCACAGCCGTGCAAACGCTGCCAAGACGGTTGCCGGCCGAAAAGAAAACATAGCATCCGTACCTTGCTCCCACTTTTTTTAAACGGTGTGAGACACCATGTAGGTACAAGATGTTGGCAACCCGCAGTTCTTTCAAGCGCCAACCATGCACAAAGCCTCCTACCTGCGCTTTAACGTCCTGCAGAACCCTTTCAGACAGCCTACTTAAATGACAGCGTTTGCGTGGTAGTGGAGAGGAAGGACGAGAGAAGCAAGGCAAGGGTAGTTGCCAGGTCAAGCACAGGGCCAAAGAGGTCGACTGCGCCGTCGCTGTGGTGTACGACACTCCGTTGTCGTGTGGAAAGCGTTATTGTGCTCATACGGGGCGTTGTAATATTAATCGGATTACGGATCACAAACCTTCTCCGAATGGACAACCGGCCCCGCCGTGGTGGTCTAGTGGCTAAGGTACTCGGCTGCTGACCCGCAGGGCGCGGGTTCAAATCCCGGCTGCGGCGGCTGCATTTCCGGTGGAGGCGGAAATGTTGTAGGCCCGTGTGCTCAGATTTGGGTGCACGTTAAAGAACCCCAGGTGGTCGAAATTTCCGGAGCCCTCCACTACGGCGTCTCTCATAATCATATAGTGGTTTTGGGACGTTAAACCCCACATATCTATCAATCAATGAATGGACAACCGGACTCTAATCGATCATTGCATTGTAGCAAATGCGGCTGCCCACACTCGTTCAGTGAAAGGTAGATTCGGGGACCACGTACCGTGGCGGGAAGTGGAAGAGGCGTATTTTATCAACAAAGCTGGTGATTCTTGTGTCGCGACACCCTCGGTTGTGTTACTTGCCGCTGAGGTAGCGTTTCTGGAAGCGCACTATTTATACATTCTGCTCATCTAGTCATTTCTTCCACTCTACTTGTTCTCGTAACGGCTTATCTATGTCTGTTTTAAAGACGACGGTCTTCCTTGGGGACCTTCAACGCAAAAATTTTGGTCTGTCTGTCCGTCCATCCATCTGTCTGTCTGTCTGTCTGTCTGTCTGTCTGTCTGTCTGTCTGTCTGTCTGTCTGTACATTTCTCTGGTTGTCCGCCATTAGAGGTACCCTAAACGGCACCAAAAGGGCCAAACGATACTCCAAACGGCCGACCCCATCTGCAGCGCCCACCAGTATTGTTCAAGATTCAGCGTTCGTACTTCTGTGATTGTCAATTAAAAGTAATTATTGGGCATATCTGAGGCACCATATCAACACGTCAATATTCTGTATGTGTGTCTCTTACTAGAAAAAGCATACATAGGTAAATATAAGGACCGTAGCGCTTATCACGTTGCGCTGACTAGGCAACGCTTGCACGAAAAGGCAAGTGTTTCCAACGCTTTGCTAAGACGACACGGTGGTGGCACTTACCCGTCGCCTTGCGTTCTACACGTTATCACCTCCGAGACGGGTGCGCAGGGCGCGCGCGCTTCGTTTTCCAAGATAACTGCCAGATAGCGCTCATGTCTCACGCGTGACGTGACTTGATGCGCTTGTTCGCCCCCGCTGCACGCTCGAGGCACTCTTACGCCGCGCCTTCAGAATGCCATTCACCGATTTTTTTTGCGCGGAACGTCAAATAAACGTTTTTGTTAACTCTCTCCAGACGCAAGACTATCGTCTTTCGACGACATTTGCAGTGTAACACGCAGATACGGGGCCAATTTTTTTTTTCAATAAACTTTTCGTTCTTAGTGTGCGCTGTGTCCAGGTGGATTCCTTTTGTAATTGATTATTTGCGCGCAACGCAGTTAAGACGAATTACCAATTCGCCAAGCATTTTGTGCTTCCCTTTTAGAGTATTGGGAAGGCGGAGGGGGGGGGGGGGGCGCTCCCCTGCCGGCTTTGTAGGCGCGCCAATGTACACACACACACACACACACACACACACACACACACACACGCACACGCACACGCACACGCACGCGCGCACACACACACACACACACACGCACGCACAAACACGCCCCCCCCCACACACACACGCCCCCCCACACACAAACTCGTTTTTCTCTATCGTGTATGTGTTGCGAATTTACTACAAACGCATAGTTTTCCAACGAACGTAAAAACGGGACACTGAGAATGAGTAGACTGCACAACACAGGTCTATCTATCCTCGGTGTCCCGTTTGTGCGCTGTTTGAAAAACGGCGTGTACGTATACCAACAAGACCGCGTAACTGCAATTTTGAAGAGCTGCTACGATTGTTTTTTTTTTTTTGTTTTGCATTCCCTCCTGGCGTTCTCTTTTTCTGCCTGCCGTGAATAGCCTCGCCGTACTTTTTCAATACGAATGAAAACACACACAAGTTTCGGCGGGGGCCCGTCCCTACACAGTCAAAAATCGAACAGGTACGCAGCAGTGCCGGCCGATGCGAAAGCGCAGAGAGGACTCAAGGCGAAGGTCTAATCGATTTCCGTCGTTGCCGACGTTTATGAGTCAGTCGGGCCGTTTCTATATCCGAAAAGCGATAACCAGAAAGCGAGAGATGGGCTTTGGACGGGGGAGATTTGTCAGGAGGACAACGAGGTTAGAGCAGCTTCGGACTCCGGGTCTCGATGACGGAAAGGAAAGAAAAAAAAGGGGAGAGACAGATTAGCTAGCGATAGAGAGGCAGGAGGATATGGCACAGAGTAAGAGCAGCTGCGAACAATTAGTGTCGATTCGAAAGGAAGTTGCAGGTCGCGGACGCGAGGCTCTCTCCACTATACGAGGAAAGAACGATACGACGCACCGTTACTTCGCTAAGCTCTTTATCGGAGTGCGCAGGGTTGTTTTCGGCTCTCCCGTATCTGCTTCTTTTAGACCGTAAGCGTACTCTGTTTTCCCTCGTTCTTTTTTTTCTTTTTTTTTAACTGTCGGGGAAACTATAGAGCCCTCGAAAAGAATCAATTCGTGCATTATTAGGTAGGCGTGACACCTTCCTCGTACATTCGGTAACAACACGCTATGTTGGGTCAGTTGGTGCAAAGCTACCTGAACGACGTGGCACAATGTTACAGAGAAGAAGAAAAGAAACAAAAACAGCGGAGGGAGACAGAAAACGCCCCTCTTTCTTCCTGTCGATTTCTGCGCCCTTCTTTTCTGATGAGTAATAATAATATCCGTGGTTTCAAGTGCCTAAATCATCGCACAACTATGGGGCAGAACGCAATGTAGGGCTCCGCATAATTTCGACCCTCTGCTGTTCTTCACTGGCATTGCACGTTACACGTACCTCTAGCATTTAGGCTCCACTGAAACGACACGGCGAAGATTGGACGCCCCGACCTTCGGGTCAAGCTGTCGAGCACCAGACAATTGACCACCGAGCATGAGCACCATAGGACCTCATCACATTTTGACCTTATATATATCGACAGAATAAGCTTTAGAAGCTTTCGCATTTGCAAGACGCGCAACCACAAGACGGCTGTCAGCGGAATCGATGAGGTAATGCTGCGAAGCTTCGCCTCGTCTAATGGATGCCACCCAGATTTCTATTCATTTATTTGTTTCCCTGATGAGATAAATAAAGCGTAAAAACAAGAGCAGGACGGATATAACTGGGCAAGCTTGTGTGTCATATTTGGCGGAATAGAATGTTGCGATGATGATGATACGTGAAGGGCCCGTAGAAGCGCTCATATCCGCAACTCACTGTAGTTGCCAATTGATCGATTTCATTTGATGATTGATATGTGGGGTTTAGCGTCCCAAAACCACCATATGATTATGAGAGACGCCGAACTGGAGGGCGCCCCGCCGCGGTGGTCTAGTGGTTAAGGTACTCGGCTGCTGACCCGCAGGTCGCGGGTTCGAATCCCGGCTGTGGCGGCTGCATTTCCGATGGAGGCAGAAATGTTGTAGGCCCGTGTACTCAGATTTGGGTGCACGTTAAAGAACTCCAGATGGTCGAAATTTCCGGAGCCCTCCACTACGGCGTCTCTCATAATCATATGGTGGTTTTGGGACGTTAAACCCCACATATCAATCAATCCGTACTGGAGGGCTCGGGAAATTTACCTGGGGTTCTTTAACGTGCACCCAAATCTGAGCACACGGGCCTACAACACTTCCGCCTCCATCGGAAATGCAGCCGCCGCAGCCGGGATTCGGACCCACGACCTGCGGGTCAGCAGCCGAGTACCTTAGCCACTAGACCACCACGGCGGGGCTGCAGTTGCCAGTTGTCGTCTGTGTATGCGAGCAACCTTTTCGGTCGTTGATCGTGCGTTTCCCCGTTACAACTCTCTCTGTGGTCGCCAGGACCATCACGTGAGCGTGACAAAGCGCGATTCTGCCTTACAAAGCCGCTTTCTGTAAAGCGATGATGTGGATGTGAACACTCCATGGCGACCACAACTCCGGCTTACATTTGCAAGGGGAAAGTAATTGGCAGCAGAGGATAGAACAAAATGTGCAAGGTGAGTGGATATATATATATATATATATATATATATATATATATATATATATATATATATATATATATATATATATATATATATATATATATATATATATATATATATATATATTGCGTCGAAGGTCCTCAGGAAAGAACACAGTCTTTAAAAATCCTCGCACGCGATTGATAACACCAGTTGCCACTGCACGGTCAGCGCCACTGAGACAGCGAATGTGGCTCCGAGAGATAAACGCCGTCCATTCTCGCCTATAGTGCGCGGTTATCAGACCGATATAGTGCCGCAGGCCGGAGCGAGAGAGTAGCGTCGCTAAGCCCACGGGCAACTCACAAACGGCCGAGTGAGCAGAACATGGCGACTGCCATAGCCATTCACTCGATCGACAAGTTTTTGTGAGCTGCGCATTCGCCTGCGCCTCACCACGGCACGTATACCGTAAAGACCGCCGTGGAATCCTGCCGGTACCGATGCTTGTCACTAGATGCTCGCATTTAGACGCGTTTCATGCGCAGCATGTCGAGACGAGAGACGCGTCGGATGTGATGTCTGATCTCACACACACGCAGTGACGCGCCTCATTAGGGAGATTTAGAATACCGTTTGCAAGCGCTGCGGGCGTCATATGAGTTTTACAATAGCGTTTGCGCTGCTGCGAATCACAACGCACGATCGCAGCGACACCGCAGCCTCGAAACCAGCGCTTGCGGGCCACATGCGGGCCGCCATCACCGCACGTAATTTGGGAGTCTTTGCGTGCGGTCCGCGAACGCCGACTCGCGTTACGACGCATGCGCAGTGGCAGCGACAGCACCGCAAGGGCTCGCGGTGCGCTATTCTAAAACTCTCTATTCTAAAGCTCTCGATTGTTCGAGCAGCGGCGCACGGGCCTGCACTAAACGTGTGTTTGTACCTCGTGAGCGCGCGTTGATATACCCATGCCCAGCGTGTACTCAACAGTGCTTGGTGAGAATTCAACCAGCTTGAATGTAGTAGGACTATGGGAATGTGCCACTTAATGCATGCCACTTTTTCAAGACCGTCAGGCGGCAAACGCTTTCTGCCTTTCAATGAAGATGTCCCTCTCCTATACTCTCAACCAGACGATCTGGGTTAAAAATCATTTGCAACATTTGGCAGCGCATTTTCTTCCATCCCTAGAATTCCACAGACAACAAATCGCGGTCCATTGCGGTCTATTCAACGCACTTGCGGTGCGCCCAATCTTTTCCGCACGTTACACGTGAAAGTTGTGCGAGTTTTTTAAGTAATGCCCACCTGTTTGTGCCCTGTAGACTACGCAACACTAATGTATTAGCAGTTTCGTGTAACTTAAGGGTGACAAGTGTTGTTTCCCGGTTTCTCTGAGGTCCAGAAAACACAGCAAGCATTTAACAACCGAACATATTACAAGCACGAACACAAGAAAAAAATCATGATGCCAACATGCAACAGAATATGGGATCCGATGCTAGTTAAAAGAGTCGCCAAAGTTGTATGTATATTTTATCTACAGATAAAAAAAACAACTTGGATTAAGCGACACACTCTCGTGCTTAATGACAACTCAACATTTTCAACACCAGCTTTCACTGTACAAACTCATCACAAATGTATAACGAAGGAGCATGCGACCAAAGCGAAGAAACGTTTTAGAGCACCAGGTAAAAAAAAAAAAACTACAACTTTTCTGCCGCTTTTATTCCTCTAGGTCGTCTACATCGCGCGTACAAAACCCAAGCATCTGTTAGAAGTTTAGCACACGATACAACAAACAGAGCATCGCTTTAGAACTCGCACGACATTACCGCACGGAATTCCCTTTCCGTGCGGCAAGTTCGGTAAGATACCGCACATCTGTGCAAGGAAGCAGATTACAACAGCACACACGGCAGATGCGACAGGCTGGTCGGGTTGATAATGTAAATACTATTTCGACGTGTGCGGAAATAAAGAAGCCAATTTCGACCCGGATAGCACGACCTTTCAAATTTCTACTTCCATTGTATATAACCACGCATTACATGCTTTCCAGCCAATGAACAGCGGTTTTCCGTTCCTCGTGGAACTGAAAAATCGCTGCGCTGGAATTCACTCGGGTAAAACTGACAGCCACCAATAGTATACATATGGGTCGCCCGCCGATTGGCGCGCCATCATACCTGAGAAACATGGCGTTCCCCTGTAGCTCCGACAGAACGTCATCCATGCTCTTTTGTTTGGTAACCAGGGGCCTGCCGGAGCCCCTAGCGAAGCGTTCCGTCATTTTGACAACTTCAGGTCACACCGTAGCTCACCAGGAAACGATGATGCGTAGTAATCTCGCGATGCAGTTGGTATCCGCAACGGTGCACGGGCGACACGGGTCTCTTCTATGTCACCTCCTCACTCTTGGCGAGTGCAGTCTTCACAGGGGGCACAGTACGAGTGGCGGGATGTCATTTCTTCCCATTTTACAAAGCCGTAAAGCAAAAATGTTCTCGTGGAGATCTGGAGGGCTACTGTCCCTTTGCGGCGAACATCAACGAGTGCCGATTCCAGGGTGTTAACAGGGGTACACTCAACAGACGCTTTAACAAACGAACGACTGTATATAAGTCCGCATGCGATGTGAAACAAGGTAGAGTCAGGCAAAGCGGTGTGCCATCAACAAAAAGCCAGACCCGAATTCCACACCAGTGCGTGGCCACAGTTACGCAGGCTGGCAAGCATCGCTAACGAGACATCTGCGGTTGTGAAAATTTCCAACGTGGCGCCGTTGTTTCGGTGGCCGCTTCATGCCGAACGGACGGGCCGATCACCGGCGGATTCCGGAACCCCCGTGGCAGCAGCGAGAAGCCTCGCCCTGGTAGGAGGCGCGCTCTTGTCGGAAGAGTCCGGCATTCCTCGCGCACTGGGGTCAGGGGTCGAACGCGAAAGCCGATCCCAGCGGTCAGCTCCTCTGGTAAGTTTCGAGAGGGGCTCCCTTCCCTACTCGCTGCGTCTTCCACTTCCCCTCGCAACGCAGAGACTGTTGTTGTTGATCGCTTCGCTCTCCTCGCTCCTCGATGAGCTGGAGCAATGGCAGCAACAACAACCGGAGCGGTTGAAAAGCGAGCTTGCGCAACCAAAGCCACCACTGCGGCGCCTCGCTGCCGCTCTTCGGTCCTAAGCCTCTCGGAAAATAGGCACCTTCTTCTAACCACCACCACCTCCGTGCCCAGTAGAGACAACCCGAGTGTGACCGCAGATTCGACTGTCCCGTTGTCGTTGAACAATGAATACGAACAGGGCGAACATCTAGTTGTGTATTCAACGATATGTGATGGACGGGAAGGGATCAAGAAGCTTCACTGAAAAACTACGAAGAAAAAGCGAACAAGCCTGAACCGTTTTAAAGCCTGCACTGAGAGCCACTAAACAACCCGCTCAGATACAACGCGTACCATCGCTGCCATAAGGCACACTGCTACTAACTACCTATGATTGCAAACAAACGCTTGATATAAGACGAAGGCAAACTGTTACGAACAGGTTCATCCCTACTTCGCCTGGATCGCAGGTTAAGGCCAGCAATATAACACCACCATTAGCTAGCCTATTCGGTAATGAGTCACCGCTCCAACCGTTGGTTTGTGCAGCCGGCACCACTTGTCGTCCGTGCAGCGAAGGCAGGCAATGTGACAGAACAGATGGAGCACCGCAGAGGATACGATTGACACAACAGAAATAGGGGACGAACGACAACACGAGGTTAAGCCGCCGTTTATCGGCAAATACAGCAGGGGAGTCGTGTCACTTGATGCACTTACGAGGCAGGAGAAAGTGGCGACAACAGAGGGCAATTTGCATCTGGCTACTACGAGAGAAACTTCGCCAGCCGACTTCAAAGAACAAAGCGCAACAGCTAAAGAGAGCAGGTTGGACCAGTGCACGATCTTCCAAAATGAAAAAAGCTAGCCTAGATAGAAACTAACCAGTGTCTGAATCTAGACACGGCGTGCAGTGTAAGCTCTCGCTTTTTTTTGCTCCCGGCACGCAGGAAGCACAAGGCTAGCGAAAAGCACAACGACAAAGCGAAAGAGAACACGCACACAATGCGCCAGGTACAATAACGGTGCCTCGTGTTCTTTTTGTTTTGCCCGTGAGGCTAAGCGCGCACCGTTCTGCTGGCGACAGAGAAGACAATGCTGCAAGAGCTGGCACTCAGGTGCTCGCGGAAAAGTTTCTTCTTTCACGCGGGCCACAACTCTTTGCTTGTGAGTCACGGCGTTTATTCAGGAAAGACGGCAGTGAGAGAACGGTATAACGTGGCGAGCGTAAGAAGAGCACCTTGTCCCTTCTTTGCTCAGAGCACGTGGCCAAGTGGGGGCCGGAACAAAAGACCCCCTTCTCTTCATTCGTGACCTGATGCGGCCCACGCAATCTTTTGTTTCAAAGAACAAAAAAAAGTAGCTCGCGCTCCAGGTATAGCCCTCGCGCGTAATTCAAGCAAATGCGGGACACTGCTTGAAACGCGTTACGCAAATGCGAAACATTACGTAGCGAAAATAGCGACAAGCGATTTTGCGGACAGCCAGCACTTCCCGACGAACCCCACTACGAGCAACCCCTAAATATCCTTTCCTTCGCTTTTGTTCCAAATCTAGCGGCTCGAAATGAAATTTAACTCAAGTTCGACCTCTTCTAATACAAGTCATGAACTTCCTATTGCGATAAAAGAGGTGACTGAACACGTCGGGAACATCTGCCGTAATGAACCGTATACACAGTTCAAACTCCGCAATCCGTGAAGAGTAGATGAATGCGCCAAGTTTGGAAGACAGCGATGTGGAACGCTGGATAGTTACCAACACCTGCACATCCCGAGTCTTCGGAAACGACGAAACGAAGAAAGTCCACGCGCACACACCAAAAGCACTTGAAGTAGAATGAACGAGCTGGACCGTTAATCACAGACCCCTTGTCGGTACACCTTGAGCTGGTTTCCTCGAACCCGCCAACGCAAATACACACATTGACGTACAGGTCCCACGTTGGCGCAATAAAATAGCCGCTCACAGACGATGACAAAAAGCGATCAGGTAGACTCCGACCACTTGACTCCGACAGGCGAAACTCAACGGTACCGGTCAAACGAGTACACCGTCACATTGGATACACCACCGCGCGCGGTGGACGACCCACCACAGCCGCCACAACAAAACACCTCCACTTAGCGGAACCTCCGCTACAGCCAATGCACGACTCCCCGCTCGGCGAAAACCGAAAAACGTGCAAGCGCGCGGGCAGCCCACTGCGCACGCGCACAGCGCTTCACGACGCTGCCGGCGACTGCGGCGCCTGGCGTCGTTCCCGGGAAGCTCGCCCAAGCGAAAAAACGCACCTCTACCCGCCAGAGCCGCCGCCCCTGCTGCCGACAACTGTGCCGCGCGTCGCTCAACCGACGCTCGGTCGTCGTGAACGCCCAGCACTCGCAGCTGGTGTCTCGTTCTGTGCGGCGTAAAAATGAGCGCCAGAGGGGTAAAGAAGCGAAACAAAAAAAATAGGCGCACACAGCCCGTCCAGCGCGATCAATAATGCCACTCGCGCGAGGAAAGGTGATACAGGCGGTGTTCGGAGACTTGCGGGCACGAAATTCGGCCCTCTTTAGATTGGACTGAGGCCCGTAAAAACGCGAAAGGGGACACTGATTTACCCACTCTTATTCCAACGTGGATTGCGCGTAAAACTGTCTCGGTCGCCTTGCGGCATCGCCTGGCATATGTCGACCGAGCCTCGCAAACGTCCACGTGCCCTGCATGTGATGTGCGAGTGTGTTGCCGGTACACGAAGCAGTAATATAAAAGATTGCATTGCTTTTTTTAGTTACGCTAGCACCTGTGAAAAATAAATTTGGGAAAAGCCAGAGACAGAAGTAATAAACGAGAACTTGCACCGGCCGATGACAGCTTTGTCTGGTTTTGTTGAAGACGCAGTATTACAAAGACCGCGGAAGACGGAAAATGAACACATTGTTTGAAATGAATCATTTAATTCCAATAGTATCACGTGGCTTTTCGGATAGACCACTCGAAGTCGGAGAAATGCTTATATTCTGTCTTAGTCCACCTAGTCGTACGAGGTACTTGCTGTGGTTACCAAGGGTGGGTGAGTACTTTGACACCTTTTGCCGCACTCCTATATGCTAGGTGATGAGTCAGCGAACGCCAAGACCCGCACCACCGACAAGAGTGCCCACTGGATCATATTGCCTCACCCGAGGCCACGTTATATAACTGAGGCAAGGGACGGTTCTCCAGTGAGGACGTGGCTACATGATGTTGTTCTTGGCAAAGGATATCCAAACTCTCGTAGTATCGCGAATGAATGCATAGCCTCAACTAATCAGGACCAATACAAAAATGTTTTACGAGAGAATTGCTCCTAAGCAAAAAATACGCTATTAAAACTACTAAGCGAACGCTGATCTCGACATTGTATTAGCGAAGGCCGCAGGCCAATAATAGATCGTACTTACGATCGAGAAGCGCTGCAAATTCAGCCCCAAATCTGTAAGAAACGAGCTTTGCAAGGGTGAATGTGATGTTAGAATACTTCACAAAGCCCGTCAACGTGAATACACACGTTGACGTTAAGGTCTCGATCACGCCGGTGCAGTAAACGCGCTCACACTGACGCAGACAGGCGTTAACAAACGCGAGTACGCATACACTAAACTAAACGGTACCGATCAAAAAAGTACGAGTAAGAGCGCAAGCTTGAAACAGTACACACTAGAAAGAGTACATACTATAAAGAGTACATACAGCCCCGCCGCGGTGGTCTAGTGGCTAAGGTACTTGGCTGCTGGCCCGCAGGTCGCGGGTTCAAATCCCGGCTGCGGCGGCTGCATTTCCGATGGAGGCGGAAATGTCGTAGGCCCGTGTGCTCAGATTTGGGTGCACGTTAAAGAACCCCAGGTGGTCAAAATTTCCGGAGTCCTCCACTACGGCGTCTCTCATAATCATATGGTGGTTTTGGGACGTTAAGCCCCACATATCAATCAAAGAGTACATACTGCTGCAGTATACTAAAACAGCGTATATTCGTAAATGCTTCGCGGTACTTCTGCGAAACGTGTACAGTACACGTTTCGCAGAGGGTCGGCTACTCCTGCTGCATTGTTTTCTGAAATATATTTATCCCCTCCCCCCGTCCCCCCGGCTGGAAATTGCGTCAACGCTGCAACTTCGTATAAGTGTCTGGCCGACTCTCACGTTGTCACGCTATGGTCTGAAAAGGAAGACCTTCAAAGAAGGCGACCGCATCTCGTAGCGTGACCGACGGCATCAAGGCTCTCATCCTGTTAATACGCAGCGACCCCGTGTACCGCTCGTACGGAGGCAATTAGACCGATTAACTTAAGTGGTTGGACGTAACCTCGCGAAAAATGAGCGTGCTTCTGGCGTTGGATCTGCGTTCGTACAAATTATGAACCGCTTAGCAGATCATGATACACATTCAAAGGAGTCTAATATCATTGGTCCAGGCTACCGATGCACTGCGAACATCATACGACTCGGACAAAAAATGGCAAGGCCTACATCATATTCCTTTAAGTTTCATTCCATAAGGTTTCTAGAATGCTATATTTGTTCATTTTTTTCTATTTACTTCATTAGGCCGATATTTTCGTAAGTTTTTTGGAGTACTCGTATGTATAACACAAACGACTTCGACTGCTTATGTAAGTAAGCTAGTATATATATATATATATATATATATATATATATATATATATATATATATATATATATATATATATATATATATATATATATATTTATATATATATATAGTGCATGTGTGTGTGTGTAACGCCACTTGCCTAACGTAAAACAGTGCATGCACACATGTAGACAAAGTGCACGAAGGTACTGCCAAATCAATATACATCACATAGAAACTCACACGACTTGACGTGATGCTGCAAAGTTTCCATAGTTTTTTTGCCCCCTTTTAAGACCATCAGTGGCCCAGTACAGGTTAGTTGGGAGTTGCACGAGTGTTTTAATATGTATCTTGGCCTGCCTAAACCTGATGCCAGTGTAAATCCCGCTCCAATATCCGATCTTCTTCCCAACTTGTTTTCATGAATACGTACACCTGACGCTTTATTCTCGACGAAAACCACCCTAAATCGCCAGCAATCACATGCTCTGCTATTTACTCGCGCAATTAACAATGTTGTTGCGCGTTGACCGCAATGTAAATGCCGAAAACATAAGCGTACAAACAGTATCCTCGTTCTGGTACTTGCGAAGGTATGATAAACTGATTACGTTATGTAGTTTATGAACAAAACGAGAGCGGTGAAAATTAACTGGGCACTCTCAATTCGGGCTCTTTTTTTCGGCGTGCCCCAACAACACCCATGTAATTATGTGTTGCCAACATACACTTGCTGAAGCCGGTCCACGCATTTTTAACCGTTTAATGCAGTGCATGAAGCTCTTTATGATAACAACACGTGCGCAGTGGCAGCGGTAAGCAAGATATAGAAGCATGCGAATAAGTTCTTATATGACACAACGTAAACTGAGTCCTCCATTAAATGTCCACGCGACCACGTCGTAAGAAACGGTACAGTTATAGTGCGTGAAAAGTGGCGAAGAACGAACGTGTTTACCTCGAAAGCGACTGTGGAGTACGAGAAGCACTAGAACCATTGTTGCGTCATTGTCATTGTTGAGTCATTTATGTCACCCGCATAATTCATTGTAATATACGAGTGTCATTATAGCGTACAGTAAGCACTCGATTACGGTTGAGCTCCTTAACTGTCTCTCTTCATATTCTCTCGCCTCGTACAATGTGAAATAATTCTTACAAACCTATCCTGTAAATTTCACAAGAATGTAAACATGAGCTAGTTGATATGGGTCAATTTTCTGGTTGATGCAGCACACACATGGCGAGGACGAAGACTAAGAAAAAAAAAATACTCCCGCTTTTCTAATTCTGTAGCTCCAGGAAAGGACTCGTGCAAGTTTTGGTAAATGCACAGAATGTGTCGCCCCCTATATTCTAATGAAATCGAGACTTTGTGTATTTGTGATTAGTAGGTCGTCGTCATCTTCGTCGTCATTGTTGTTGCTGTTGTTGTCATTGTCGTCGTCACTGTTATTGTTGTTGCTGTTGTTGTTTGACGCCCGTATACCGCCACAGGCACGCTCAGGGGTGTTATAGAGACTAATCCAAAGTTATACAGTCAAGTAGTCCACACACACACAAAAAAAAGCTTTCCAGAAGGTGGCAATGCCTGCAAATATATCCCACGTTTTTGATTGCTGTAAATGGAGCAGAAGTCTTGGCAAACCAGGCCACAGGCTTGACGCTATCCTTATATATGACTGCATAAATCAGGCGTGCTGATAATGACATAGGCGGGATCATTTCACGTGGACTTTGAGGCTCAGGAAGTAACATCATAGTGCTTTGACACAGCCTGAAATGTGCGGCCATGGAAGTGTCCATCAGCCTTCCGAAGGCAACGAGATCACCACTGCTATTTCTTAAGAATGCCATGCTGATTTAGTCCCTGTCATGAGAAAGGTGCAACTGCTGCGTCGGCTGAAACAGTGACTTTTCTCTCCCTCTCTAACCTTTCTGTCCTTCTCTCCCTCCCTCAACTTCCCCAATACAGGGTAGCCTACCATGATCAGCCTCGGATAACTTCCCTGTCTTCCTTTTACACTTCTCCTCAATCATGTAATACGTTCCAGGGGTGAAGCCAAGGGGTAGCACATCGGTCACGTGCCCCCCCCCCCCCTCCCATGAATTTTTTTTCGCCATGGCATAGACAGCAAAAAATGGCCATTTTAAGGGGGTGCCCCTCCCGAAAAAATTTCTGGCTACGCGCCTGATACGGTCGCAACACAGTGAAGAACCCAGGTGGCCACCAGCATACTGTACTGCCGCTAAGCTAGCCGAGAAAGAAACACCTTGAAGAATGTGCGACCACTGCATGCGGCCACCGACAGTGTATCTATTCCACATATATGACAGATCGCACTGCTATACATCGCAGCGCGACGTGAGCGCGCACGCTAATTTAGGCGGCAAATCGGGGCTATGACCCGCGACTATCCGGGCTCCAGTAGAAAACACGGCGCAGGAAGAAGTGCTCAGCGAAAGGGTGGCAAAGAAAAAATGGCGGGGTGGGGGGAGCACACACGCAGGGCGGAGGCCCCAGGAACGTCGTGCTGTGGGGCACCGAAAGAGCCCATTTTTTATGCATTCGGCGCCGAGGCATCGCACGGTGGCCGCCAAGCTGCCGTGTGGTGATGGAAGGCCGCACTCGGCCGAGGCCCCGGATATGTGCGCCTCCGTATTCGGCCGCGAACAGCGCGCATATCTACCGCTCCACGAATATCGTTAGTTGCGAGCAGCGGCGTCGAATCTCGTCGGCGAAGCCCACGAGACCTCCGGCAAATGCCGTCTTCAGCGGAGCGGACCAGTCGGATTCATTTTCGTTTTTTTTTTTCGTATGCGCAAAACCAGCCAACAAACCACAATTTCGTGTAGCTGCAGTGTGCAGAACATGCAGCAGTAGTATGACAAGTATACCGAGCGGAATGTCCTATACGCAGCGCCGATCACTTTGCACGCAACTTCACCGTGGCAAAATGTGGCCGACTGTGAGTGTGCGATTCTATGATGCACAAATTTCGAGTCAGGCTAGTCTTACGCAGATATCGACGGATGAACGATATACAATAAAGAAGAAAGAAAGGAAAGAACGAAGAGGTTTGTTACGGGCTGACATCGCTGTAGGACAAAGCGAACGCCAGAAAACAACAGCCAAAAGCCACCACAAAGGAGGGACATCTTTGAAAGAAAAAGCCGCGCCTACATTACCGGCATCCGAACGGCAACAGCTTCAAGCATGAGCCAATACCCGGAGGCATTCAATGTCGAACAAACTGGCGCATGCTCACCAAATCGTTGCACGATCGAAAATACATGCTGGGGTGCGAACGGAGTCGATACTGCCGAGTTCCATTTGCATTGCGTGAGACAAGTAGTAGTAGTAGTAGTAGTAGTAGTAGTAGTAGTAGTAGTAGTAGTAATAGTAGTAGTAGTAGTAGTAGTAGTAGTAGTACCTTCATTTCATTCGAGGCGATTGAGTATCAAGTGGGTGGGCCACCATTCCAGGGTTCAATCACGGCTCGTTGCGCATGGTCATGCACAGCCTATATATGCACTCCTTGATTGATTGATATGTGGGGTTTAACGTCCCAAAACCACTATATGATTATGAGAGACGCCGTAGTGGAGGGCTCCGGAAATTTCGACCACCTGGGGTTCTTTAACGTGCACCCAAATCTGAGCACACGGGCCTACAACATTTCCGCCTCCATCGGAAATGCAGCCGCCGCAGCCGGGATTCGAACCCGCGCCCTGCGGGTCAGCAGCCGAGTACCTTAGCCACTAGACCACCACGGCGGGGCTATATGCACTCCTGATCCTCGCTTAAGAGTGGTGCCACCCGCTGCCTTTCAAGGCCGCTTCCACCCAACGCGTTGGCTTCCACCTTACAAGATAGGCGCTCACTTTTGCAAGATATGATGTACCGGACTCGGGTGTAAACGCAGGGTGAATCTCGGCGCGGAATAAATCGCAACTGTAGCGCCCTGATTTTTTGGTATGTTCCGCCTGAAGTCTAATCTGCGCCAACGCCAACGCAAGCACAGGTGGGAGCCGACAAAATTCTCTGAAAAGCCGCAATCAAACTTCATTCCTGCTTACTGATCCCCCTTTCTGACTACTATAATAACAGTACCAGTACTCTCACAAGAATAGGTATAACGTAGACGTCTATAATCGGCTGACATGACTGGAGAAATGCGTAGGAGTGAAGAAGATTCGGTTGAGCTAAAGCGCCGGATGAGTGTTGTGCCTGGGCCAGCGATTGTTCATTGCTTATTGATCGTACGGTGTGGCTTGCATTGATCGCAGCCGCAGCAAGGCGCGGAAAAAAAAAAGAAAGCGCCTGTTGAGCAAAGAGTTCGCAGAGCACTGTTGTAACGCGCCAGAAGACGACTTGACAGCGTCGGAATATCACTCGGAATTTTTTGTTATACGCGAATTGCTCTTCGCCAACAGTTACGAGCAGCTGCTGCCAAAATGATAGGCGGGCAGCTGTCTTCAATTCCACCACGCAGCGGTGGTCTAGTGGCTAAGGTACTCGGCTGCCAATCCGCAGGTCATGGGATCGAATACCGGCTGCGCCGACTGCATTTTCGATGGAGGCGAAAATGCTGTAGGCCCGTGTGCTCAGATTTGGGTGCACGTTAAAGAACCCCACGTGGTCGGAATTTCCGGAGCCCTCTGCTACGGCATCTCTCATATCTATACGGTGGTTTTGGGGCGTTAAACCCTACATATCAATAAATCAATTATGTTAAATTCCGTTTAAAAGGGGGCAATGTCTGATTATTCCATGAAAGTATATGCCATTTTTTTGGCATAGAGTTGAGTTGTTTAGCGCGTACACATGCTTTCGAAGTCATGAGTTTTTACGGCTCTGTGACGTCGCGTGACACTCAGACGGTCTTTGCGGAAACCAATAATTTCCCACCAATAGTGAAGGACTAATAGGGAGGAAAAATGCAGTATCATAAGATTTATTTCCATATCCAGCCTAATGAATCCTAAGCAGTCGTGACGCGGGGGGTTGTTTTCATGACCTTTTTTTTTGCATAACTTGCGACACAAGCGCTGTGGACATTTCACATAATCATGGACAGCCTGAGAAAAATACGGAATAGATCTACGGCATTCTGCGCTTGCTAAAGATTTGTTGATTTGGGGAAGTGTTCGTTTGTATTGTCGAAACCAATGCCTCACCTGCATCGAGTCTGACTGCGAGTGTGGTTAGGAATATAAAAAATCTTCAGTCATTAATTATTAGATGCAGTCGTCACTTACCCATGTAAACGCATGCACTGTAACGCAAAAAAGTAGCCTATACTACACTCGGTCGTTCGACCTGACTAAGGTCGATGCCAGCTTTTTCTTTAATAGGCCTAGTCCTTCCCCAGTGCAGCAGATTTGATATCTACAACTTAAATAACCTTCAGTCGACTTATATTTTTGACGTGCTCCCCAAGCATAACTTGTTGTATTGTCAATTGCTTTTCGTCCTTATTAACCTATGAAGTCTTCCGAAATCACAGCAGCCGTGCAGGTATCAATTACAAGATACTTTTTGTCTATCATCTTCGCCTATGCCAATTAAGGTGCCGTCTTTTAACGTAGAGAAATAAACAAAACTGGCGACAGCACGACGGTGCTATGAAGATTGCTCTGCCTTCGCGAGTGGCTGAAAGACCTCCAAAAGCAAAAGTCTTGTTAGAAGATCCGAGCAGCTGCTTAGTGTAGATTCTGTACTTGACAATTGGATTGTCGATAATACAATTTTTAGGAGAAAGAGCGCGGGCTTGAACTTTTTTTTTCTCGAAGAGGATGAAAAACAAAGGGTAAAGTAAAGAAGTAATAAGTAATAAGTATTAATAATAGTAATAATAATAATAGTAGTAATAATAATAATAGTAGTAGTGATAGCAATAAGTAAAGAAGCACATACATTATCGTCGAACCACTCACGATTATACATCGGAATCTCACCGTTATGAAGCATACAGATAGTAAATAACACTATAGTGCTATTTTTTTTTGCGTTCTCTCTAATCACTTCCACACCATTGTACTTTCGTTCTTCGTTTGTTTGTTTGTCTGTGTGGGATCACCGTTTGTGTGGTTTGACTATGCAGTTTGCCCCGTGCTTGGTGATTAAAGAGCACAATGAAATACAGCGATAATACTCAACATTGTCTGCAATCGGTCAATCACCGACTAGTTTGACCGATTAATTGATTAACACCTGCCGCTGACTGACAGACGAACTGATTTCAAAATAATAATAATAATAATAATAATAATAATAATAATAATAATAATAATAATAATAATAATAATAGAATTGCTGGGTCAGTGCCAATACAATCACATAGTTATTAGAAACTGTAGTGAAGGGCCTGCAAATGGAGACCATCCAGTGCTGTTTAACCTTCACTGAAATTGCACAGTACACGGGTCTGTAGCACTTGACTTCCATCCAAGTGTGATTGCCGCGGCTTGGATCAAACCCGCAACTTTTGGGACAGATGCCGAGAAACGTAACCCCTGTACCACCGCGGCGGACTTCATTGATTGACTGATTGATCTTCACACTCTATGCCGGACATTGCTGCGTATTGAGCGTCGACTCATGCTCCCACAGCGTGGGTGGTATTTTCCGCTTCACGTGCGCGTCCGGACCGTCAACAGCGTAGGCCGGAGCTCCGTCCGTTCGTAAAGTCGAAATTGCCGAATCTTTACGCAAGGGAGCCCCGCAAACGAAACCAACGGCACGAGATGTCGTTGCCGAGAGGCGCGGGTATTTATTTTACCACAGCTGCGAACGTCTTCCATCGGCCCGCGTTTTCGGCAGACCAGTGCGCAATTTCCGTCCCGCGGAGTTGTCGGCCGCATCAACGCGTGCATCATGCCTCGCCTGTATGACACAGTCACTCCCTAAACACGCTGCCAGAAATAAGCCGAAAAAACTGCCCTTTTCCTTCCTGCGTGCCGAAATCGTATGTAACACCGAGCACGTCTTCCACCATTTGCATCTCGCTCCTCCGCGGTTCTTCTATTTTTTCACTTCTTTAACGACGCGTCACTTCGCTTTTACACATTCGCGCTACTCGCCTTCCGCGTACGCATAGAAGATTAACGTATGCGCGCTCCGGTGTAATGCGAAAAGTGGATACCCGGCGGCGTGCGTTACGTGTACACACTTACGGCTTGGTGGCGCTAGCCACCGCCCGATCTAAAGGGTGCAGCCATATCCATCCATCCGTCTATCGCTGCGCCGCACACGCGTTAACACTCGCGCGGGCAGCAGCGAGAGGGCACTCTCGCGGAGTCTCGAAGGCGAGAGGAGTAGCGACAACTCTCCGGCGCATGACGCGCGCGCGTCCGCAGTTCCCTCGAGTAAATAGATGCGCACCCGATCAGTTCCGAGTGAGCGAGTCGGCGCTGCGAGCGTTCGGTACACACGGGGCGTGAGGGGCGTTGATGTCGGGGCAGCCGTGCGGCGCGCGATGCTTGCATGCATGCCTTCCGTGTGGCGCGGAAAGAGAGAGAGAGAGAGAGAGAGAGAGAAGGTTTCGTGCACGCCCCATTTTGCCGCTTCGATGCGTACAAGTATGAGCGAGGATTCCGACGGCTTGCACGGAGTCTGCATGATACCCCGGTGAATCACCGAAAAGCGACACCCAAACTTGGCAAGTTTGGCCGATGAAGTGGTTGAACGGTCGTATGACGGAATCCCTTTTCGGCGCTACCTTTATTTGTTTATTGTTTCTCAACCGGTGCTAGCGAAACACACACTTGAAGACTATGTTCAGGTGATAGTTGAAAACAAACAAACACCATTACCACCACCACCACCACCACCACCACCACCACCACCACCAACAACAACAACAACAACAACAACAACAGCAACAACAACAACAACAACAACAACAACAACAACAACAGCAACAACAACAGCAACAACAACGACAACAACAACAACAACAAGTGATCTGCCTCTCAAGACCCTGCCTGTCGATATTCGAAAAGCAACCTGCAGGGTCACAGAGAGGAATCGCAAAGCTTTACCTAAAGACCCAGGAAGTGCTGTCATATATGCATCGCCACTTTGGAAACTTCGCAAGATGAAGCCTGTCAGCACACTCAAGGACGGAGCGCCATCGCCTGCGGCCTTCTATCCGTGCCCTTTAAACGTCATTACCGGAACACAGCAGCGCTGACGCTGAATTTCCGTCGCCCTCAATAACTCATCTTCGTTCACATGCATTTGCATATCATGCATGCGTTATCTATGTAAGTAGCAACTCCTTCTCAGTAGTGTCAGTGATGTCAGCAGAACTTATTCCATTATAATGGGAATCGCATTTCGTTGCGCCTCCAAGAAAACCCTGCATGAGTGAAATGATATAGCATACAGCTGATCCTGTTGAAGCTATGCTGTGTTCACATGATTAAACCTCGTGTGGCAAGGAACCACCGGTGTTAATCAGTTTCTGTTACACATCACAAGACATCTTACCTTGCCAGCCACCAAGTTCGACAATTATCATTTAGTCATTCGCATCTAAACCTCTGTGGTTCAGATTCCTGTTGTATTTACAGTATATACGTGCCTCACGACCACGCACGATGCTATTATGATAATTTGTTTCGTGTAATTCCCTTCTTGGCAGCAACAGTTTGGTCGCATTTGCACGGAGGAAGTCACTCGGTCGCCTTATATAGAACTGGACATATTGCGAGACTTCACGCACTCTGATGCCCTGCACACACGGGACATCAGAGAGCGTGGACTTTTTTTTTTGTTCGCCATACTTTTTCAATGGCGTAACGCTATGTTATTAACACATTCTGAATTTCTGGTCTGTAGAACATCTCGAAGCAAGCGGACGGTCTCGCCTTGCCTCGCCGTTGAGTTTTTCCATTCCCGAAGGCAGCGAATAAACAGGAACTCGCGTCGGCGGTCGTGAGTGCGGATTTACTCCTTTCCGCTGAAAGAGGTATGTCAGCGAGCTCCCTCCGGCGGACCCGAGCCTTGAACCGCGGAAAGCACGCAAGCGGCCATGGGCGAGCAAGGGCGCGCAAGTTCAAGAACCGCTCCGAGGCCCTGTTTGTTTCTTTTGGATCGGCACGCGGGCTCTCAGACAGCGCGGTCGAAGCCAGCCCGCGGGACTCGTGTGTACGCGACAGACCAATCATGCACGAAGTTCTGTGGTGCGCGGCCGTGTCGAAGGTCTCCTGCTCCGTTATGTCTGTGTACGTTGCACTTCAACGCTTGCGCGCCGCGCCAAGCAAACTTCTATAAGGCAAGATGTTGTGCCTCGGAATCAAAACAAGGCCCACTACTTGTTCTGGGGCCGCGGCTGTGGAGGGGTTCGCGTAAGGAGTGCAAGAACCACGGCCCGAACGGAGCGACCAATCTGTTGGCACGAACGGGAATTGCAGTATTGCTTCACGTGCGGGCCTCCCCTAGTCAGAACTGCACTCCTATAGTCAGAACATCTAACGAACATCCAGCCGGAGTTTTCGTCTCTCGAGGCAGAACGATTTGACCTGGCCTCTACCCAATTAACTAACTACATATGCAATATAAATAAATAAATAAATAAATAAATAAATAAATAAATAAATAAATAAATAATTTCGTTTCTATTTTTGCACACAATGACAAGCCGGTAATAGGTGGTAGAAAAAAAAAGCTCCTTTGTCGCAGCTTTACACAGCTCCAATATCCATACAACAGCAAAAAATATACATGTAGGAAATGAACCCACAGACAAATTTTCTTTTTATAGCTTCACAATTATCGATGAACCATCTCACACAGCGTACGAGTAACATAATGTGAAGTATGAAAAGAGTAAGTACACATAACACAAGCAGAAAATACATGAATGCTTGCATTAATTATTTCTACAGGCATTAATACAACATTTTCACATAGTTGAAACAAAAGAAAAGATCTGCGCAGGGTACTAAGTCTTTCTTTACGAAAATATCGAACATTCCTTTCTTTATTGAAGTTAGCATATCTAAATCTCATACAAGGTATTCGTTTCAGTGCAAGTGGTATCGTGAGTCACAATATGTGTCATAATGTAGAGGAATTTCAAATGGAGCTAGTCTTGTACCTAAAAAGGTACTACGGTATGTTTTCCTTTCAAACTCAGTATGTCGTCCTTTAAGCGTTAACTACAGAGACAGTAAATGCAATGAACGTCCCTATACGAACGATGAACTCATAACCACCAAAAGAGAGAGAGACAAGACATACGGTCGCAACTGCTGAATGGTCCATATATAGTGCACGGAACGAAAATATACGTCTGAACGTCCGCCCAACCGATATCGAAAATAAAACAAACTGGGACCATGCACAGGTGTAAATGCGAGAGCATCCGAGCGCGGTAACATGCGATTATTCCAGTGCCCGCCCCACCAACGCGTCGCACGTGCCACCACAAAAATCCCGGAAGATCAATATCTCGACAAAGGCCATTGCGAATCCTCCTGAGGCCTGAAACCACGTTATAATCACTACCATAACTTAATTATCCCTGAAAAACTCCCTGAAGGCTTACACATAAGGGCGCAGCATGGTTATCGCTATGTACTGCTGTCATAGTTACATAAGTGAAAATAAGTTAATCATCTAGGTGTACGAACTGACGAACGAGACAACTAAAGTTGTCTCGTTCGTCCACCACCACCACCTTTTAAAGACATGAAGAATTACATGTATATTTATGCCCGTCGTTAATATATACAGTGCGGTGAATGGAGAACATATTCGCTGTCGAAGCCGGTTCTCTTATTACCTATTGACCAGTAAACTACGAGCGCGAAAACCAAAAGAGTTTTCGAATAGCCTTCTTTGTTGCGGTTCCTGCCACTGCGCATGCGTCATAACACTAACCGTCGTTAGCGTTTGCAGTTCACCCGTAAAAAAATCCGAGATGGCGTGCGGCCCGCAAAGCCCCTTTGCGGTGACTCGAGCGTGCGTCAGCGCTTGCGGGGACAAACGCTATTCGAACACTCATACGGCGCCCATATGCAAATGCTACGCCCGCAACGCCCGCTAACTTAGAGCACGCTATTCTAAAACTCCCTATAATGTTGTTTCACGCTCACAAAATGAACAAGCCAATCCTGTTATCATGTACAGTTAAAAACCTGCTTTTTTGGATACCTAAATAGAAATATTAATGAGCACATTATATCGAAAGGCTGCCCTGCGACGCTACAACCTTGATTTTCACTTAATCTCGTCGCACATGCAACATGCACATGACGGGTGATTCTCGTCGTCAGTGATGACACCGCGAATCACCCATCGATGATAGATGAAATTAGCGTCGTTATCTCTTGTTCTGAGACGTTTACGTCTACAAAAGCATCCACAAAACACTTCCAACGTAGTTCTGCGCAAATGGGACTTCATACCCAGGATGCATGCACGCGAAATCACTTATTTAGAGTTAGTTTTTAGGAACGATCGAGACAATGTGCACTGAAACGTATAGCTGGAATGTGTTCCATGAGGATATATTCTTGCGAAGTTAGGAGGTCAAGGTCATGAGCAAAAAGAAAAGAAGAGAGAAATAAAAAGAAAGAAAGAACGAAAAAGAAAACCAACTGAAACAGCAAGTCTTAGGCCTCCAGGCAGCTTGACGAATTCCGGGTGTTTTAGCTTTTGACCTGCGAAATCAAATGGTATACCTTTCCTTAACTTACTGAGAGCGACTGTTTCTGGCGGCGAAAACGGGACGAGTGTAATAGCGCACGTCCAATATGCATACGTAGCAAATTGCGACAGCGGTCCATGCGTGGAGAAAAAAAAAAAAGGAAGAGCTTGCTGACCCGCGGGAGTGCTCTCCAAAAGAGCCGCGACTCTCTCCTCATCTTACGAAGGGCGCCATCGTCAGCGATATTTCCAGGACATTTTATTTTCTTTCTCGCACTCAAAAAAAAAAGGGGGGGGGGGTAGGAAAGGAGCAGCGGGGCTCTCAGAGAGAGAAATAGAGAGATCAGTTGCTTTCCATGCAGAGTTCACACTCTCGCAAGAGCGAAAAAGACCCCGGCCGTACATATGAAATACGTCCATGGCGCGTTGCTTATCTTCCATCCAAGTGGTTGAATAATCTATCTATCTATCTATCTATCTATCTATCTATCTAGCTATCTATCTATCTATCGAGCTATCTATCTATCTATCTATCTATCTATCTATCTATCTATCTATCTATCTATCTATCTATCTATCTATCTATCTATCTATCTATCTATCTATCTATCTATCTATCTATCTATCTATCTATCTATCTATCTATCTATCTATCTATCTATCTATCTATCTATCTATCTATCTATCTATCTATCTATCTATCTATCTATCTATCTATCTATCTATCTATCTATCTATCTATCTATCTATCTATCTATCTATCTATCTATCTATCTACCTTTTATATCTCTCTCTATTTCCCCCCCTCTCTCTTTATATATATATATATATATATATATATATATATATATATATATATATATATATATATATATATATAAGCGGGGAATTGCTCATTAAGCGGGGAATTCATTAGCCCGAGGATAGCCAAAGCGTGACGCGGCTCACAAAATGCAGGCCGTCTCGAGGCGATCTTATTCGCAAGCCACTTGTATAGGGCCGCGATTGTTGGGACGTGCGTTCATTATCCGCGGCGTTCGACGAGAAATCTATGCACAATGTGGGACGACAGCGTTTGGCGCTGGCGCAAGCCCTCCGCTTGGGGTCCGAATCTACTGATCTGGTTACCCATATTCATCTGCCATATACTAGAGTCTAGACTCGATGACTACAGTCCAGATTGGGCTTTTACCTTCTTTCTTTCGTTTCGCAATTCAACGTGAACAAAGCCCAGTAGGACATGGGAAAACAAGGCGTTAGAATAAGCATTAGCGCTTTCGACAGTGTGACCGGGAGCAAATTATGCTGGATCCGATTACCAAAATGTTTTCATTGCGTACAACGGGAGGATGAGCGAGTTTAGATTGTAGCATGTCCTCGACTGCAGCGGTCGCAGACAGTCCCAATACTGATACATATAAAACGGCACGTTACCGTTGCCAGCTATATGAAAGCAGTTGCCGCGCATGCTTGTTTAAAGGAAAACGAAACCACCATGTCACTGCTAATTCTACTTTTCTACTGACGTGTATGCTTATAACCACTACCATCTCCCTCTTATATTTCTTGAAGCGCACTACTTAAACAAACCTACTGCCGCTCTTTGACCATGTTTGCATATCGGCTTTGGTGTATATACACATAACCACACAAAATCAAACCAGCGCGATCTGAATGATTGCACTGTACTGAATGCGAAAGACACACACTGCGCTGTGAGCAAAAGGGGAAGACGACGCTATAGACATCTGGTTGACGTTCGCGCTCGACAGTAGCCAGGCGTGCCTCTCAAAGAGTTTTCCCCGACGCAACGACAAAGCTTGTGAGTCTAACGCCTCACTTCTACCTTTACTACAAAAAAGATGCTCGAACTCTATAAAGCCATTCGTTTGTGAAAGCACGCGCGTGATGACGCTCGCCCATAACCATAGGGATAACGAAAGAAACAATCAATTCTTGAATTTCGCGCGCCAAAGCCACGATGTGAGTATATATTGAAAACGCAACAGTTAGGGATTTTCCAAATAATTTTAACAGCGTGTCGCTCTTTAACGTGCCATCACACTTCGCCTCCATCTAAATGTGGCCGCCGCGGAATGGAGTCGAACCTGGGTCCTCCACGTTAGCAGGGCTAACAAATAAAAATGTACATTTCTACATATAGATGGCTTGCACGTGACATCAGGCTTGCACGTGGGGCAGGAACGTCTCAGTGCGTGAATAATGAAATAACCCGCCCGTGATGTTTTGATAGCATTAATGTGACATAGAAAAATATCATGTCTCCACATGCTTGTGCTCCAACACGGCGCTTTCAGTGACGTGAGTACAAGCCATCTATTGAAGGTGCCAACAGGCGTCGAACAATTAAATCCTACAAAAGAAAGAAAACAAAGAAGAAACTGCGGACGTCCACTCGTCTTGAGTGAATTCTCCATTACGGGAGTCATCCGGGCGACCAGTGGCGAATCTCGAGGCTCTCGAAACTATTCTCGGAGGGGAGGGGTGTGGGCGGACTATAGGGTTCATACATTTTCGGGAGTCCTCGCGCGCTGCTCCGTATTCATGGGAACGGTCCAGCACGTGCAGCGCGCGCACGCGAAAACAACAGCGTCGCTCGCATCGCGCGGCCAGCGCTTGTTCGCTTTGTCGCGCGAAAAAAGGTGCCCCGGGGGCGTCCACTATCAGCCGGAAGAGAAAGTGGCGTTTCTCTGGGAGATTATTTTGCCGCCCCATTAAGGCCCGTCTGGCGGCAGCGTGAGAGGAGCCCGGCCGCTTCCCAGCTATCAACGCGCCACTTCCGCCATGCTGCGAACAAAGGAAGCGAGAGGAGGACGGCTGTTCCGTGGCGTCAGAGGCTGTATAATACAAGAAGTGGGACGGGAAGAAGTGACTGCGGATACACGCACGCATGGTACACGCGCGGAATGTGTGTACATACGTGCCGACGCACGGGCGCCACTTTCTCGCGGCGACAAGCAGTAGCAAGTGCCGCGATGCAAGCTTCGGTGTATCATCCGCGAACAAGGCGGCGCGCTTTGCAGAGTGTGTCCGATCAGAGATGAACGGACCTTGCAGCGTGAACGAATAGCTGCTGATCGCTGCCTCCGCTGCTGTTTAAGTATGCCCGTGAAACGCTTGCTCCATTCGAAACGGTCGAAGGTCACTTCGCACTCTCACCTACGGCGGCTCCATCTAGCCGTAGAGCCCTCCGCTCACGTGGCATGAGTGATAACTGTGCGCCCCAGTTAACCACCGGCGCTCGACGCGCCACACATGTGCCCACCTTGTATGTCTACGTTTCTTTCTGAAAAGGCGAAGTTGTTTACTGTTGAAATAAATTAACTGTGGGCAAACTTACGGAATGATCTGCAAGAGCCCTCTCACTCGCACATTTTTACATTTTTTTACAGTAGAAGACTCGACCGGCCTTTCCCCACGATATCGCCACAGTCATTTGTCTATCAAGCTTCATGCACCGTATTTCAAATGTAACTTCACATCGATCATTGTGACAACACTATCGATTGTACGTTTATCCACCCCTTCTGTAATACCCTCGATATGTGGGGTTTAACGTCCCAAAACCACGCTATGATTATGAGAGACGCCGTAGTGGAGGGCTCCGGAAATTTCGACCACCTGGGGTTCTTTAACGTGCACCAAATCTGAGCACACGGGCCTACAACATTTCCGCCTCCATCGGATATGCAGCCGCCGCAGCCGGGAATCGAACCCGCGACCTTTGGGTCAGCAGCGTAGTACCTTAGCCATTATACCACCGCGGCGGGGCTTGTGTAATACCCTCTCGGGGTTCTTTAAGGAAATAAAAAATGAATGAATTGCAAACGTGGACCGTCGGTACAGTATTGTTCATGCGAAAAGAGTCACAAGTGAGGGAATATAAGGCGCTAAATATGCTCAGTTCTCTGCTGTTTAAATATAACATTCCAAACCAAATGACCTTCCCATTCAACGATCGCAAGCTTTTGCACCGAGCGGCAATGCGTTTTCATGCGTATGCCAGTGTACGCGATGCGTGTTTATATAATACATCACTACGACAGGATACCGGCATTTTCTTTCTTCCTTTCTTCCTTTCTTTCTTTCTTCCTTTTTTTCTTTCTTTCTTTCTTTCTTTCTTTCTTTCCTTCCTTCTTCCTTTCTTTCTTTGATCTACTCTGGAAACATTAATTTTACAAAAACTGTTATTTTCTCATAGCTACTAAAAATGATAAAAAATAACCTTTTTAATGCACTCATTCGTTAAAATCACGAAACTGAAAGCAAAAAAAAAAAAACAACTGAGGTGATATTTCCTTAGTGGGAATTCTGAGGCAATATAGGCATTAAAAAATGTATGAGGTACACACGCATACTGTCGCATAATTTTGTACAGTTTCTCTTTTTAAAGAAAGTGCTAACAGAAACACCCCTATATTACGTATAGGTAACCCACTTCGTACATGTCGACCTCGACGATAGTCTTAAGACCTCTGCTGAAGGTAACGCTAATATTAATTAATAATAATTGCTGGGGACTAACACTTCAAACCCGCGATATGATTATGAGCGACGCCGTATTGGAGGGCTCCGCAAATTTCGACCACGAGGGGTTCTTTAACGTGCGCCAAAATCTACACAAAGCTCTTTCGCATTTTCGCATCCATAGATAGCAGACGAGACTTTATTTGAGCTTAGTTTTTCAATTTGCACACGCGGCATAACTTGACAATTAGTATCTTCACCCGCTTTGTCTTTCTTCCCTCTGTCTTTCTTTTTGTCTCCCTCTAGAAGTGCTGTTAAGGTACATGTCTTCTTCTTCTTCTTCTTCTTCTTCTTCTTCTTCTTCTTCTTCTTCTTCTTCTTCTTCTTCTTCTTCTTCTTCTTCTTCTTCTTCTTCTTCTTCTTCTTCTTCTTCTTCTTCTTCTTCTTCTTCTTCTTCTTCTTCTTCTTCTTCTTTAAATATGCCTCATTGCTTTTCATGGCTGAAATCGCAGCTGAGTGAGGGCGAACTGATGTGTGGCACTCAAGGCAGGAAGCCACGAGATTCACGCGTTCAGTCGAGGGTTGGCAGCTGCGGTTTCTAAGTTCGCGGAAGCGCAGAACTTGTGTAGGAGCTGCAATCAAACGGAGAAAGCTATACTGTGCCGCACGTGATATATATACTTGACCTGGTGACATAAAAAAACACGCAATTTCTAGAATTCAGCTTCCCTATACTCATCACCGGTTCTCGCTTCGTCTGCTCGTGTGAAGCCAGCTACCGTTATGAGCTGCATGTCGATGTGTCCTCGGATGCCAGCATATTCCGTCAACTGGTGCATAATCACAGGTGCCCGTGCATGTGTCCTAAATATGAGGCAAGTGTGACAACGTGATGTGAGCGAAACGATGCGATCCCACTTTCTACGCATCCTCTCCCCTTTCTCTGCCCTCTCAATTCAGCCTTCCTAATGGACGAGCTGCATCGACGGCACAAGGGGGAGAGTACCTTGGAATACCTGGGATGCTATGCAGGATTGCCCGAGCTACTCTGGCGACCGAGTAGCCACTGTAGCCGTGTTTGCTCCGAGCTCGCTTGCGGTGGCCGTGGCACGAAGACTGTGCGGAGCACGTGATAGCAGCGTTGATAAAAATGGCTACATGAACGTGCGCAGCGTAGGAAACGCATGTGGGACTTTTGCGGCGGTTATCAAAGGAACAGCACGAGCGAGCACGTCAGCGCCGCCACTCGCTCAACATTTTAGCACTGCAGCGACGTAAGCCTGATTGTCATGCTGTCTTTTCGCCAACTGAACATGTGCCTGTCACATGAGTGTTCGTGGACGTATCTCCTTCATCGCACAGGTTTAGTCGTTCCACCTGCACCATGGAAATTTCCACTCCATAATGCAACAAGGGTGCACACACAGCACTCTCGTGCTGCTCGTTTCGTTTCTATCAAGTATTGCAAATAAATATAAGCAGAGGTGGTCACTAGGGGAGCTCGCATCTTGTCGGCAACGCAGATGCGCTTGAATAATCCGTGAGCGCGGTGAAATTGAATGCGAAACATCGTAGCCACGTGGTGATATCACTTTTACTTCTGCGTGCGTGTGTGCATAGTCTGCGCGATAAAGCTGATTGATTAATCGTGCCGCTCGACGTCAGTACTGCTCCTCGGCGTGAGCAGACGTGGTGGGCGTACCCGATCTTCGCCACGGGCGTCTGTCAATCAAACTGATGGACGCGTGAACTCGGATACAAACTTGTTGATTCTGAGAAAGCCCGAGTTCAACTCGGGACTGTGATGGTGCTGGTGTGACTGTCAAGCGTTTGATGCGGTGAACGCTAAGCGGCAGCTTCTTTGCGTGTAAAATAATTTGCTGAGCTTACACTACTTGTGCAAGGTTGTGATAACCTAGCTTCTCGCAGCTTTGTAAGTTGGTTGTCTACTTATGTGCGTGGTCGGCGTCGAAGTGAAGACCACATCAGGTCTGTCTTAGTTTTGATTGCACCAATTGGCTGAGGCTCAACTACAATTACACTGAGCTGTCTTGTCTTCATTGATAAGGCTTTAATTAAAAGGCAATTATCTCTGGCGTAATTACCGAGGCCACGATCAGTATCGACCTATATTAAACGTAATCCTGATTAGCATATACTAATTGTCATTATATTAGTACGGGCTAATTAACATAGTTTTACTTAACGTCATCATGATTAACTTTGCGTTAATTAGCTGTTTAGTTCGCTCATCAACTATACATACTTTGGTCAGCCCGGTTCCCATAGCTTTACACAACATCAATTGCATTGTCTTAGGATGTGGCGTAATTACCGCAGCCTTATTATGGCTTGGCATAATTAGCTTGGTCATAGCATGTCCTGAGATAACTATTTAAGTATACCACCCAGCCAAAAAAAATCACAGCGTATACATGGAGGGAATGATGATGAGTGGGGCGAAGCTTCGGAGGGTTTATCGGTATAAACTGTAAATCGCCTGCCTGCCTGCCTGCCTGCCTGCCTGCCTGCCTGCCTGCCCGCCCGCACGCCCGCCCGCCTGCCCGCCCACCCGTCCGTCCGTCCGTCTGTCTGTCTGTCTGTCTGTCTGTCTGTCTGTCTGTCTGTCTGTCTGTCTGTCTGTCTGTCTGTCTGTCTGTCTGTCCACCCGTCCATCCATCCGTCCGTCCGTCCACACCTGCTGAGTCACCGAACTAGGCGGTCACGTACCACGAGCTAGGAGGGACAGACCCACGGCTTTAGGAGCTTCACCCCTAATATCGCTAATTAGCCGGCCACACATGCTCGGGTGCTAGCTGGCGATGACAACAAAGACGACGCGCGCCGGCCGAGAAGCGCGCTAGAATGTATACACAGGCCGTGATGATTAACACGTGGCCTCAAGTTCAGCTGCGGTTGCGATGGTATAAGACGCTCAGCCGGTACTGATCTCAGAGGCTACCGTGCTGATTATTCTAAAACAGACTTAGTGCAGGCATTGAAAAGCTTCAAAAATAAATTAAACACCCCATGCCTCTAAAAAATACTATCACGAAATGTTTCTGACACCTTTATTTCATAGGTGCACTTCTGCTCTCAGTGGAACGACCAACAAATGAAAGAAGATGCATCTGGTTTGAAAACACCACCCAACTTAGTCGACCATCCTTAACACGATAACTAGTTCTATCGTAGCAAATGAAACGCAGCGTGCTGGGGGTGGATTTGACTTTTTCGTACTGTTGGCTCGTTCATAAGGGGGTGTCGCCAGAGCTCGGGAACATCCCGAGTTTCGCGGAACTCAGGTGAAACTCGGCCGATCCTGCATAGAGCCCCTGCATGTAGTATAGTGGCGATGAAAAACATTGTGGTTATAATCTCATTGATTTGATTGATTGATATGCCCGGTTTAACGTCCCAAAACCACCACATGATTATGAGACACGCCGTAGTGGAGGGCTCCGGAAATTTTGACCTCCTGGGGTTCTTTAACATGCACCTAAATCTAAGTACACAGGCCTTAGACATTTTCGCCTCTATCGAAAGTGCAGCCTCCAAAGCCGGAATCAGGACCTGCGACCTGTGGCTCAGCAGCCGAGTATAGTAAGCACTAGACCACCGCCACCGCACGGGGCTGGTTATGATCTCAGGGAAATATGCAACGATATTCCGTTGTTTAGTAGCTCAAGATTGGTTTTATCGCATAGAGAAATAAAAATAGTAAAGGAAATATGTAGGGCACACAAATATGCGGCTGAAATAGATAGATAGATAGATAGATAGATAGATAGATAGATAGATAGATAGATAGATAGATAGATAGATAGATAGAAAAAGGAAGAACTCGACTAAGCGCATCCGCTTTCCCCAGGTCAGTGGAGGCGTGATCGAGCACCGACCAGTGCTGGCTATTCTGGACGCACTATCTCGTGCAATGCACACCGGCAGCCAAGGTCAGCTTCAGACGCCTGCACCAGCTTTGCACTGATCGGGCTCGTTCTAGACAATGGCTCGCCCGAACAAGGCATAGGGCAACGCCGGGAAGGGGGGGGGTGAAAGAGATTGAGGTGCATAAAGGGCGCGCTGAATGCAGAGAGGATAGGCTCCGAGCAGTGGTGCATACAATGTACCACCCGAGCGGAGCACACATAACTTAGGATATCGCGCTGAGTACGAGGGAAAGGCTGGATGGCTGATAGCACGCGTGCTGGCAAGACATGAGCATCACCAGGGTTTTGTCTTTTCACATTTTTTTTATTTCCCTAGAGGAGGCATTTGAGTTGGCTAGGTTAGGGCTAAACCCAGGCGTATATAGATGGGAAGGTGGAAAGAAGCACGCTTCGTGCTCTGTCAAAATCTTGCAGTTCTTTCCAGAAATAACAGTTGCTTGTCGAGTCCTGTCACGTTTACAGAATACGCACAGCGATCTTGTATGCGGTGGTTCCTGGGAAATATAGGCCAAAGGGATGCGGCAAAACTGAATGAATATAGAAGGTCACGTTCGAGTGTTTTTTGTCAATCTCATGTTGAATTCCAATGGCGGAGTCGGAGCAAGTTTTTCTGCTCCTTTCAGAGCAAGTGTGTTCCAATGACAGAGTTAGAGCGAGAGTCTAAAGTTCCAATGAGAGAGCCGGAGGGGATTCAGAGCGGGAGTCCCTCCGTGGAGCAGGAAAAACTGCTCCGCCGGAATCGGTGGAGTGGACCGGAACTCCACGTGACGTATTTTATTTAACACGTTTGCCAACTTGGGGGCGTGGCTGGCGCGGCGCGAGTAAGGTGGGAAACAGACAGCGGAAAAGACCACGCGCAAGGTATCCTGGGTAACGCGGCAGCTTCCGCCTTGCTCCAGCAGGGCGGGTTGTGTTCCGATGGCGGATTTGGAGGATTTGCTCTACGCCAGAGTCGAGTGCTCGCTCGCGAAGTCGGTCGGCTGCACCGACTCCACCATTGGAATTCAACATCACTTTCTTGTCGCGAAACGGTTTCTTGGCTAGGTTGGCGAAAGCGCGCACCCACAAGGAGTCCGCACAAGCCGCGTCTGGAAAGCACGTTACTTTGTATTGCCACAAGTGATGCCCAGCTGACGCCACCACAACCTCGCTCGGCTCCTCCGTGCTGGGCTGACACTCCACTATTCTGCAGCAACTAGCTGCAGCTGCGGCATAGGAGTCAGATGATCCCCGAGGCCGAAGGGCGATTTCCGACTCGAATGGGAGAAGAAAAGCGCATCTCAATAGACAGCACACTGAGTACCCGCGCTTGGCGTCTGCAACACATGGCCACCGACGTAGCAACTAACAAGGGAGTACCTCCTTGTCCGCAGTATACCAATTTGCCTCCAACACAAATCGGCAGCATCACTTCGCAGCACCCCTCCGTAACAACAACCAAGCTACACGAAAAACTTTCATGTTCGAGTCTCATAAGGACATGCTCAAGAATAATCTGCCACTTATCACAGCACCTTAATAAATTATTTCAGATACTACGATTGTTATTTTTTTATTTCTGTCACACTTGATACTCGCACAATCTGTGCTCGAAAGATTTCTCATGCGCGTCTACGTACTATATGTATCCCACTGCGATGCACGCTCTTGCAACGCAACATCCCTGCTTCGATCGAATGCTGCGAACTGTATCCCAAACTCTTCAATACCGGGTACCTCTCCCCGAAGACTGTCCAGGCTGCTGTGTCTTTCCTAGCTTAAGCTTCGTATGCCAACTATAATGCGCCGCGTAGGCTTTAGAAAGGCCAGGAAAGCGTATGCAACGCCAAATAAATCTCTTAGTGGTATATGGAAGAGAACGCCTTTAGGAGAATGCTGGCTGACCCATTTATATGCAACAACAGCTAAGTTACACCAGTGGTACCCTATACAATATATTATCCGATGTGCCAGCATTGTGGAGAGGTAGTCAACTTATGCTACATTGTGCTGGCACGGCGATTCAACTCCGATGTTCGCCTCCTTCCGAGATCCTCGTAGGAGCAGTGAGAGGTCATTCAGCTAAGCGTTGACCCTGACCACCAGTACTGGCTGGTGGGGAGGACAAGAGAAATAGCCAGTGGACAGCCGCACTATATGCAGCCAAACCACATGTTATCTTCTATAAATGTTTCCAATCTATGAGACTATTCAAGCTACCGTGTATATGTCACCACCTGTGTGTAATGGGCCGGGGGCGGCTCTAGGTCAAAAGGAGAGAGAACACCCCACGCCTCTTTGCCGCTGAGCCAACCATTATGGACGTGCTTTTGGAGATCCAGCTACTTTGCGATTTATAAAAAAAAATCACAGCGCTTCTGAGGGCTAGTGACAAACTGCTGGTGGTGCTGGGCATCAATCCCAGTACACAGCGCGTGCTGGTAAAGATGAGACCATATGAATGCGCTACGTGAGAGATCGTCCACTGAACAGTGCGCCAGGCGAGCTACCTCTGTCTTAACAATGCCTAACGTAACAAACACTACCACGGATGACGTCCTACTCGCGGGAAAATTGCGGAACGTGCTTTCTTTCTTAGTTTACAGTGTAGGGTAATGAAACTTAACGACACCACGCTCCCCCCGCCCCTCTATATTTCAGCAGACTAAACTGCTTCTAGTGACAAACAAGGTTTTGCACGCGCGACCTATAGCGTGCGCACAATCGCTCAGCGGCCTCGCGGTGGAGGAAAAGTGGTCGTGCATGCGCTAGAACACAACTATAACAAGGATCGCGGAGGGCGGCACGCACGAAGATTCGCCTCACTGATTGCCGCAAAACTGCGCACGGCCGTTCACGAAAGTGGAACTCCTTTGGTGGAACTGCCGGCGCTGCCCTCTACACTGCGACGCGTAACAGGTCACCAAACGGGGAAAGGCCGAAAAGCTACGGTTCTCTCGGAGGAGCGCGAGCTTATAGGCGAGGTCGCGGACAGGCCGACCGCATTATCCATTGTTCCCTAATGGTCTCTGCCCCCTTCTTTCTTCTAAAATGAGTGGACTTTCAAATCTAACGAGGAGCGAGCACACGAGGCGCACGAAGGAGTTAGTTTTCCTCGCGTCTTCGCGGCGCGTTTATGTGTGCCGTGCGTTGACAGCGTGTATACATATGGTGGCAAGTATACGCACTATAACGCCGCCGTGTGCCAACTTCCTCCGCCCCGCCGTCTTCCTGATGTTCACTCTCTTCCTCTACGAAGACCAGGAAGTTTGTTAGCTCTAACAACGACGTCGACATCGTCGCCGCTTGGTTGTTGATGAGAAAGGGCAAAAAGAAAGAACGAAAGAAACGACCAAGGCCATGCATCTCAATAATAAGGAGTCAAATGCGCGCTTACGTTTTCACGAGTGGAGACAAACCGAAAGTAGACCTCCGTGGCACCCTGTGAGTCTCAGACGAAGTACACCCTTCGAGAAAAGGTGACAGTTTATGCCGCAACAGCTCTCTTAACGCCGCACGCACGCTGCGAACAATGCTAATGACACCTAATCAAACTTACTTCAAAATTCAATTCCGTACTTCTTGCGTGTCAAAACACAAAGTGATTATAAGGGGACGGCGTAGTTGGGTGAGCGGGATGGAAATACGACTATGGCTCAATTTCGACTGCCGGGGATTCCTTAACGCGTGCACTAAATCAAGATGTGCCCAGTTAACATGTTTTGGCCCCATCGAAATTCAGCTCAAAGCGCATTTCTTGATGCCTTAAATAAAGACATGGACTCTTGAACAACTATTTTATTAAAGCGAAAGAGGTTTGACGATGCATGCCTCATTTCGCGTTTGATGAGTCTTCATTCAACGCGAAAATTGTCTTTATGCCTCTCGCGGCGTCGGCGTGAAATGCAAAAAATCAAGTGATGACGCCAACGTGACATCACATATCGAAAAAAGATTGTGACGTCCCCACGACATAATCGGGACGTCTATACGACGTCGCATAGCATGACGTGGCATGACGAAGTCATCAGGTCACATCGTCGCATGGTTTTAAGTCGGCCGATCCCGGCGGCAATACACCACCGGGTGAGGTGGAGAAAGCTTGCCATGCTTCCGATCCTGGAGCTTGTATACATAACCCCGTTAGGTTCAGACATTTTTCGGAGGTGTGCGGAAAAGGATAGGTACATCTATTAAAAAGAGACAAAATGGCGAAACCTGCACAATGACCTCACAACCTTTAAAACAGCGAAATCGAACGATTATGAAGACTAATCTGTTTTCTTCTGGGTTCTTACTATAGTACTTGGCTAAGTGATGCAGATTGTTTCTATAGGTTGATTCTAGGACGTTGCTGGGCTTTAGATTGTGGTTATAAGAGGGAAAAGAAGAGAAAAGTGAGCCCCGTAACTGTCTGCATCAGCGTGCGGCACCTGAACAGTAGCTCACAAGGGATGCGGGTGAGGAGGGATTAAACGTATATATATGATTAAAGGTATAGAGAGAAAGAGAGCTGCGCTAGGACAGCGAGCGACGACACAAGAGAGATAGGAAAGATCTATCCGATGCTAGGTTGTTTTTGCGTTGATTCTCAGCGCACAGAGGTTCTAGTTAAACCAGATACACTTAGAGACACGACACAGGCACGTTGTCGTTGGCAGGCCTTCAAAGGTTTTGAGGACTCCTCGCAGCAGCCGTTGCCATTACCTTTGCCTATGGTATTCTGCAATAGTACGTACTCGCGGTCTTCGGCTCACCACCATCGCTTCAGTGTCATTCTTCTGTTGCCTTCTTACTTTTTAGCGGAGGTTGTGTGCAGCGAATTTTACCCCGATTTTCGCGCCACATACCCGTTCATAATGATGATAGCTTTTTCATAGGCCACAGAAATCTGTGTCGCCCACCGCCGTTGGCTGAGGTAATTGTTGCTAAGAAATGCACGTCCTTTCGTTTCCACTGAGTTCAATTCTTGTGACAATATCGCAACAGTACACTCTAGCAATTATGGGAACGTCAACACCATCTTTAGTGACCGGATTCGTAGTGACATTATGCGCTCATCCAGGGCAATCGAGTTGTCACGCTTAGTTTTGGCACTCCGTTTTTACAGAGAAAGCTGTTATGAGATCAAAACTCGGGTAACACGGCGCCGTAGTTGTCCGCCGCAGCCACCGGTGTCCGTAAGAAATAAATCATTGTACCAAGGACACAGTGGGGCTTGAGCCCGGGTCCGCTGCGTACCAGCCCAGTATTCTACCTCTGAGCCACGCCGGTGCTTGGGACTTGTTCGCAAACTTGCCTTAGGCAGGCTCGATGTTGGGAAAGGAATTGTGTTAATTATTCTGAGAAGAATGACGAAGGATAGATATTCTTAGAAGAATGACGAAGGATAGCATAGCGAATGCCGGCCTACTATTCATAAATTATTATTATTAATGCCGTAGTGGGTACCCAGCAAGTGTGCTTGCAGCAGTTACCCAATGAGTGTTCAAGAAAGGCTCTGAAAGGCCGTTTTTCTAGCTTTCGCTGTGAGTGTGCTGCGCCTGCCGCGCAGGCCTGGCGTTTGTTTCCTTTAGTGGTGTGCAGCCGATTGACTACTGAAGTTCATATTACAGATTCATTATGGCTATATCGCTTATGCGTAATTTACCGATGTATCTGTACAAGGCATCTACGCATAGCTGATGAGATATGCGTTTTTCAGGGTATTTAAAATAATAAAAGTAATAAATCATGAAATGATACCCGAAAGAAACGATTTCGCGATACGAAGCGCATCTGCAAGTCATCCCACACACGCTGAGATCATAAGGATATAGCGTTCACGATGCCGAAGTTAGGCGGTTTAAGCCGTCTTACGTACGCGCTATCACTTCACGACAGCTAGAACGCTTACCTTCCGTGTTCTATGAAATTAGAGTCGTGACGTACTAATTAGCTTCATGTTAAACTATGACATAAGAAACAACACTGTTTGGTTCAACCTGTTGGCCCAAATTGAATAAACTGGTCGCTTTTAAAAGCATTAAGTTGGGGAACTTGAACCAAAGAAACGATATCCGCTCACTAAATTTCCTATACCTGAATATCTCGCTTAAAACGACTTCCTGTTATAACGAAGACGGTGCGGTGAAATTATCGACGGACAGCGCTCGCAAGAGAAAAAAGTTTCGCGCACACTTCATGGAGATGGCGGCGAGAATCTCACGTGCTCCGGCCGTTCTGTCTCGCAGTCGAACACGGGGGGGAATTACACGGCTTGCTGCGCGCGTATTTAGAGACCGGCCCATGGGGAATAGAGACAACGCAAAGCGCTCTATTCCTGCGTGTTCGCGGCCGAGCGCGCGTCCGTAAAGGCGTTCGCCTTGGCGCCCTTGTAAACAGTACGTCTGCCGCCGAACACGCTCGATCGGGCAATGAGGTCAACGCCGGAATGTTCCGAAGCACAGCGAAGAAGCAGCGCCATGCCGAACGGCGGGCGCGACGAGTTGCGGCGCAACTGTCAAGGCGAGCACGCGCGCGGCATGCACGCCTCTCATGTGCAACAAAACGTCCACCTCCTCAAGCGGACCTTCACGCTACGTTGTTTGCTTCACCCCCCACACACACACTTTTATGTACTCCTCCCTTCAAGCCCTATGTGTTCCTTGCATACAGTGCCGCGCGGACATAGCCTCGGCAAGAGAGGCTTCGTAAGCCGGGTTGCGTCCTGCAGTTTACTGTTTCTCCAGAGAGGGACAATCTGGGTCGCCAAAGGCACGTCGCGTAACTGCGCGTCCTGTCGCAGTCTTCTTTCTCGCCGCTCCTTCTCTGTCGGAGTGCACACACGGAGCTTGTGTAGTGTTTTGTTGTGAACTTCTCCGTGAGTCACGAGTGGGGATAGGGGCAATCCAACCGCTCGCTTTGTTTCGCTCGTTTCACCTGGTTGTGCGCGAATATACCGCAAGCCGGGGATGTTAGCTCGTAAAGATGCACACGGAACGGGCCGCCATGAGTATAAATTGGCATCTCGTACGATCATGTATTTGTCACGTCTTTGTTCGCGCACTTAATACGCTTTCGGCATTACGTACGGCACCACATTCGCGCCTCTTGACGCGTGCCGTTCTGTGCAATGCTTTGATACGAGAAAAATTTAGAGATGCTCGTATTATCTCGCGCTGGAAGGGCATTCTCGCTGCCCTCGCTCAGTGAAAGATCGCCGTGACCTGAAAACATTGTGACACGCACGGTAATAAATGTTTCTACCACCACCACCCACAATCGCGAAATGGTAGCGCGGATACGGACATCTAAGGTGAGTGCACCGAAACTTTTTGGGGATATGAAACAGTAACAATAGTTTGGGCGTCAGTGCAATGAACTCAGAGTATTTACTTTTTCCAGGTCTATAGGCATGTATACTTTAAATTATTTTAAAAGTGCATACATATTCTTGCGTGCTATGTTGGGACGTCCAAACGTCAGCAGCCGGCTCTTGCGATGTATCAGTACAAAACTTGAGGCAAATCAGCCGTCTTTGTCGTCGCATGCTATGGCAGCGGTTCGTCGGAGTGGGATAAACGCGGCAATATGCTAAGTTGCAGCCTAGTGAACAGTATACACTATATTAACACACTATATATACACTATATTAACACAAATATATATAACACAGACGGCCGGCGCACCCCGTGTACTTTGATCTGCCGGGTGCGGTCACCCGTGATCGTGTCATACGTTTCCTTAGAACGGGTCAGCAAACTGCTCATACCTTTGTAGGCGTGTTCTAATCGCTCGGGTTTGCGACGAAGTGATAGCATGAAGGTAGCTCGCTGCAGCGACCGCCTCTTTTACGCCAGCGTTTTGTTGAGTTATTCCAAGTCGTAGAATAAAGTAATGAGCCGCTAGTTGTATACTTTGTACAGCATTATAGCTTGTTGCTTTCGCATTGTTTTGCCCAAACTGTGACTTAAATTTTGTTTCACCCACATGACGCCACAAGAAAGGCACGGATGAAGTATATAGACGCACACCTAGCACACTCGCGTTGTTTTCTATTTTTTTGGGACCCCACACGAACTTGAAACATGCATACTCAAAAGGCTTTAGCTTTAAAAGGAAATGCGTTGTGCATGTTTTTAATTGTGACTTATTTATTACCATTTTCCGTACTTTTATCCCATCATTGTAACAGTTTTCTGCCCCGTAGGCTGGCGAGGGCTTAAGTTTTATTTCGATTGGTATCGAACAAATACACGAAGTTCTCATCCAAACGTTTTCACCAAAACTGCTTTTTAATGTGCCTTACTGGTACCTGCTTTAGTCTAGTGATAAAACTTTATAAAAAAATTATCTAGATATTTCACATAACCATGTGATGCAAAATATATTAAGCACTCAAGACAAAGAAACCAGATAAATGGTGAAAAGAAAAAAAAAGAAATACGTCAATATTCACAGTTCTAGCTCGATAATAATAAGGTATACGCTTTTCCTCGGCTTTCTTGACGTTAGAGGGGAAGTTTGACACTGGCCTGCTTGGCTTTTAAGCTTTAATTTTGGTAAACCAAAACTTAGGTTCGATCATCCGTTTCGCAAGCAAAGGCGGCTGTTGGTCCTTTTAATTTTTTTTTGTAGTACAAAGGTCGCTTCATATACTATGTCCCACTTTACAAACCTTAGCCAAGTTGTGTCCACCTCGGTGATACTTAAGGCACTCGGTTACACCCGAAAGTCACGCGTTCGATCCCGGCAGCAGCGGGGCGTTCAAGAGGAACATTTCTCAACTCTGCCTGTACTTCACGGGTTCTCAAAAAAAAAAAAAAAACAGGCAGCCGGCTCTTGGAGTAATAGGCTCTTTTGACGAAGCCAATTCATAATTACTCGGCAAAGTGTTGAAGGATTCCTTTAAAGCATAAGCATTCTTCAAAGCCCTTTCCTCGCAACCATGCTCATTTTGAATAAGGAAGAAAAAAAAACAGTAATATAAAGAAATTTCCCGCGTAGCCATACTCACAACTCTATATCTCGTTTCGGCATTGTAGAACGTACTGTACGACTTGTTTACTTTCTTTCCTTTCTTGTTTCTTAAAGAGACACTAAAGACAAATATTAAGTCGACGTTGATTGTTGAAATGGCGGTCCAGAAACCTCGTATAGTGTTACTTTTGTGCCAAAGAAGGGCCTATTTTGAAATAAAATCACGTTTTAGTGGTCCCCATCAAATTAGCGCACTTCAAATTACCTGCCTGAAGAAGCGGACCGACCGGACCGGCTCACGTCACTGTTTCCGTGCGCAACGTTGACCGGCTTTATGCGCTAGTAGCAGCAGACCGAAAGCAGCGGGAGCCCCAGCAGCAACGACGGCCATTGACCGATTTCCCGCCATTGCCTTCGAGATTGCACACGCTTTTGTTTCAACTGCGCTCCGCTAGATGGCACCACCTAACCCGTGTAACCACGCGAAAATTGAAGTTTAGAACCACTCGCGCCATTCCTCATAGCAACGTCTGGCGGTTCTTTTTTTTTCATGAATCAAACAGAAACGAACAAGCAGCATTTTATTGCGTCTCTTGATGCACGGTAGGCTCTTTATTTAGTGCAGTTAGACCGATTGCTAGTGACTAATTGTAGGCGGTGCGTCTGATGTCATCGTGATCATTTCGAAAATGTCCTACTGCGGCGCTCGTGTTCTTAATTCTAACAACCTTAATTTCTCGGTAAGTAGAGCACTGTTGTTGATAATATTGTTGTTTTATATGTTGTCTATATTTAGCTTTCACTTTGACGTTAATCGTTATTTGACTTCAGTGTCCCTTTAACTTCTCTTTCTCTTCTTACTAATGAAACGAGGCCACGCCGCAGGATGGCATGCTTACTGGTCGTAATTCCTGCTTGCGTCGCCATGACAATAAGCCCAAAGCTAGAGTGTGTTAATACCACGGCGTATACGACCTCCGGAGTGCGGGGTCATGCTCGAGACGACAGCTGGCAGTTGATTCGCGAGGCAATAAGCTCTTTTAATTAAACCATTCACTGACTACTCGGGAAAGTGTTGCATAATTCATTTAAAGAGCCCCAAGTAATCGAAAGCAATCCGCTGTCTCCAAAAACACTGCGAGCCTCATAATCACATTGTGGTTGTGGCCACGTAAACTTCCCAGATGTTGTGATTAGCTGATTTGCGCTAGCCACACCACCATGCAACAATTCGTTCCAATATTAGTGGTGCTACACACTCCCGCCAGGATTTGCTAGCGGTATGCGGCGTGTATAAGAAAGCAATAGAGTGGAGTGCAATAATTCCTTGCGCAACACCGGCACATGGACCATATCATGTAAAGAACAATTTCCTCTTTCATATTCTTCTGCCCTTCGGCGCACGGTTCACAGGCAGCAGCATGTCGGCCACAAACAGAGTATGTCATTAAACAGAACAGATGATACGAAGTGCAAGTAATCGGACTGAGAGAATTGTTGCGCAATGCGGCTCGGGCATTTGTTCATACATACGTGCTCATAATCAATGGCACGTTATTCTTTCATTGTGGTCGGGCGCATCAAGCAGTGGTTTTGTGAGAATGCACTGGTCTCGCGTTTCTTCGACGCAAAACAAATGAGATAGCCATTCTGGGAGTGGCATTCAGGGATGAGCCTGCGAGGCTGTCATCAGCGTGACTGCAACGCACTTGGTTTGGCTCGACCCTTCTCGAAAACAAAACAATACCGCTGTGGTATGTAAAGGGAAGAGAGGAATGTCTGCTGGCGTAAAGTGGCTTGCGTTGCCCATTACTATCACTCTCTGAACTGTAGCTGTACTGTTTCGTATAGGACTTGCATCACGTTATCCTGTGTGCCCCATTCGTATTGCAAACTTTCTCCGGACGTATCGCCCGCGTTTGCGCCACAACACACGCGCCGCGAGCCTATAGCACAGTTCAAAAATTCACTGCGGTGAAAGCGCATCAGCCTTTCTTTATTATGGGATTCTTAAAGAGAAAAGAAGAGAGAAGTGAGCCCCGTAACTGTCTGCATCAGAGTGCGACACCTCAACAGTATACCTCACGAGGGATGGGGGTAGAGAAGGATATAAAATGATATGATTAAATGTATATATATATAGAGAGGGGGGAAGGAGAGAGCGTGGCGCAGGGACAGCGACACCCAGAAGCAAGGAGAAGATAGGAAAGATGGACACGGTCGCAGGAGTCCCGAGGACGGGGCACCACTCAGCGAGTACTCTTGTCGGCGGCAGGAGATGGCGTAGGGCGAGCCAGTCTCCCAGAGCTGCGCTGCTGTCGGAAATCGCGGGGGTACAATTGGTCGGCACGAAATCCAGTCCGCCCTGAGCCTTTCCTCAACTCATTGGTACAACTACACTTTCGAACATCTCCTGCTGCTTTGTCATGATATTTTTCCTCTCTCTCTCTTGTTTTTTTCATTCTCCCTGTGCCCTTTACTACCCGCTGCCCTCTGAGTGTTCCAGATGAGGTGTCCTCAACAGAGAGACGGCTTCCACGCACTCCAACCCACATTTCCTAATCCTTACATGAAAAAACACTCCCCTTAACATCTGCCAGCGTTGGTCCACTTTCGTTATAGCATATAGTACGCGCAATGCACCTCGGTTCCCCATCTTCTCGCTTCGTGCGCGTTGCGCGTTTGTTTGCTCGTTAACACGCATTTCACGTTTTACGGACGAGCACTTCACACCCACCCGTGGCCAGGGCTTGCACGGTTTCCACGAGACTCATCTCTCTCTATCGCTCTCTTAACCACCGCTGCCGTCCTTTAACCTATGCAACACCGTTCGCGGGGCTCCTCTTGCAGTGGTGCTATCTCCCCCCCCCCCCTTTCCTACTCCCAAACATAGGCGCGCTTTTAGGCATTACCAGGAAACCAACGGCTGTCTTCGCCGCGCAGGTTGATGCGATCGCTGTTGCTTCATCACGTGCTTAAAAGTCACCGAAGTTTTCCCCCGCATTCGCCCGCTGCGCGCAGAAACGAGTTGGGCCGCGCCTCGTTTCGTCGAGCGACCGGCATTCCGAGAACGGAAGCATCACTTGCCCGTGCGCCTAATAAATTCCCCTTACGGATTGGCGGCTCCATGAGCGAGAAGTATCGCCGAAGTGCACGTGAAGAAAGAGTCGCCATCGTAAATACGCCAACTGACTTTACGGCTCCTAAATGTGCAGCACACGTATTGGACAATAGAAAGATGAAATTTACGTACAAAAAGTTTAGACGAAGTTTTGTATTTGCCGACGATAATTTTGGGCTTTCTTATATCGGGATATGTGTGGAAATCTAGCACACACATATATATCATAGATGCTGAAAGGGCTGTTCACGCTTTTCATAACAATATCCGGGGTTTCACAATAAAAAAAAAAAAACACGACATCAGCATGAGGAAAACCTTAGTGGAGGGCTGTGAAAATATCGAGCATTTCATGTTCTTGGAAGTGCACTGACATAGTAAATAGCGTGGGCCTCTAAACTTTAGCCTTCATTGAAACGCGACCGCCACGGCTGGTATATGAACCGGTGACCTTGGGGTTCGCAGCGGTACACATTTGCGCTCCTGTCGAACACGGCGATGTACGTTACTGTTAGTTTGTGAATAACCTCACTGGTTATTGTTAGGAAATGAGTGTAGCTTCATGGTGGCTCCATGAGGGATAGAACATCTATGCCCCCGCAAAAAAAAAAGTTAACATTAAACGATATATCAACTGCTACACTTACAGGAATTTTATCATAAATCTCAGGACGGAATATTTTTACAACGGAGCGTAACGATAAGCCGTTCGCAACGTTCAGTCCCGGATGCTGACGCATTTCCCTCCACTTGACGTAAACAGCCAAACCATGCAGATTTATACATAGACGATTATTCACGTGTTTGAGGTGCGACAAGGGTACGGCGACAAATATGTCGCTTTATATAGTTTCATAATGTTCATTATCTTACAGTAGAGAAAGTAAACCTACTTCTGAAGCAAATTGGCTGTACTACCATCCAGGGCCATAGCCAGGAGGTGGCACACAAGGCCCGTTACACCCGGCCCCCTCCCCCGAAAAACATTTTTGCTACGCCCCAGCTACCATCAACAGCAGTTATTACTCGCCAAACTAAAGGAGGGCAATAATGTTCCGCCAGAATACAGTTGGCGCTATGGACACAATTAATAGTTCATTGTAGTTTCCTCCCGTGACTAAGGTGTGCAGTAATTTGAGGTCCGTAGAGCAGTAGCAGCGCCTTCTTTAGGGTCACAGGTCGTGGCATACATTTATATACAGGGTGTCCCAATTAACTTTAGCCAGAGATTAAAAATATGCCGGCTCAATTACGACGCGACAAAATGCATGTTGCTCACCGTTGCCTGAAGTTAGTAAGACTACTTTTAGTGTTGTCAAATATTGTTTAATTAGATTTTTTAATTAACTAACTTTTCAGGAAACGAAGATGGATAAAAAATTTGAATGAGAAAGTTGTACATCGGTTTCCAAAACGTCCGATTAGAAAGTTTTGATTTTTATATCTGTCAGGTATTTAAGTCTTTCGGCTAATTACAAATGCCTGCGAAATAAAAACAACCACATGACAAACCTGCTCGAGCGCTAGTGCGCACAATGATTCTAGTGCTCCCTCACGTTCTGCGTACGAACGACCATAACATTTGCCCCATTGTGCTGTCTCAATAGGGCCGCAACGATGGTGGTGGCTTTACGATGGACACGTTTTGCTATCGGCCACAAAAACGATAACCGCTGTGACTGCTTATCGCTGTCATGAACCGGTGCGAGGGAAGCATGTCGTTCGTACGCGGAACGTTAGGGAAGCACTAGAATCATCGTGCGCACTGACGCGCGATCGGGTTTGTCACGTGGTATTTTTTGTATTTCGCGGGCATTTGTAATTACCAGAAAAACACTAATACCTGACAGATATAAAGTTCAAAGCTGTCTAATCGGACGTTTTGCAAACCGATCTACAACTTTCATATTGAAATTTTTATCCATCTTCGTTCCTCCAAAAGTTAGCCAATTATAAAGATCTAATGAAACAATATTTGACAACACAAAAAATAGTCTGACTAACTCCAGACAACGGTGAGCAACATGCATTTGGTCGCGTCGTAATTGCGTGCGCCGGCATATTTTTAAACTCTGGCTAAAATTACCTGAAACACCCTGTATACAGTTTACTATTGCCCAGAGGTATTAAATTCACAGCGGATTAGAAGATTGGTAACGCGACCACGCGAAGCGTTTTCAAGCGTAATCAGACCGGAATAGACCCCCCCCCCCCCTCCCCGAGTGTTTTGTGAAATAATGCCATGAAACACGACAGTGTTTTCTTATTATGCATTATCACTGCACGTCAAATAAAACTGCACATCGGAATGAAGGTGCAAGACACCGTTTACGCGTCACAATTTATATATTCCAGTAGCGGGAACATTGAATAGTTCCCACTATGAGAAAAAGAAGAGTGCTTACTACTTTTTTTGTCTGTCCTGACTTTTTACCTACATAACGCTTTTGTAAAGGAAGCGTCAACTTCCTCTTGAAGAGTCACGCCTCCCACAACTCCACGAATAAAGTATCAAGATACCCAAGGCGACTTCAGGTGTATCTTTAAAGAAGAGCTAAACATGCGAGAAGTGAAGAGTCACCAGATCGGCGATGGTCCGCATGCAGGTCGTGACCCGCAAGGTCGCGGGATCAAATCCCGGCTGTGGGCGGCCCCTTTTTCTATGAAGGCTAAAATGCTTAAGACCCGCTTATTTATAGGCTTAAGTCAACACTAAAGGTCAAAATTTTCGGAACCCACTACTGCGACGTCTTTCATAATCATACGGTGGTTTGGGGGCGTTAAACTATAACTATTATTGCTAAGATTCACCAGAAAGAGAAACAGCTCCTCTTATATTTTTCTTCGGGTGCACCATAACTGCGTCGCAAAAGCAATGCAGTTTACGATAATAACGACACGAATCGTGTTATCATGGCTTGAAAGAAATGTGATGAAAGACTTTCTTGCTATCCTGTAGTGCGGTTATCGATTTGTGCGGGGCTTGGAGAAAGTGCACAAAAAGCCAAGGAAAATAGCGAGCTCGCATTGGTGGCAAAACGAATTCCGTGTACAAGGCTCGTGCGAACAACCTTACCCCGTATAGCGAGAGAAAGTTTTTTTTTTCTTTCTGAAAGGAAGAAAAAAAACGGTATAAAGTTAGAAAATAGCGTAGTTTGCCTTTCTTTCGGCGCACGCGCGCTTGCGTGCGTGTTGCGATTGCAGCCACTCGCGTGAGCAAGGAACTCAGCCGCGCATCACCACGCAAACGGAAAGCGAGCGAGTGAAAGACGCCGCGAACATGGACTCGCTGATGGAGAACGTACACCGTCAGATATATGCCGACGCCATCGATTCCAGCATTCCTTTCAACGCTGATCCTCCGTTTTCATCCACCTCCCCCACCCTCCCCTTCAACTTCCACGCTCGCGCATCCGAAAGCGGACTGCCAGGCAGCTAGACTAAGTTGGTCGCTGCGTGACACCGAATCTAGCCGTTGGTCGATACCGGGACTCTGGCGAACACGGGACCAGCCCCCTCAGTACTTCGGAAGGAAGTCACAGCGCAGGAAAATACATACAAAGAGTAAAATGTACGTACAAAACAAGTGCGCCTAAATAGGAGGGGAATACGAGGGTCCTCGGCGAAGGGCCTGGCTGGAAATAGCCACCGGCTGGCTTTGCGCAGACCACGCTATATTGACTGGCGAGAAGGGCGAAAGAAAGTGCCGATGTTATGCCACTATATACCGGATAGCGGCTACGTTGCCACTGCGGTGGCCTTAAAAAAACGAGCACGCGAAATGTGGGATGACCGGCCTGCATCTAGTGCACATACACAACGACCCCACCGGAAGGCGCCGCTCATGGGACCACCGGCATTCTCAAGCACCGTCACTTGCTTCGCATCGAATGGCGCTTCTCTGTCATCGCTTCCACAGTTAGGTGCACTTTACTTTCTTCCTTCTGCCTCTCTCTCTCTCTCTTTGTGTGCTGCTTCGGAGGCGTTTATTTTCTGGGCTGACCCCACTGACCTCGGTTGGACCACTTTCATTGTTTCGTAAGAAGAAAGAGCGTCGACCTTCCCCTTGAACGGTTACTTAATTTCTGCCTTTGAGCATTTGATGCGTTTCCACCAATCAATGACCAATCCAGATGTGTCGCCTTGCCGCGTCACCCCCCCCCCCCTCCCACCCATTACCCAAGATACATGCCGGTACTTCGCAATGCTCACAGTATTGACAGTGCAGACACCCCCTCCCCCCGTTTTTTTTTCTTTTGATGAGCCACAATCCCATGTACTAAACATTCACTGAAGCGCCTTTTTTGTTATAATTAGAGATACATTTTTTAGCTGCCTGAAAGAGCTCGCCAAACTGCAGTATTGCTATGCCTACTGCACACGGTTTGTCGGTGTGTCCGTAAAGAAAGGTTAAAGATCTTAGATTGTGTGATTAATAGAGCTGAAATCCTCGAGAAGTTTGGGTAGGAAAGGTTTCGACCATATATGACCCCGAGTAACATTCAAGAAATTATTATGCATATGACTTGTCGTGAAAAAGTTTACTTTATCTTTGTCATTTTACCAAAGAGGTTTAGAAGATACATTGATTGATTTGAGGGGTTTAACGTCCCAAAACCACTATTTGATTATGAGAGACGCCGTAGTGGAGGGCTCCGGAAATTTCGACCACCTGGTGTTCTTTGACGTGCACCCAAATCTGAGTACACGGGCCTACAACATTTCCGCCTTCATCGGAAATGCAGCCGCCACAGCCGGGATTCGAACCCGCGACCTGCGGGTCAGCAGCCGTCTACCTTAGCCACTAGACCACCGTGGCGGGGCGGTTTCGACGATACAGTTAGTGGCCACGATGCACACAAGAAAGCATGCTTCCAGATGAAGGCTGCCTCGCACGTTGCGTCCAACATGTATTCCTGCGCGCATTGAATGATCGTATAATGCGAAGTAAATTATTAGTATCCTAGAATCAGTTTTTTTTGCCCACTATAAAACTTGAATATAATAAGGCTGGCCACGAAGAAAGTAAAATTCCTATTTTTAAAACCATAGGTGGCACTCGCAGATAAATTTACTTACCAGAGGTGCGCAAATATTAGATTTTTTCAAATATTTTTTTGATAGTGTTTGCTATTCGATTTACATTTGAATGTTACTGTTCGAACTTCCCGAAGACAAATACAGTCCCCACCCGATTGACATGGGCCCCTTGAGATTTTTTTTTATATGCTTCGTCTCATCACACTTCTGTGCTGCGGCAAAGTTACCTTTCGAGTTCTGCTACGGTCGCAAAGTTGTGACTCAAGCAAACGCTGTGACAGAGGTGCGAGCTCAGTTGATGCTGCTTTTAATCTTGAATTCGGACAGGAAGTCCAAAAAATCAGGCGCCGAATATTTTCAACATCCAGTATTCCGGACGTTCTTATGCTATACGAGACATATTAGAAACTCCGGACTCGAAGCGAGTACATCCTTGTCCCCCAAATCAGATGGGCTTCAACAGAAATTGAAAGAGGAGAAAAGGCTGCGGAAATAGCATAATTGTTTCTCACGTTAAAGTATTGTTAGCAACACGTTGGTTGCACCAAATCATGTACTACATTACTACAATTCGGCCTTTGCATTTCCTGATTCTTGATAAGACAACTATGAAACACGACCACGCCACCGCTTCATCAACCTTGCCAAAAGGAACACTTTCTTGAACCCTGCTATTCAATAAAAAATATGCTTAGGAATCCTCCCCAACTTTGTTTTCTCCAATTTCACTTCGAAGTGTTCGAAAAATATTCGAAAAATATTCGATTTGATTCGCAATCACACTTCAGTATGCGAATTCGCTTCACACGCAAAACATTTCTATTCACACAGCTCTATTATTTAACCTTATTGGTTACAATAACAGATGCAGCCCCCCAGATTAATAAACGACTGCCAAGCTAGCTAGACCAGCTTCCTGTAAGCGCAGTCCCATGGGAGTCCGCAAGTTGAATGATAGCGGCTGCGACTTCCTTCTTCTTGTTTTTGTTCCCAACCACCTTCGAGGTAACATTTCGCTAAGTATACAGACAGACCGAGGAGAAGCGAACTTGGCGCAACGAAATGCGCGGGCGCTCTCCACCATCGCGTTCTCGACGCACCTCTGCTGACTGGTTGCGCCCTCTAGAGAAGTGTGCGGAAGGCCGCCCCCGAAGTAGTTGGGCCCCCTACGAGAAGGGAGCGCACGAGAGGCCGGCAGAAACTAGCTCGGCGGGGAGTGCTGGTTGCGACCAAGGAGGATATAAAAACTTGGTTGCGACCAGCTTCAGCGGCTCGTGAGACCGAAACTGAGGAGGCAAACGTTCAACCAACTGTCACGTTTAATTTAAATACGGCCTTCATCACAGACAGGGGAGTCACCGCATCCTAAAGAGGTACCTGGCGAAGGGGGGGGGGGGTGGATTGACGAGGTTCAACCACCCTTTACCCCATTTTTTTCTAGTTTTCATGTACAATCAAGTATGATTGAAGTCTCCAAAAATTGATTGAAAAGTTCTTTAAAACTGCCACATCCGTAACTCTCCCTCTCTTCGATCCATGCAACGGCCCGCGGGAGTACAGCGCTACCTCACGAAGCACGGCGAAACGAGCGCGGCCTCCAACACCCGCGTGCGCTGTACAGCGTAGTACATGCGGCGGCAGACCGCGTCTGTGTTTTCTGAATGGAACGATAGCGGATAGATGGCGCTCACTGCTTTCTGCGCACCCGTTCAGCCACTTGTTTGTCAGAATAGGTGCATCGTGTTAGATTGGTTTAAATCGCGCAGAACGTCCACATATTGCTACAATTAGAGAATAACGATGCGCAAGTGTCGCAATAACATAGCCGTGATTGATCGTATCACTTGCGTTTCTTTAACTATACATCCTCATCCACATCCTCCTCCCTCCACATACCTTAAAGACGCATCCCACAGCAAAATTTTAATGCTGACGTTTTAGTAAATAAACTCAATCGTATTCCCCCCCCCCTTTTTTTTTGAGGGAATAAGTGTAAGGGGCAAGCAATGGGCCAGTATTTTGTTTTCTTATAGACTACCTTGTTGGTACAGGAGCGTCTAACTGAAGCAAAAGCAAGTTTCCTGGCGAGGTATAAAAGAACATGACGAGAACTGTATTTGCCTCGCGAACAGCCAGGTGGACACATCCGCCTTCTGGTTATTGACGAATCATTCATTTAGTGTTACATGTCCGAACTTTACACGGGTGTAAAAGGGCCGAATGGCAGTGTAATTGCCAATGGCCCAAGAGGACGCTACTTCATTAAAGGACTTCTGATACGAATTTTAAATATTTTCGGATTCTTGTTCTGTATAAATACACTGGGGTATAGAACTACAGAAAGAGTATTGTGGTGCCTGGAAATGCATGCAGTACATTTTTAATAAGACTGCTTTAAAAGAAAATGACAGCATTTTTCGGTTTCGGTGTCGCGGGGGGAAGGGCAGCTTTTCTGCGACGTGTCATCACAGTGTGACGTCACTGGGAAGCAGAAACTGATGACGTACTAGCGGCTGATCTGTCAACTGCTCGTGGTGCACGTAAGTGACGAGTGACGTGTCTTCCAGTGACCCCAGCAGTGATTTCTGCGATCCATGCTGCATGCAGTACGCAGAGTGGAACACTTTGTACGTGTTGCCTAACTCTGGTGTGCGGAGAGAGTTAACAATGCATACCAAGGAAACGAAAAATATCACTTTTGAGGTGTCCCAAGACCGTGTCAGACTCCTTCGTGATTTTGATATTTCATAAGCAATGGGGGCTTTCGCCGCTAAAGAAACGTATACCCTTACTAATCAGAGCGCAACTGAACAAAAACCAAATATTGCAGTCGTATCCGTCGACAAGGCACCGCACACAAGGCCGCGCGCGACGGCCGGCTTCTTCACACCTCTCTCTCTCTCATATATTTGCCTCCTATATTGTACGTAGCGCGTACAGCGTAGGACGCAAAGCGCGACGAACTGTGCGCTGTATAAACGGCCGAAAGAAAATTGCATTACTCGCTTGGCAGTGAATACCTCCTCGGCGGGAGAGGAATGACAGGCACGAAGAGCGTGGAGGGTGTGATGTCCAGAGGGAGCGGGGCCTGTTCTGGAACGCAAGCATGCGACAAAGCGCCAAACGGAGCAGAAGACAGCGTGGGGAGATGGGTACGCACACCGCGCTGCCTGGCGTTCTCAAAAGAAAACCCAAGATTAAAAATCGGTCGCCATGGTGACAGGCTTCTAAAAGCTATAACCTCTGAGGCACCGAAGAGCGCGCGTTTTGTTAGCTGCATGCAGGACGGCTGAGGACAGCGGCGCTACTGACTTTGTTTGTGGGTGAATGCGCACGCGTTTATGTAGAGTACAGAGCAGTTCGGAACGAAGCTGCCGTGTCTTTTACGTACAACGCCAATCCGCAAGTGTAGTGAATCGTTCCGCGTCTAAGTGTTCAAACGAAGAAGCAAAAAATCACCTGTTTTTTTTCAATTATTCTCCGATTTTTTGTTCGTTTTCAAAATAGTTTTCAGGCTGAAAGGCTGTCGTTGCGTGACACAAATTGCAATGACCCGAGCCAGTATCTAGCGGCGCTTCATTACGAACACTGAAGCAAACTGATCGAACCGTAACTGCAATAGCGGGCTGTTTTCATAAGCTTGTTGAAAAACCAAATGAAAATTTCGCCTAACCAGAAGGCCGCGGCTACGGATTGAGCATGCGCTCGCAAATTAGATTTTTGACACCGGCAGCCGCAGTTTAGTACGGAGAGATGCCATGTAAAGAAAGAAAAAAAAAGAAAGAAAGAAAGAAAGAAAGAAAGAAAGAAAGAAAGAAAGGAAGAAAGAGAAATCTTGCGGAGGTTTTTGCAGCTAACACTCGTATATCAGGGTGTTTATTTTTTATTGTAACTTTCACATCCATGTAACAAAAAACTTCGCAAACACTTGTTTGGTCCCATAGCCTAACTGGCTAGTAGAGGGACCAATTGTGTGACATACCTACATACCTGCGTAAACGGTTACACAGCGACAAAGGACATCAAACTGGATACAATGTTTAAAATAGAAAAAAAAGCAAAAAACACATGATTGAACTATACAAAGAAACATAGCGCAGAACATAGCTACTTATAGCACAGAATAATAATAATAATAATAATAATAATAATAATAATAATAATAATAATAATAATAATAATAATAATAATAATAATAATAATAATAATAATAATAATAATAATAATAATAATAATAATAATAATAATAATAATAATAATAATAATAATAATAATAATAATAATAATAATAATAATAATAATAATAGTTTAGGAATCACGAGGCTGCTATGAAACAAGATATATGAGAAAACAGGAAAGAAAGACACTCAAGATCGCAATTAACGTGACTCCGCAAGGCGACTGTATAACTAAGAGAGAAGCTTCAGAATTGGTCAAGGGGCCTCATGTCTCACATACAGAGCGAAGTCCAGATTTTATACATGGCGAAGAAACAATTCACATTAAGAGTATGTGGACGTCGTAGGAAATCTGGTGCGAGAGCCGTTAGTTGTTTCGCCATGATTGATTGATATGTGGGGTTTAACGTCCCAAAACCACTATATGATTATGAGAGACGCCGTAGTGGAGGGCTCCGGAAATTTAGACCACCTGGGGTTCTTTAACGTGCACCCAAATCTGAGCACACGGGCCTACAACATTTCCGCCTCCATCGGAAATGCAGCCGCCGCAGCCGGGATTTGAACCCGCGCCCTGCGGGTCAGCAGCCGAGTACCTTAGCCACTAGACCACCGCGGCGGGGCTCGTTTCGCCATGTCAAGGCAGAAAAAGCGCTAACGTCATCTCTATGCGCGCATATGTTTCACCCGAACTGCCTAAAACTTTAGTGACGAGAGCTTCAGGTTTACTTCGACGGCAAAGTCGCTATATATATAGTAACCGAGATAACGCCCGATACTGACTCCGGCCCATTTGTATGATCTCTTGGCACAGTGTACATACTCATAGGTATAGAATGCAGGAATCCGCGGCCGCTGTGACTTGCAACTGCCGCAGTACTTGGCTCAGGTGGGACGAACGACCACGGGATGTCATTCGGCTAGTTCTTATCACGTGCTTGACTCCAGCGTTCGTTCGTCATTAAGTGGAACGTCACCGAACCTATGGTCTCCGTGTTGGCCACGCTGGCAGGTGATAATCGTGGTCAAGGTTATGTATATATGCTTGCCCTAGATGGGGATTTTGCCCTCCCACGTCAAGCATATCTCACCAGGCATACAGCAGTGTATTTTTAATATAGCCAACCCTAACCTAACCTGATGTTATTAGATGTAACCTAATCTATAAGCTATCAAACCCATCCCCTACTAAAACTTTCCCTAGGCCATTCAAACAATTCTATATGCTTCCTTAAGGAATCTGTAGGCCCGTGTGCTCAGATTTAAGTGCACGTTAAAGAACCCCAGGTGGTCTAAATTTCCGAAGCCCTCCACTACGGCGTCTCTCATAATCATATAGTGGTTTTGGGGCGTTAAACCCCACATATCAATCAATCAATTCCTTAAGGAATCCCTACGAAGTCTTATATTTCCCTCATATTTGCCACGCATTTCGGTAGGAATCCTACAGAGACATCTAGAAATATGAGAATGGCATGCGGAATGCTTCAACAGGGCAACCTTCTATAGCCTAACCTAACTTCAAGCACGGCTCGGTGTAGTTCCTCGGCTCACAAGTGAGCGCGGTCGGCGATAGACCCAATCTACGTATGCGGAAGTGAACATCGTTACGAGCACCGTGTCTCACTACGACCATCGTTCTCGCAAAAAAAAAAAAATCGCCCACAACCGGCCCCGCCGTATATAGAAGCAATCCCTCAACACGGGAGCACGCGCCACGACGCACCGCCGATGCCGGGGAGCACAACGGGGACGCCCAGGGGGTCACGCTCGGCCCTGGCTCTTGTCACACTTGACCGACAGCGACGTGGGTCAATCCAGCGCAGTCTGCTATGTACGGCCACCAAGGGCAGTGTGTAAAACAGATATATCGGCTTTACGCAGCTTGCCCTCTGCAATCTACTTACGTGTACACTCAAGTGCATAAGACACCGCAGATACAAGCACGCGTAAAAGGACGTCGCGTCCTCTTATACGGCCCCTCCCTTACGCTCTGAACAGCCACCTGCCAGTTCCAGGGTAGATGAGGAGACTTGAAGCATAACCTCTGAGACTGAGGGCGCACCCGCCATCTCGGAGGTCATGCTCGAAGCGTCGACGACTTCGTGGAAGCAAAGCCGAAGTTAAAGAGGTCGAGCGATGATCCCGACAAGGCGACCGTATTTCGATGAAGGCGCATCGAACGGAACGACCGCTTGTGTGTATACTTGGGCTTCTGTGCAAGTTAAAGAACGCTATGTGATCAAGATTAATCCAGAGTCCCTCACTACAGCGGGATGCATAATAATATTGTCGTTTTTATGCGCATCATTTTTTTTTCAATACCTTCTCATTTGTTTAGGGGTATAACTTACGGGCTCGAGAGAAATTATAACTTGTCTACAGCTGTTGTTTTCACTAACTTAGCAGTTGCACAGTTAATTTTGCAGTAATGGGAAGGCAACGTAATGCGACTGCTGAGTGATTAACGGATAGGTATAAAATATAGTGAAGATTAAAACTTGGGGGCCCATGTTTTGAAATTGTGCAATAAACTATTCTTTACCAGAGGTGCTGTGAAACACACATATGGTAATTTCAGGTTTGTGGAGAGGAAAACCGATTGTGCTCATTGAAGTTCAGCACCACTATTAATAGATGTATGAGAGGAAGCCACCAGCGCAGCTGCCGAAGTTGCAGAGTACCTCTCGCATTTCGCCTCTATGTATACAAGGAGGCGATCCCGGCAAGGCTCTGATAGAACTCGCGTCCGTCAGGTCAGCAGCCGAGCACCACAACCCCTTGGGCACCGGCAGTACAGGATAGTGTGTTTCGTTCCCGCGTCTCTCCTGGCTTACTAAGCCTCAGATTACAAATGACACTGCAGCCTTCCCTTTGAAGAAGCGCCGTGTATTAACACAGCTTAGAAATCTGCTTCTCCTTTTAGCATCCCTCTAAAGCGCACACATCAGAACAATAAGCACTGTTTCAATAAGAACGAAGGAAAGAAAGAAAGTAAGAAAAGGAAAGAAAAAGAAAGAAAAAGAAAGAAGAAGAAAGAAAGAAAGAAAGAAAGAAAGAAAGAAATAAAAGCAATCTTCACTTCTATACTCATGCGGGCGCCAAGAGCGCGAGAACTCCTTTAAAAGGAGCTCAGAGCCTATCACACAATAGGCGTGGTGCAGTCCTATTGTCGTCGTATGCATACGGGATCAGCTACGGCCCTCTTGCGAAGCGACACCTCGACAAAGTCGATCCCCATTCTCTGACAGAGATTCAGCTGCACGGACAAGAGGCCTGACAATCGCCGGCGGCACTCGTGAAATTCGAATGCCAAATAAAGCCCTCGGCCCCGACCCTTGACACGTGAAAAAGAACAACGCCTTTCCTTCTCCAAGTATACGCCAGAAAACTAAGCAACAACAAGAAAAAACCCACTCAGAGCGCTCGCGAAGACGCGGCTTCCATTATTTATTTCGCACATTCACGCGCTCTACTTTTGCAATTGCTCGAAATTTCGAACGATCGCTTTGAGACGAGATTGAAGGCGCGTGTAATGGTTATGCGCTATACACCTGAGCATCGTACCTGGTGCCGCAATGAGTGTCTCGCATTTGAAGGGATGATTGTTGCATATACGAGCATGCGTTTCATCTGTATGTGTGCAGGCTCTGCTATACGCAGTGGACAACAGCAAACTGGAGTCAATGCGCTTCGGAGGGAATCGCCACAGTTGACCTTTCAGATGTCGTTAATCTCTTTGCAAGTTGCACATCGGTGCTTTAGCAACTTTTAAGCTCTCAGCAACAAGCGTCGGTGATTAGTTTCTGTTATCAAATCTTCCTAAAGAAAAGCTGCCCTGCGACACAAGTTAAGCGTGGAGTTTCATCGGTGCTTCTGACGGTGACAGTGGAATGCGGTGATATCGCTGAGCCAACGCAAACGGTGAAAACCAAGGAGCCATAATTTTCATTGAACGGAGAAACGCCTTTCCGTTGCGACTAAAGCGACATACAGGAACAGTTACTGGCATCGGAAGTGACGCTTGGCAACATGAAAATCACGCCAGTGGTTCTGCGTTCCTAATGGCTTGACAGGCTTCCATGAGTCGAGACTTTCAGTATGTATCTATACAAGAGGCACGTGGTGACTGGACGCAACCAGTGACGTTAATGGCAGAGTGAAATATCAAATGTTTTTCTCTCACCATGCGCTCTAAGAATACAATAACCTCTATTCCCGGCATTATATTTATAATTATTGTAGCGTTCCCCTCAGAATGGTAATCCGCCTTTACCAAGTTCACGGTGTTAGAATATACATTGTGCTCCCTGCAGTGCTATACAGACTACAGATGAAAAAAAAAAAAACGTTGCAGAGTCCTTTGAAGGTTTGCATATACTGCACAGAAACATCTGAGTATAACCGTAACATAAAAAGAGAACATGCAAGTTGCGGTACACGTATCTATGCATAAAATGCAATCGACTGCAAGCGTCGTCGTTAAATTTTGCGGAGAATACAGGGCCGAAATATAGGTGTAATAGTATGCACGGCACTATAAAGCTGCATTATTGGAGCTCCACCATTCTATGAACAAGCTCTTTTTTTTTTTGAACATGGTTAACTACAGGCACTGGAGGATAGCTCGGTCAGTCGCAAGTTGCGAGAACAATCGAACAAAAGTATGAAAATAAATGCTAAGTAGTTTCATTTTAGCTATTTTATTTCCCATTGCATTTCATTGTTCGTAAAATACACAGAACAAGGCAAATTCCAGTGGAATGAGCTGACCTTTTCATTGCGATTTAACCGCAAACAACGGGGCCCTTTCTTCGCCCACACAAAACCCCCCACCGTTTTCGGCGCATGAGAAAACGCTGACTCATGCGCAGCTAGCGAGCACGTCACCTCGATCCAATGGTTTTTTTAGGAGTAGTCAACGTTGTGATGACTCGTCGCCATTGTTAGGTTGCATTTGTTAATGTTATTGACTCTCTTCTTTCCTTATCACCGGTACTATTGAGATGTGCCACCCTTAATCTCGCAAAATCCAAGAGACGGCTCTATACTCTACCGAAAAAGCAAACTCGTCCGTCCTGCTCTGCCCGCAAGTTCGGAGGGTTGGGGGGACCTGTATAGGTACGGCTGGAACCACAGGGGCTGGGGGTGGGGGGGGGGATCACATAGGCTTGTTATACACCACTTCAGATTACAAGCTGGGTGGCACAACTCTAAATGATTCGTCTCTTCAAACTAGGCGGGCATGAAAACCACAGCGTTCTTTGCTTTTCCAGCTGTAGTATATGACGCATGGCGGCTGATGCCGATGAAAAAGAACCACGCAGTCGGCCAAGAAAAGAAGGAATATTCGAAGTTCATCGCGCTTTATTTCGGCATTTTTCGTTTCTAACCCCTTCGCCCGAAACAAGAAAATTAGGAGGGAGGGTGTAACCAAGTATATAGCGTTATATTCACATTGTGAAGATAGGAGTTCTATTGAACGTTCCCATTGCGTAGTATTCGTGATTAATTAAATAAATACACGATAACGCAGGGGCCGGCAAATGCAAGGAGATACCGAAAAAACGTGTATCTTCCAATGAGTATCCACGTGGTAGGGCTTTAATGTAATGCTGCGATTTGTCACAGCAGAGTGCCGCGGTGTGACGTTTCTTTTCTCGTGACTTGCTGTGACTGTTTAAACTGGAAACGTTCCGTTCCATCCCACCCTACAAAACATATTCTCTCGACTTCAGCCGACATCTAATGAGACACGTTCCAGTCGTTTCATCTATCCACTCGATCCTCAAGGAATGTAAGACAGCCCCGCGGCCACCCGGTTTAGCGGGTGAATGGCTTGCGAGTGCCACAAAATGTATATACGTACACATCAGTTCCAACTCGGCCTTCGGGTGTCATTCCGTGTGCGACTGCCGGCAATGGGAATCCGTTCGTGCAAGCTACGTTACCAGGGGTTTTACTCAACGAAACTGCGGTATGGTTATGACGTACGCCACAGTGGACGGCTCTGAAAATTCAAGCCATCCGATGTTCTTTAACGTGCGCTGACATCACACATGGCCTCTAGCAATTTGGCCGCCACTGAAATGCGAGCGTCGTGGTCGGAAAAGAAAGCGCGACTTACGGGTGAGCAGCTGAGCAACCGTTGTACCGCCGAGGTAGGGGGACTTTTGGTATAAGCGATCCCGCTTATTCCGCCATTCAGATGTTATCGGGTCACATAATAGTTGTGCTGGAGATGTACCCACAGTATGGTAGAAATGAAAACATTGAACGACCATCAAACAGGTTTTTTGAAATTATAACAACACCTTGGCTTTCATGTGGAAGCCGAAACGTAGGTATATTTTTAACAACACCTTCTTGGTCAGCGATCTTAATAATAATTGTTGGAGTTTAACGTTCCAAAACCAACACACAATAACGAGAGACGCCATAGAGGAGGGCTTCGAAAATTTCGACCACCTGGGGTTCTTTAACGTGCACCTAAATATAAGCACACATGTATGCCTAGAGAATTTTCGCCTCCATCGGAAATGCGGCCGCCGTAGTCGGGATTCGCTCCCGCGACCTGCGGGTCAGCAGCCGAGTACTTTAGCCACTAGACCACGGTGGCGGGCTGATCAGCGTTCAGTGATTTTTTTTTGTTTATGTTTAATTTCTGCCATGTCATTACATCCCGGTGAGACGAGATTTCGTTCAGTTCTACATTATTTTTTACGCATGGTAAACAGAATGCGCAGAGTAACGAAAGAAACACACAAAAAAAACGATGCCAAACCAGCAACGGATCAGCAGCTGTTGCGCAAAACGGAAGCGTTTCGGGGCACACGTCGTTTCGTCAAGCGCAACAACTCGCGGGCTGGAGACGGAGAGCTCGCTTACAAGACCGTGGCGGTGACAAGACGGGCGCGAACGCGAAAACAGGATTACAAGATACCACAAACTAGAAAGAAAATGAGCAGAAGAAAGAAAGCCAGGCGCAGGCTCGTCTGTACACACGAGCGGCACACCTGTGCGTATCCGCTGCGTATCTGAAGACGGACGCGGATCCGGCCGAACGAGACAGCCAAGGTGTGTAAACACATATACCGCTGCTACACGGCGTTTTGCTTGCGCGCGGCTCTAGCGAAGGATTCGAGTGAGTGCATACGCGTTTGCGACGAAAATTACTACACAGAAGAAACTGTCACTATAGGGCCTATATAGGTGAACAGTAAACATGTACAGCGAGCATGAAATGTCCGGTGTATGCGTAAAAATTGGATCCTTCTGTATACAAGAGACTCTCAGACATTGCAAAGTGAGACTCGACTACTACTACTACTACTACTACTACTACTACTACTACTACTACTACTACTACTACTACTACTACTACTACTACTGCTACTACTACTACTACTACTACTAATAATAATAATAATAATGAATAATTATTCGTGAGGTCTCACGCGCCGAAACCACGAGACGATTCTAAGGCATTCCGTAGTGCATGCGGGTCTCCAGAGATGGCGACCATGTGGTGCTGTTTACTGTTCACTGACATCACACATTACAAGGGCCTCTAGTTTTTCGCCTCCTTCGAAAATACGACCGCCGCGGAGGGGATCGAACCCGTGACCTTCGGGTAGGCAGCCGCGCAACGCAACTTATATACCACTGTGCCACACAATCATTAGTGCCACGAAACGAACAAAAAAACAATATCGATTCGAAATATGTCAAGATGACAATAATTTCGCACGAGCCTCATGCAGCAACAAGCACAGAAGTGAACAAAACCTATGCACTACTCGTCATTTACTTGTATGAGACGACGATGGCAGCACTACAGCTTCCTAAGACATTTTGTGTAAAAAACAAAACAAGCATGGTTGATCTCACATAGAGGCACCATATGTCTTTCAAAATACATTTCTAACGAATTCGGCGGTGCGGTTGGTCGGCTGTCATGGGATTCACCGTTACTTCATGAATGCGTCCAATGGTCGTGATCGTGCCTTCAGCCATTCTTGCGGCTTTATTTACGACGCCTCATGCACCTTTATCTCGAAGCAATACGATTCGTCTTAAAGGCTAATAGGACGCTGCACACGAGAAGCGAACGAGGCTGCAAGCACGTTGCTGCTGTTACTGAGGTCGACGAAACGATCGTATCCGCTTCTACTAAAGGTTCGGGTGACCCACCAGCCTTGAACAAATGTGTGTCAATAAATGTGAATGAATGAATACATACAAATGCAAGCAATGTTGCTTACCCCCGGGTGTAAGCTATAGCGCTCCCTTGAGTCTACAAGAACGGCTCTGCGGTGACTTTGGGCAATGGCGCATTCGCTAAGAGCACTGCGGCCGTCTAGACATGTTCTCAATGCTGCCTCCATAATGTGATCCCATTTTATGAAAGAATAATTCGACGGAAGCAACTTAGCGAGAAACAAACTTTTGCTGCGAAATGTACTCATCGATCAACGTGTTAATCACCCATCGTCTTTTAACGTGCTTGTTCATTTTTTATGAAAGAATCGAGGGGGGGGGGGCTGGGACGTGAAGCACTGCATTATAGAGAATAGACGGAGAACAGGGAGGGGGCACCTCGTATGTTATAGGTTGTCTTTTTTTTAAAGAAGAATAACAAGCTTGCTGCGCGTGCTATCATTGCTTCATTTTTTTGCCTTGTACTTTTTATTTTGCTCCATCTTGGGATATCTCTATCGAGGATAGCATAGTATAGTGATCTTGTATACGCTTCTTCCGCGCTACAAGCAGTCGCCAAGCGCGCTGCAGTACTTACGTATTTATAGGCCAGGCTTGGCCACGAAGCAGCATTATCGGGCACCGCCTGTCAGCGCGCGCAACCTCCACTAGCAGTTACAGCAAAGTCACAAGCAACACACTTCACCCGAGGGGAAACGATGCACAGGCGTTTAACACGGCGGTGCAGCAGCAATATCGCGCGCACTAAGACGGGCCCGAATCACTACAACATTAATTACCCGAGCCTGCTTGCTAACTAGGTTCGACGTACTTTTTGTATAAAGACTCGCTCAACTCGCGAAACGAGAACAGTCCCCACAGTCGCAGTTTTAGTGAATGTTACTCTGCATCCGTAAGCAGTTTTTTGATTTCTGCGGTTGTTAAGAAAACTAACCATACACCACCGCATGAATGATTTACATACGTTCTTTACTTCTTCACGTGTGTCTCAAGCACCAAATTCAGCATACCACAACGAACTTCGAAGGAAAAAAAATCACTGCTAAGCCTTCCGTGGAGATGGGTAACAATGGGAGCCGAACCGTGTGGCGACAGGGGGTTGCATAACGTCGCAGCCGAAGTCAAGGTGCCACTCGAGAAACTCCCTCCAAAAGTAGGCATTGGCCTCGGCGAACGCGTTCCTGTCATTGCAATGTTGACTGCTCTGCCCGCGACGCCGGTTGCTCGGCTCGCCGTTGTCGCCTGCACGCGGCTTGGAAGGCTGACCGTTGCTGGGTGCGCAGTTGGTGCTCGCGCTTCAGTGCCCGGGCACTGCACTGGTCGGGCGAAAATGAATTCTCTCACGGATCAGTTGTCGGCAATGTTCCAGGAAAGTTGCTGTTGCTTCTTTTGTTCATGAAGGTCTGGATGCCGCGAAAGCTGTTTTTACTTTTATTTTTTTGATGTACGAACTGTGTACAAGGGTGTTGGGTCCTCTGTCAGGCTATATGCCTTTAGCCCCAACATCCTTTTGTTTCTTGTGTCTTGTACAAGAAAACAATAAAGCAAATTTTGAAAATTGAAAAAAAATTGAAAATTGAAAGTTGTCTGCTGTTCGGGCGTTTGTACGATCTGTCCCCTCCCTATGTGAAAGTTCTAAGCTGAAATTGCTGCGCGCGGGCTGGGCGGCACGCCTGGGATAAGATGAACGGCGTCAATGAAGCCAATGGCATGCGTGCTTGAGCACGACGCAAAGAATGACGTTGCTAACGGCACTGACAATGGTGCGCCCGCTTGGGTGCGGCGTGTAGAGAACGACGTAAGTGACGGCGCAGCCAAAGGATACCGTTATCGAAACTCATAGCGAACTGTTTTTCGTTTAGCCTAGCCTTATACAGCTTCCGCTATAACAAAAAAAAAAGCTGATCCGTCTGTCATAGGAATCGGTATAACACGCAAGTGAAACGTGTCATCATAGAATCAGTGCTTATTGTGTAGTAATATATGAGTGCTTATACAATTTTTATTGGCGTTTGGCAGTTATATTACAGTTTCACGTCGACACGACCAGATTGACGCCTAGTGGCACGTCTTCAACGCGACGACTACCATCGATGATCATGATTTAGCCGTTATGGTAACTGAAGTTCTTAACATGTACACCTGAACACAGCGTATCGTTATTCGCGTATAAAGATGACATCAGCAAGCACACCCTGAACACTGCTACTCGATATGCGCGTCTTCAAAGATCGTCAGTAATGGAGAGAAACAGCACGGTGTGCGCTCCTGAAAACTACGCCAGTGCTCTCGCATACAGCGCTTCAGTGAATATGTAAAGCGGGACGCAGATGTCCGTAGTTTGAGCCGCGAACCCGCGCCGGCGTTCCACGTCCTGCCAGCCTCTGTTTTGCTCCACCAAGGCACGACATTCGCCCGTCGACATAGTTGCCTTGCAGCACTGCTTGCTGCAGCAGTTTTATTGAATAAGCAGGTGCTATCGCATTCGAAAGTATATAGTCTGCGGGGAAACATCGTTCGCACATGTGAAAGCTGCATGACTTTAACAACGAGTTCTCACCCACTAACACGGAGCGAAAGGCAAAGAACATAACTGTGTCGGCGACTCGTCCGTGCTCGTTCGGTCAGGGGTTTTCACTGCTCGAGAAGAAGCAAGGCCTCCGAGACTGCGCGCCCACGCCATCTCGGACGCCATCTCGGACGCCACATTACTTCTCTTGAGCACTCACAGAAGGCGTCACCGCCCCGCTTCGCCAACAGAGAGCACGGAGCGAGGGCGAGTGTGTGATTGTGAAAAATATAGGGCGCTTTTGTACAGCGACCTCCAATTGCTTGATTAGCTCTGTTGCTTAAGCAACAGGCGCATTACGTCATTTTTCTAAAGTCACAGGTTCGACGCCCGGCGGTGGAACTTCTTGAATGTTTGTTCTTGCTCGTTTGGTAGCGTACCGTTAATTTTACAACGTCATGTTCGTGGTAGAAATACGTCACTGAAATCCTGGTGGACCCCGGCATAAAACACTTCCCTTAACTGCTTTGGACGAGCAGAGCTCGTCCTGCCCAAACTGTCACCAAACTGCATTGCACGAGTAGAGCTCGTCCTAGCGGAATAGGTACTCCCCTTTAGCGTTCAGGCGGAGAAGCGCGCATTTACGGCTTACATTGCGTGCCATCCACTAGATGGCAGGATTTTCTAGAGGATTTACTTTTCTCCTTCGGCGGGAGCATGGTTTTTTTTTTGCAGGGAAAGACGGCGTGCGGTGGCGGCGACACATGCATAGCTGGCCCGTGGACACGAAAAAAAATGTTATTCATTTTCGCGATACTCTCGGGGTGATGACGATTCGAGTAATGATATTTATCGTGTGCCCAGAAGTGAAGAGAGCGAGGAGGGTGAATTGAGTAGCTGTTCCGGTGATGATGAAGACAGCTCGGACGCGAACAAGGTGTGTGCCCGCCAGTGAAGCCGCACCTTGGATTATTCCACGTTTTGAAATTTTTAACGCGGCCCCGAAGATTCCCGAGTGAAATACCCCAAGAGTACTTAGTCTGCAGTAGTGAAGAACGATGTGGCATCTGTAGCTGTTCGGTTTATAAGGTTTTTAAATTTTATTAGCAGAATGTAGCTGGTTTCGTACGTATTGTTCAGAAATAAACTTTATTCCGTTGATTTGACTAAGTATAAGAGAAAAATATTTTTTTCACCATCGACTAGCTACTTTTTAGTACAATGACATTCGAAATCAGCAATAAACGATATAGGCACTTTTTGACCGGAAATTAAAAAAAAGAGCAGTTACGGGGTTAAAAAAATGGCCCCGTATCTGCACGTTTCACTGCAAATGTCGTCGAAAGACGATAGTCTTGCGTCTGGAGAGAGTGAACAAAACGTTTATTTGGTGTTCCGCGCGAGAAAATTGGTGAATTGTATTCTGCAAGCGCTGCGTTAGAGAGTTTCGATCCGTGCAGCGAAGGCAAACGAGCGCATCGAGGCACGTTAGACACGAGCGCCATCTGGCAGTTATCTTCGAAAACGAAGGAAGGCACGCGCGCCTGTCTCGGAGGTGATAAGGTGTAGAACCCAAAGCGAAGGGCAGGTGCCACCACCAGGTTGTCTTAGCAGAGCATTGGGAGCACTCGCCTTTTTGAGCGTAGCATTGCATTGTCAGCGCAGCGTGACAAACGCTACGGTCCTTAGAATTACTTGTGTATGCATTTTCTAGTAAAATGCGCACATATAGATTATATACGAGTTGTTATGGTGCCGCATATATGCGCAATAATTGCTTTTTAATTGACAAGCGCACAAGTATGAACGCTAAAACTTGAGCAATATTTGTGGGCACTGCGAATGGGGTTGGCTGTATAGGGTATAGTTGGGGGCCGTTTGGGCTATCGTTACGGCGGACAAGCAGACAAATGTATAGACAAATGTACAGACAGACAAACAGAGAGAGAGAGACAGACCAAAATTTTTGCGTTCAACTACCCCAAGAAAGACTATCGTCTTTAAAAGAAAAGAGCTAATGAAGCTTAACCCCACTAAATCCAAACTCGTCTCATTTCAACGCCAGCGTAATCCTTTATCATTCTCATACCTAATCTCTAATTCCGCTATCGAACAAGTTCAGTCATATAAATACCTAGGCGTCACCTTAACATCTGACCTTTCCTGGAACACACAAATAAACAACATCATATCATCCACGAACAGATCCCTCGGTTTCCTAAAGCGTCATTTGCGTCACGCACCACTAGACATAAAACTTCTGGCTTACAAATCGCTCATCAGACCTAAACTAGAGTATGCAGCGCCCATCTGGAGCCCGCACCAGATATACCTAATAAACGAAATAGAATCTGTACATCGTGCCACTACATAGTGCCACTAGGTTCATTCACTCTTCATAATCATACGACATAAGCATATCATCCCTAAAACGTGACATTGATGTTGCTAATCTTTCTGTGCGTCCCCGCATCGCCAGCCTGTTTGATTCACAAGTTTTTTCACAGTTCCCTCAATCGAGCACTTTACATCATCCCACCAACGCGCATATTTCACCGCACAACCCATCCTTATTCAATCGCACGCGCACGCGTTCGCACTACTACTTTTGCTGCCTAATTTTTTCTTCGCACAGCAGTAGACTGGAATGGCTTTCCCCGTGACATTGCAGCCATCACGTGTTCATCAACGTTTGCGCAAAACATAAATACATATTGTTTGTCAGAAGATCACTCTCTGTAACCTCCATTTGTTAACCCACCCTTTATGTAATACCCCCTCACCGGGGTCTTTAAGGTAATAAAGTGAAGTGAAGTGAAGTGAAGCATGCGTTTCAAACATGTCTCGCTTGGACCATCCTGAGTTCCTCACAGCCCCTGAATTATGTGATGCAAAAAGAAGAGTGTTCCACACTCAACGCCACGGTTACGAGCAGCGCTGATTAATACACCCAGGTTAAATTCCCGATTTACCACATAGAGAAATATGCTATAGAAAGAGTGACCACTCAAGCCTTTTCGCAGCCAGCAAGAAAATCCGACCAATTATTAGATGGCGTTATCATTCTCGCTTCTACTCATTTGTCAAGATATGTAACGGCTGCCTAAGGAGGACAATGAAAACCCAAGCTTGGCATCAAATTTTTGCAAAGAATAAATTTTATTGACTTGTGCAATTTTCCATATCCGCTCTACATCCTGTTCCACTGAGGACGTTAAATGCTTTACCACAAAGATCAGTAAAGTCTGACTAGAAGGTGTTGTCTGTCTGCATATGTTTTGAACAAAGGTTGCACATTCATGTGGTTTAGATGTACTGCGCATGTATCGGTTAAATAGTCAACGTCGCTCCGAATGCACAACCACACAGAGAAAAGAAACACACATAGACACCACGGGAACTAGCCTAACAGCGACTTCTACTAGTGTACATGTATTCCCTTCTCGAAGCATGGGTGTGTAGCCTAGTGGTAAAGACTCTCGCTTTCGAAGCATGAGCATACGGGTTAAAATCCCAAGCTAGGCAAAAAAATATTTGTCATTTTGTTTCTGCTCAAGACATGATCGAGTGTGACCAGCCAGTCATGGCGCTGAAATCAGTGCAGTAGCTCAGCCACAGGGCCCCTACGGGATTGTCTGCTCTTTACGTAACCATGTTTCTCTATGTGTACCCGATAAATTGGACGGAAGGATGACTACCGCCATAGCTGAACTAGTAGAATATTTGGCGCGTTATTTGAAGGTTGCAGTTCGCCCCTATACCGGCAGCATGTTGTCTTTTCGTCCTTTTTTCCCCTTCATATTACATCACAATTACAACAAATAACATTGTCCACATCTTCCTTGACTTGCTTGTGTGTTCTAAGTAACCTCCCCCGGAAGACAACTGATAAATGTAGCAATCAATTGTGTACACGTTTCATCGCGCACTTTTTTTGTCATTTAATGTATGCAAAACCACATTCAATGTGACTTCACTTGCTTTTGTCTCCATTACTTAATTTATTTTGCATCTCTTCAACGACCACCACTAGAAATAGTTCTGTCGTCCATGCGCAGAAGAAAAAAAAAGCACGAGAGAAAAAAATAGACTAGAAAGAAGACATTCGTACGACGTCCCCACGCCAGCGGTCTTTTCCTTTTCAAATTTACGATAGTATACCACCACCGTAGTACATAACAGGCAACGACTACCCCTCAGTTCATTCATGTGATTTATTGTTATTCTTGGCACAAAGTGAAAGCCGTAACACAAGAAATAAAAAAGCTAGCAACTCAAGGCATGCACGAGAGCCAGGCCCGAATGCGCGCAACAAGGATTGAGCGGAAGGAAGGAAACGACGGCAGTAAAAACAGCGCCGTTCGCTGCTTTTCCCTCGAAGAAGAAGAGGAATGGCGACGCCTGCTGCGCGACGGCTGGGAAACGGAAGCTTAATTTGAATTTCAAATCGAGGTTTAGGGAGCAAAGCTGGAGGGAGTTGAAGGGCAGCCGTAGCACCTTGGGGAACAACGCGTCGGGCTCCGGGGCAGCCGAGACAGAGAATATATATATATATATATATATATATATATATATATATATATATATATATATATATATATATATATATATATATATATATATATGAGCGACATATATTCCTTATATAGCGTGTACACCACTTTGTCGCCAGATCATCGACAATCCGCGCACGCACACACACACACACACACACACACGCACACGCATGCACACGCACACACACACACACACACACACACACACACACACACACACACACACACACACCCACACACACACGACACGCAAAAGTGTGCATTCGTATGCGTGAATGTATATGCACCACATTTTCAATAATTGGTGGTGTCTGACGATCGTCGGAAATCGGCCCTATCTGGTATGGCAGTGTGATCCTTGATCAAGGCCGCTTGTTGTTTCAATGTTGCCATATTTCATTGTTACCTGCAGACGCGCCGCGCGACCGACCGTTGTTGTTGCCTGTATAGGGAAGTGCAGCACTGTTAAAGGGCCACACACAATGCTCTTAAATAGACAAAAAAAATGCTAGCGCAATATTCTCTCGTGATATTTCTTGTATTTCTTGCGCACTTCCGTGACGCATGCAGCGGTTCTTGTGACGTCTGTAGCGTACATGATCTCGATTGGTTAATATACAAGGAATATCAAACGTAACTTGCCTCCTGCCGTGTTTTCTGTGCAGACGCCCATCCGTCTCGCACGAATATCATGCACGGTGAACCGTTCACACTTCATTTTGTGTGTTGGCGAATTGCGGAAGCGGCGATAACAGCGTTTAGCCGAGAAGCGGGAAATCCTGGTAGGGTCTATGGCACTTAGTGCCGACATTGTTCACGTGTTTTCAAAAGAACTAAGGGGCAAGGAGGATGCATCACGTGTGCGAAGGGTAGCGAAGGAGAGGAGAAAACCATCCCCTCGTCTGTGAACGCGAGTTGGTGAGGGGCCCCTTAAGCTCGTAGATGAAGTTCCAGTTTCCGGCATGGAGGAAGGAAACATTTTGGAGGGAGAGTTGCGCAATGTGATAAAAAAAATAAATAAATAAATAAATAAATAATAAATAAATAAATAAATAAATAAATAAATAAATAAACGAGTAGATTAGGCCAGCCGACGCCGAGCTTCTCTTGCCACTCCTTTTCGTGAAAGGGGAAGTGCTCCCTGATTTTCTTTTCTCTCTCGCTTCTGGCCACGAGTTTAGCGCAGGAGCGATTCATTCCTTTAATATTACAGGACGGACGGGCACTCAGGCGCCCTATGGCTCGTCTTCCATGCATTGAAGACGTTCTCCCTCAGCGGAGCACGGCGCTCTTTTGTTGGCCTCGGCGGCTGTTTGCGCAAGTAGAGAGCGACGCAGACCACACTCTTCGGGCTCCCTGCGCAAAAGCCTCATCTGGCGCCGAGGAATACGGGGGCAAGGCACATATATACGCCTGCATGTATATATATGCGTGCTCCCGGTTATCAATCCATCACCGAGATTAATTGCTGCCACAGAATGAGCGGCAGACGTTGCCCAGGCTTACCGAGGCTTATCGGCCACCATTGGGCGTCCGTCTTTCGGCCATCCGAGGAAAGGTCGGCGGCCTCTGAGCGCAGCTCACCAAATCTTTAGTTGCGAAAAGAAAATTGCCATCAGTAATAATAATATTATAATATTGATGGACTGATATGCGGGGTTGGGAGACGTTAGATAGAATGGGAGACGTTAGATAGATAGATAGATAGATAGATAGATAGATAGATAGATAGATAGATAGATAGATAGATAGATAGGTACGTATGTAGGTAGGTAGGTAGGTAAAACGAGCCGCAAGTGGTAGTAATGAGCACATGGAACAAAACGTGCTATATACCTCTAGTTTCTCTCTCTCTCTCTTTTAATGGCGCAACAGCAAAAGAAAAAATGCTTTCCATTCCACGCTTGAAATTCTGTGGGAACCGAATGCAAGACTCGCAGGCGCGCCGCTTATAAAGCGCGCTGATGAATTCCTGCGCTTCGCGCAGGTATTCATCCTATACTTTTCGCTTATATTCAACATACAATTTTGGCTTATTTAATAGCGTTGCATAAAGTGCTCGGCGCACGAGGAATTATAGATCTTTGAAATAAGAATAGAGGCGAAGCTTTGGAGGGAGGAGGGGGGCGGGCACTCGCAGAAACCACGCGAAGGGCTAGAAAACTGAACGCCCTCCACAAAAACGAGTGAACATAAACGTAAAACGAATAATAATAAAAAGAAGAAACAAAGCACATTTTGGAGAGACCTCTTATAGCGTGTATGCTCATTTGAAGAAGGAATGGAGGCGGTGCTTGTATAAGTGCATGTTCGGGGTATTTTAAAAGGGGGAAAGGGTAGCGAAAAAAGTGTGTACCTTGGCTCGCCCGTCTCGTTATGGTTCTTCACGCACGATCGCAGAGACGGAGAAGCGTTCGTGACGCTGCTCTTGTTTCGATGGGATAGGCATCAAATGCCAGCCACATTTTTCGACGACCGGTTACGCCTACCTTTTTCGCCTTAAGCGCAAGCTGCTTGCCCGGCTAAAGCTATGCGCTTAGCCGTAGCTACAGTTAGCTGTGCGCAAAAGCTATAGGCGAAGGGAGGCGGGCAACAGGAGCATCCATCGAAGGCTCTTGCGGCACAAAGCGATGGGCGAGCCCGCCTCCGAAATCGCGGAAGAGGGACACATATTACGCGGGACCGTTGTGTTACTCAAACGATCGTTTGTTTGAGGAATCTTTACAGTATTTATATATATATATATTTATATAGGAGGGCCACTCACGATCGACCGTTGTTCCGCACCCGTGACAGCAAGAAGCTTCATGTTACTAGCGTTCCGCATATTTGGTTGTCATTGTTTGATTTTTTGTCCCTATCTTGAAATTCTTGTTTCCTTACACGCCCTTTAACTTCGGTCGCAGCGAACCGAAAAAACAGTGCGCGGGCAAACCGAGAAAGAGCGCCAGCACGGGCGTTCGCCTTTGTTTCAAGGCGCGCGGAATGCTCCGAAAAAGCCCAGCCTACCCGCGCCGCTGATGCTCGACTCCCGAGCTGTTGAACAGAAAGATGTATATACTCGGCGACAACTTTTCGTGGGAGCGAAGGCTACAGAGCCAAATCGCGGGCATCCTAGCGCGCAAGTGAATGTATAGTTCCACAACAGCGCCCGTATCTTCACCGTGAAATATACAAGTCCCCCTTTATTTTCTACTTGGAGGTATTTGAGACAAGACGCAGCTCCCCATCAAGATAGTCGTATTTACTTTAATTTATTAGTTGTAACTTCGCGTTTTTGAACGCGCGAGAAAGTGCCGCCTTTTTACGTGCACCTCAAACGCTTAGCGGCGTTTGCGTCTAGATGAAACGCTGATGGTGCGTCCCCGCCACTTTCCATAGCGTTACGAGACGCGCGCCAAAACGGACTACTTGGCGTAGTGCTACATGTGCAGAAGCTCCACCTCCGTAGCTTTCCCGTCAGTGCCAAGAAAAGTTGTCGCCGAGTATAGTTGCGTAGTATAGTGCTTAGAATATGCTTAAGTATATTCAAGGCACTATAGTTGCGCTCTATTTCTGTTGCTATGCGCACCGATGCGTGAAGGCCAATTTTATACCACTCGTATGTAGCCGCTCACAAAAGGCGATCCGCGGAATATAATAGTCGCTTCCGGATGAGAGGTTTTCCAGACAGCTGTCGAAAGACATTTCTCGCGGATTGCGTCGTCTGCTTGGCCGGATGGTGACGTTTTGTCGAAGCCTATACAGCTCGTTTCGGCGCTGTCCAGCGAGGTTTGCGCCGGCAAAGCGGGACTCAACAACTAACCGGATAGCGGCGTGTACTGCACGTCAGCTACTGCCGTGCCGCGCACTCTCAGCTGTGAAGCAAAAGGTCAGCTGTGAAGTAAAAGTGACACAGTGTAAAGAGGCGTGGATAGCGAACACAGACGCGGTCTGTCATTGACTGTACGCGACGATTTGATAAATAGTGCGTGAATCAACGTTACTAGATTACCTCAGTTTGCAAACTCCGCCGGGTTGCGGCGGCGAAACGCGGCCTTCGTTTCCCGCTCTCTAGGTGGCGCTTCCGACGCCATTTGACCGGTCGCCGCATCGTAACGGAGCCTTCGCGCAATGTTAAACGGAATTTACGCGGTTAATGTTGTGTAATGGGAGTTATTTCCCGAGAGGGTGAGCGAAGGTTATTACGAGTGTGCAAGTAAATTCACCAGTTGAGCCGCTAAGGCGAATCCGCACGGCAGAGACGTGAGCGCGATGCCCGAATCTTGCGGGACTTCTGTTCATACAGCTCTTTTGCGTTCCTGTTCTTTAAAATTCGATTGTCTATGTAAAAAAAAACCATTGATAGTGGGCCACAGCATTAAGTCTAAATGCTAGAGGGCTATGCACTTCGATTCAGGTGCACGTTAGAGAAACTCCAGGTGGTTAAAATTTCCAAAGCCCTTCACTACGACGTGCCTCATAATCATATCGTGGTTTTGGCCCGTAGAACCTTCGATATTATTGTACGATGAGCCACGCACTACAGCCATCTAATGACGCCGGATATGTTAAAGTGTAAAGCCCAGAAAAATGCGCCGCACAGCATCTTCATTAAGAGCCCACTTACCACGCGGAATGAGAACTATATATGTATACGTCACCATGAACCTGGTGCACGTAGTCCTTCGCAATATCTTCCTCTCGGAAGTGAAGGTCACAAACAGCGCAAGAGCTTGTCAGTTCCTTATCCGATCTCGGTATAGCCCGTCGCCACAGTTGAAGGCGCACCTCGTCAGCGGGAGGCTTGAAAAAATGTCTTTTTTCGGCCGCGGATTTCGTCGAATCGTACCCACTTCGGCAACCAGTCACAAAGCAGCGAGGCATGTTTTCTCACATTCAAGAACCGTCACATGACACATGTGAGCTGTGTAGCTCACAGGGAAAGCGATGACTGAGTTGAAGACATTAAAAAACACCCGGCACCATGCAGATCACGCCAACGCTGACAGCGTCGGTGCCACGCCGGGCACCACGTTGATTGCTACCGTAGTAAGTTGCAGCCAGAGCACACACTACGCGAGTTACGTCGAAATAAATCTTTCTGGGACTCAGTGACAGCGATGACTACGAAGCACACTTGAAAGCAACAAAGCAGCCCCCGGCATAAGAACACAACTGCAGTAACTCCGCCGGCGTGGGTCCGGGCACCGCCGAGAGGGGGCGCGCTTGCGGCTTTTTGACCGGTACAGGGAAGGGTGACACTCGCGGCGCCGCAGTTTGCAAACTGAAAAAAGTATCTAGTAACGTTGGCGTGAATGGCTACTTGTGCTACATACGTGCAACCAGCAGTTAAACTCCAGAGCCAATAGAATTGTTGTGCACTCACTGTCTAACAGGTTAAAAATGATTTTATAGCTGCGTCCGCCTCACCGGTACATCGCTTAGTTCTTACGGTGTTCCGCTTCTGACTCGAAAGTCCATGCACTAGTTCGATGCCTGTAGCGGCGGTCGCATTTAGATGAAGGCGAAATGCAAGTGGCCCTTGTGCAGTGCACGTTGGAACACCATATTATTGAAGTTTCCGGAGACCTCGCCAACGGCGTCCCTCATAATCATATCGTGGTTTTACGACGCAAATACCCAGATGTTGTTAGGTTACAGAAGCACACGCTTGAATTTTAGGTCTTCAAACTCGTCGCTAATCATCAGGCACATACGTCCAGCGTCTCATCGGTCTGGTCCCGGGAGCGTTATACATACTAGTCTGTCGCACAAGGCGCATTGATACGGATAAAGCTCGCCTGGACGTGTCTGGATGTTTTCGAGCGCTGATACGAGAGCGCCTCTGCCATCGTTCAAGATACCATATACAGCTTTCGTGGCTTGCCGGCCCCACCAGTCGATGTGCTTTTTACTGGGAGATCCCAAATGACACAGGGCCTCTGGTTAGCATTGGTTTCATGTGGTAGTTCAGTCCATTATGGGGCAGAAGAGGTCTTGAAAACAAACTATTCAGCCTCTTCCCTCTATGTCGTTTACCTTACCATGTTCCTTCACATAGAGTAAGAGGCATATAGGGAAAGAAAAGGAGGTTAACTTGAAGAAACACTTCGGCTTTGCTTCCTCACTTGGAGGTATACATTATTTTCTGTAAAACATATGGCCACCGCCATCTTGGATTGTTAAGCCGATATTTTCTTGTTTTTATACATCTATACGAGAATTATTAAGGCCACGATCGGAAAAATCGTATGCACCAACCCAACCGCTTTCATACGTATGCGTCTGAAATAACCTTCTTTGTTTAGTTGTTAAAGGAAAAAGTGCTCGTAAAACGGTCGCTTTACAATGACAATGTGGCATCATCGGCAGCCACACGCGCTAACTCTATCATCAGCCCGAGTGGATCTGCATAGACGCTTTGCCTATCGAAGAACGCGGAACTCTGCGGCATATTGAGCGCGCGCAAGAGTATACTGATTGGCGTCTGCCATACGCGATCTGCGTCCCACAAGAACGCTGCTTAATATGACGTCAGCTCGAGAGTTCAAGTCAGCGCCGATTGCGTATGACAAAGACGCTGATGGGTGTCCCAATTGCACGCACTCGCAAGCACCGAAGAGTTCCGCGTTCCTCGATAGGCAAAGCATTACTTATGATGACGTCACATAGTTAGTGCGTGTGGACGCCTACCGTGGACGCATTGTCGTTTTAGAACGAGCGTTTCACGACCCCTTCAATTATCCAATAGGGCGGCACTCAAATTTGTCCATAAAATAGTCTTTACTTCGCTTGCTTTTTCGAGTGCGATACTGTTTCTCCTTTTCTTTTCCCATGCGTTTCCGTCCTGGTTTAACTCTCGCACAGAAACCACGGAGATGCACGGCTGATTAGAAAACGAGTGCAAAAAAGAAGAAAAATGGCGTTTTTTTTTCGTCTCCTTCTCACGGCATGTGACGAGAGGATCGTCAACCTAACGGCAATACGCGGTTTTCTTGCTGTCGTTGCCCGACACCTTTTTAAACAGCAGCAACACCTCCCATCGTGTATACGGTTATCCACTGTAAAAAGCACTTAGAAGCCACCGTTGACACACCTCGCCAAACGAAGAAACACCGTATAAGGTCAGCATTGAAAAAAAAAAGAAACAGCTCGGTAAAAGCGTGCCTCTCGTGTTCCCGTGGCTCTTTCCGAGTGCACACGCGAATGTATATGAGGACGGTGTGGTTGTGCGGATTCCGCACACCGTACACTGTGCCGTGTCTTTCCTGCAGCTCTGTCGACGTAATACGATCGCAGTTGTCCGGTATCCTCGCAACAAGGCAAACGATGACGGATGCGCGTATATCGCGTTCCTCGTGACTTCTTCGTTTCTCGCGTGTACAGGTACGCGAGATGCACTCCGCGCAGCAGCGTATATAGAGGCTCGGCGCGGCCACTTCGCTGCGCCTCGTACATATATATACGTTGTTTACCTTCACAGCCGACAGGTCGCTATTGTCATCGCGGGAAAACACGCCGCGAACATCTCCGCGTCGCTGGGCAAGCCAACTCCGGAGGGAATCGTGCCGGGAAGAGTGGAAAAGTTTGTGCCGCTATATATATATACAAAAAAAGCGTGAAAAACAACGCAAGATAACAGTAACCATCAACGGTGGTGTAAACTTACTTTTTTTATTTATTAATACTGTAACCCTCACTTGAGGGTCATTACAGGGAGGAATATAAACACAAAACAAAAACAATACACAATGACAAAGCAGACATTACGTTTCATGTTGCTGGTAGTACAATTCTAGCGAACACTCAAACTCTTCGACATTTGCGCTAGTAACAGCGTACTCTGGAAGTCTATTACACACTTCTATACTGTACGGAAAAAAAATTTTTAAAGCCATCCAGACGCGCCCAAAAAGGCCTTATTGGGTGACTATGGTTCAACCGAGCTCCTCGTTTGGGTGTGGGTTGTATGTATGTGTCTTTATTTATTTTCATTTCGCCTCTTATATTTGAAACAGGAGTTTTAACCTTTGCTTTTCGCAGCGCACTTGCAGGGGTTCTAGCGCACATGATTTTAACAAATTTGTGACGGATTCTGTCCTCCGGTACCGCGAGCACTTAATTTTTTTTTCGTTTGTTTTCTATACACATGCCAATGCTTCCCGTTTCGCAGAACGTACGCACGCTGATGAAAACAGCAACGTCCGGTCAATTGTAGTTCTCTGGCCCACCCTCGAAAACGCACGGAACAAAGCACCGGAACGAAACAAAAAAAAGTTTAAGAAAAATAAGTTTCTTTCAAGGCCGATACGAATTGCCATTGCGCCGAACGGTGGAATCATTGGATGGGAGGCGTCAGTATGGCTTTCTGTTTATTTTCCTTCTCGCGCAAAGGTCAATGCTTCATGTTATAGCCTGCAGAGAGCGACGGTAAGCCGAAAACGATTCGCTGGGACGCCGTCGTGTCTTTCAGTCTTAATATCGAGTAAATTGGGAGCGCCATTCATTCTCGTTCCGCGCTGTCGACTGACCCTCCGGCTGCCTGTACCTGTGCTTGTCTGTTCTCGCCTCTCCTCTTATCGATCTCCGCATCTATTTTCATATACCGAAGTACATGCAGTGTTAAATACCTCACCTTTCACAATTAGCCTCCCCCCGTTCTCATATAGAACTCCACAATGTGTACAATGTGTAGCTTTACCGAAAGCTCTAGGAGCGGTTTAGCATATAGTGCGTAACGTGCCATGCATGGCTATAACACTGTGACGTACGAGCAAGATTCCGATAGCAAAACAAAACACATCAGTACATTAATGATACCAAATGTTGGGCTAGTTCATTCTGCGTAATTCTTCATGAATTATGGAAACGTTTTCATTTACTTTCAGTTGTGGCGCATAGTCTAACTTGGTGGGAAACAGCGCTAACAGTGACGTACTATGCGCAGCGCACTATCGTGTTCAGGTTGCGTACTCACAGGCTTGCGCATACGATCAACTAAAACGGTATAACATCGCGAACAACTCGGCTGCGGATTGAAACGCCGCCATGTCTGCTGTAGCCGCGGCGGTTGAAGACACCACATTCGGCACCCTCAAGTGGAGGTCCAAATAAAAAGGCAAACGTAATAATCATTTTGGGGGAAAGCGTTCCCAAAGCGTGCACACACTACGGTGGTCTGTGATTATAATACTACACTGCTGACCCGAAGGTCACGGGTTGGAATCTCGAGATCGAATCTCGGCCGCCGCGACCGCATTTTCTACGAACGCGAAAATGTCTGAGGCCCATGCCCTCGCGAACGTCGAAGAACCACGTGACCAATATTTACGGAGCCCTCTCGGCTTCCATGATAATCGCATCGTGGTTCTGGGAAGTTAAGCCCCAACATTCAATTACATTATTTCCCGTCCGGAAACCACGCTATTATGATGATGAGACAAACATATTGTAGCGCTTCGGAATTTCGACCACCTGGGGTTCCTTAAAGGGCGTAAACATTTAAGCACATGGGCCTATTTTGCCGTCATTGAAAGGCGGCCTCCACAGCCGGGCTTATAAAAGGGACAGCAATATCGAAAAAGAGAGAAGTAATGCAGGCTGACGCACGTATCTAGCTTTGTATTGGCAGATCTGGCTCGGCCGGAGAGACCCATACAACTGCCGTCCGAGAAGGTACACATCGTTGTGCATGGCCCCAGTGTTGTTCCTGACAGGCTGACAATGGGTTGGACTGGCGCCGACAAAGGCGGCCGAACTCCTCGCTGCCATCGAATGCACGCGAGAGCAGCAAACTAATCTCGAAAAATGTGTTACATAACGGCATGAACACCACCAACACTAAACACGGGCCCACACACAAACGCATGCACTGTTCCCGCGCCATTCCCAAGTTTACTTAGGGCTGCTGCTGCTTTATTTCTTCTATTCCCCTGCTTCCTGGTTCTATACTAGATGCCTATTCCACAGCTCATCTGCCGGCACCCGGTATCATTCCCATAAGCAGAGACAATTTTCCACAGAGGTGGAGGTTTGTTCTTTCCAGCTTCTTTGTTCACCTATCTGTTACACCCTGTATCGCTCTATACACACACACCAACGGAACACGCGTGTCGCGTGTCGACATCGATCTTCCCTCTCTCGCTCGCACTGCTACCTTCTCTCTGCTGCAAAGACTTGTGCCCTCCGTATTTCTCTTCCACTCCGATCTGCATGCAGCGATCCCCGCGATGATGCATGGTTACGACGCTTGGATGCTGATCCTGAAGACGCGGGTACGATGTCAGTCTCCACGGTCGCACATCTAGATCGATAACGGTAGCAGATCTTACGTGCCAAAAACCCTAATATAATAGCGAGATACACCACAGTGGAGGGCTCCCGGATATTTCAACCATCGTGTTATTTAACACGCGTTGACATCGCATAGTATGCATCGCATAGTCTACCATTTCGCCTCCATCGGAATGCGACAGCCGCGGCCATGGTAGATCTCGCGACCTGCGGGTCAGCAGCCGAGCACCATAATCACTGTACCGTGCACGGCGGCGGACACAGTTTGACGGAGACGAAATGTTATAGGCCCGTGTACACAGTGCACGTTAAAGGACTCCAGGAGGGTGGATGATCGTCTGGATCCGTTCACTACCGCATGTCTGATAATCATGAAATATGATATTGGCACGTAAAGCCTCAGGGATTATTGTCATCTGCAGAACGACCAGCGAAAGCTGAAAAACGCATCGAATGAGACGCTACATCCACCAACGTGTATTTCGCACTTAAAGTAAACACCTCTTAAAGAATGCCACGAGAGTGAATTGTACCCTTGCGCTACTGAGGCCATCAAGAAGGATCACGAAAAGGTGTTGGGGACGCGATGACACGCCAGAGGCGTGTATAACTACGAAAACAAGAAATGGAATAACACGAGTAGCGCAGTGCTATAAAGCAGGCATTTTAAAGCTTGATATACAATGTCAGGCTTGTTATTATTTAGTATTACTGATTGATGTCCACAACAACTAAAATGTTTGTTTACCAGGTTGATTTCACCGGTACATAAATTTTAATTTCACTAGTCAGTAATGTATCTCAAGCAGTAGAGCACTGCCAGCGATGCGAGTAATCGTAGCGCTAACACGTTTCGGCAGAAACATCAGACACACTTTCATGGCAAACCATTGTAAGTTTTTTTTGTCGTCTAACTTTCAAGCTAGCTTTTATTTTTTGAAGTGCTGCGCTCTCTTTTGATTAACAGCTGCAATCGGCTTCTCGTGTACTGTTGAATTACGATGACTGATTGCAATGTTAATTGCATTACAAAATATTTTCGTGTCATTAATCTGCACTGTAGCATCGTTCATTATGAGTTTACATCTGATTTTGCTGTGACCCCCCTTTACTCAATGGCTTCAGGTCTGTGAGAAAATTTTCAATAAAGAAATAAATAATCATGAAACAAGATGCAGCTTTATGTTCACGTAAGAACGCTTCCAGTAATTATGTATTGATACAACAAAGTGAGCAATCGAAGCTCGGCTTAAAACCGAAAAGGATTGATTGATTTGTGGGGTTCAACGTCCCAAAACCACCATATGATTATGAGAGACGCCGTAGTGGAGGGCTCCGGAAATTTTGACCACCTGGGGCTCTTTAACGTGCACCCAAATCTGAGCACACGGGCCTACAACATTTCCGCCTCCATCGGAAATGCAGCCGCCGCAGCCGGGATAAAACCCGAAAAGGCGAGGGGGCTGTTGCATGGTAGTAGTATGTAGGACGCCGCACGTCGTAACTAGTTGGCTGGCTGCTAACTATGAGCAGACTATATACTTTCGTTTTACTGAATTACGCGAAAATTGACCATCGAATTTAAGCCAATTTTACGAGCGGTTTACCTTACACCACAGCGAACAAGTGCAAACACACGACACACGCGCACTATAGGCGCTCTCTGGCACAGCGAACATACCTCATTAGGGATGGACACCTGAGAAGTTTATCCACACGTAAGCTAGCCACTCTTGCCAACATACTTCCAACATACTTACATTCGTCCATGTTCTTGCCAACATACTTACAGTTCGTTATGAGGTTGAAAAAAACTTGTTAGCCTGAACAAATGAAGCTATCCACAGTAGTTGCGCCGCAAAGCATTTTTACGAAACACATTACGCGTTGCAAGCTTGTGCCACTATCACTTGACAGCGATCGATAAACAAAGTATGCTCACACGAAGCGCGACTGGAAAAACTTTTTTTTTGGGGGGGGGAATCTTGATTCGTTAGTTGATTGATTGATATGTGGGGTTTAACGTCCCCAAATTACCATATGGTTATGAGAGACGCTGTAGTGGAATGGAATGGAATAGAATGGAATGAAAAAGTTTTTTTTTCAGTCCTGCAGGACGCGATTGAACTCAGAAAATTTCGACCAATTGGGGTTCTTGAACGTGCAGCTATATCTCAGCACACGGGCCTACAACAATTCCGCTTTCATCGGAAATACAGCCCGCCGCAGCCGGGATTCGATCCCGCGACCTGCGGGTCAGCAGCCGAGATACCTTAGCCACTAGATCACCATGGCGGGGAACTTCGTTAGTTCGTGCTCTTTCGCTGTTCGTGGGATGTCGGGCGCATCGCTAAAAACATCCTTAATCCTGCACTAAACTTCCTCGTTTAATCGCCATTACATCCGAGTAATATGCCACACTAAGTTCACTGTACCGTTGAATCCTCAGTGTGGAAGCAAGCGATAACACGATTTCATAAGTTACGGACGTATACGTGTAGTGCGGATCATCGCGTTCCACGATTTCATCTGTACTTCGATATAAATGGATTTTGTAGCCCTTTCGTGGCAACTCATTAGGCGGCTGCTTTGATGTACGAACAGAGCGGGCGACACTCGCTTGCCATCAAGCAGGCCGACAGGCTGGCGTTAATTACAACCGTTCCGCGTCCAATCGGGACCAGCAACAGCGTGCTCGCTTGTACCGCCGGAAATTAGGCCGCGAAAAGTGCCAGGATTTTAGCGCTCGCTTCGCTGACGGAGCCGGAAGTTATCCGCCGTGCCATCTTTCCGGTGAGAGAAGGAAATGACGATCCACAAGACAAAAAAAAACAAACAAACAAACAAGAAGATGCAATAAGCGTTAACGAACGGGAAATACTCTGTCACACAGCGAAGAGTATATTATACCAGGATAAAGTTTTTTTCGTCGCTGTATTAACCCCATTAATTCACTGCACTGCTCGTCTTTCATTTCTTTATTAAGATTATTTTTTACTGCTTGTCTTTAGAGCGCAATTACGACCAGGAGATAGAGGCAAGCAGAAGTGTCGGCTTCGCGAAAAAGTGCGTGCAAATAGGGCCCTCACCCTCTCCCCCCTTTTCCCAACTCTGGCATAGCTTTCTACCCACCCTATAGCAATCCTAGTAACGCCAGAGTTGCGTGAAAACTGTCCTACGTATCAAGCGCGGTGTGTGCCACACCTCCACGCACTCCAAGCCATGCTGGCTCTATTTCACTCTTTTTTATTCTGCAGGCTCCCTCAAAAGACTTTCCGTTGAACAAGGCAGAACACACGCCTCGGTTATGCTCCCAAATAAGCTCTAAATTATGTTTCGCTCATGTGTAGCCCTGTCTAAAATTAGGGGATCCTTAAGCTTTAAGAGTTGAACGCGATGGCAATATCCTGTTCCTAGTGCGTGCTTCAACACTTAGTGCATGAAATCTTTTAGAGCCTGCCGTACACCCATTACGTGGCCTTGAGGGAATACGCGCAGTATAGGCGTGAGATTTTGTAGAGGTTGACCGCGCTTTAAACCACGAAAGGTTGCTGATCGGGCGAGTTGGTCATCCATGAACGTAGCGTGTATTAGCGCTGTGCATAAAAGAAAGGGACACGACACAGACGTAGAGATAGGTAGGCGATAAACTTCCAACTAAGTTGGAAGTTTAGCGCCTACCTATCTCTACGTCTGTGTCGTGTCCCATTCTTCTATGCACTGCGCTAATACACGCTACGTTTAAACCACGAAGTCATCATGGTAATCGCATGTTCTGACGCCCGATGGTAATGTACGCTTGTACCACGCATTATTACTGCAATATTTCATGTTGTATTGTGAAGCATGTATACAGCCCGCGTGTGTTTGTAAAGCATGAAAGTAGCTTTCACTGCACTTCCAAGCAGAGGAAGTTGTTTTCACTGCATTCACAAGCAGGCAGGTGGCTGTGTGGTAGAATTGCGCTTGCCACGCAAACGACCCGAGTGCAATGCACACTCGGACCCAGAAATGTTTATTATTTATTTTACTTGCATCTTTCTAGATTTTCTGGTCACGCACAAGATGGTGACTTTTGTCTCCCAACCAATGACACCGACGCCAGATGTTCTGCGAAACGAGCTTTTTATACAGTTTTTGTCATCCTCGCTTGGACTCCTGTCTAGTCAATGCAAACTGACTAGCTGTCTTTCCGTGGTTCGCACACGTACCGTCATTACATGCAGATGGTCGCAGTCTGAGTGCGTCGACGTCAAGTGCTTACAATGCACCTGACTATCCATTTTTTATTTTCCCCACGCCGCTTCTTTGAACGCGTAAAATATCGAATATATCTTGTGTAAAATCATCCACGAATGAGACCCTTCAAGTACACGTAAATTTCAGGTGCAACATGTCACGTTGATGAAGGTGGTGGGTTTGTTACACTATCTGCCACGAATCAGGCAGATGTTTAATCAATCCACAAGCATAATCTTGTGGTGTCATACTTTTATGCGAGGTTCAAACCCTAATCATCACCCTACTTCTCGCAGTCTCTTTCAGCATAAAGACATTCGCAGAGGTTGCTATATTTACTGCTGATAAATGAGCTCGAGGCCGTAGGTTCGACTCCCGGGTTGCGATGGAAAAATGACGTGAAAATGCTCATAATTTACTTATACTTACGAGCGGGTGGTAAAGAACCCCTACTACCGAAGATTGATCCCGAATCCTATACATCACACGGCTTGCCCTTGCCACGGGAACTCACGGAACTTAACAATGAACCACTAGATTGTATTGGGCTAAAATTTTCACCAAAATACCACCGAACAACAAAAGTACCTCAACGCAGTTTTATGAAGATGCTGGCATTTCGATGATCATTATTGATTGATTGATATGTGGGGTTTAACGTCCCAAAGTCACCATATGATTATGAGAGACGCCGTAGTGGAAGGCTGCGAAAATTTCGACCACCTGGTGTTCTTTAACATGCACCCAAATCTGAGCACACGGGCCTACATTTCCACCTCCATCGGAAATGCAGCCGCGGCAGACGGGATTCGATCCCGCGACCTGCGGGTCAGCAGCCGAGTACCTTAGCTACTAGACCACCGCAGCGGGGCTTATGATCATTATTGCTGCAATATTTTAAGACGACTGTGACAAACGAGCACCCAAAAGCACACGCCTCCGATTTACAACAGCTACGTAAGAAAAAAAAATCAAACGACGAGCAGACGCGACAGAAGCCGGCGCAACGAACAAACAAGCATCAAAAGATGCCGCGTGCGTGCTCCTCTACGCCCCGTCGAACCGCCGCAGTCACCGCAGCCCGCCGACAACTGTGTGCGATCAAACGACGAGCAATTTCTAGAAACATCGTGGACGAAAGGGTGACTGACTCGTAGGTTGCGTCACCGGGAGCGGAAACTACGAAAAAGATCTCGCCCTTTCCCCAGCTTTGGATGTGCGGCGCGCCGACGAAAAGCCTGGAAACTTCGAGAACCCATGGCGAGCGCACACAGGCCAGCAACGGAGGGAGGTGAGACAGGTGATGAAGTGAGTTATTATCGGCCTCCCTGGCTGGGTTCTGCTTGGACGCGTGAGACACTGTGGCGGAGCCTACCCTGATTTCTTCCGGGTAAGCGTTCCCAGAGATGCGTCAAGAGGGCGAGAACACGAAAGACGCTCATCGAGTTCTCCAGAGCTGTCGGTGTCTCTCGTAAAGCCGTTTGAACACGCCCAACCGAGTTAGGCCTTGGGAAGCGCTGTTGGCAGTCGAGGCTACTTGCTTTGTTCGACATGCTACGAGACGCGCCGAACAATTGGCTTTGCGTCTGGGCTGTCTGCGGATACGTTCCCCACTTTCTACGTGGTGCCTTGATAGCGACAGTTTTCAACAAGCCATGCCCTGCCCGGCGCCACTGATCACTTCGATTAGTCAACGCTTCACCTGAATACACAAGTTGATCTGCACTTATAGGACTCGACGTCTTCGCGCTGAGCTGTTTCGTGCGCATGATGTATTGTGCAGTGTTTTCTCACCAGCCATGAGACGAACTGGGCGTGCCTCTTGCCTCTTTCCTGGGTTGGAAAGGAGGCGGTGTTTCACGTTCCCATTTTTGGGGCTGAGTTGAAGAAGACAATTTCATTGGATTGACCTGGCCTCAATTGTTTTTCTCTGCAGGGTTTCCTGGAAAGACCAGAGCATAAAAAACAAGCACCCAAAAGCTCCCATGAAGCTTCTATCGAGAGTTTCAATGATGCTAGCCACATCTTGTATAGTAACACGCTACCTTAAAAATGTACATTCCGCAAATAAACGTTCCCGTTAACAGCTCCGCCTACAACCTGTATACATCTCCCGAGACTTTAGCTGGCTTCGGTCTTATGGGCAGACCAGCGACTAAATCAAGTGCGTGTTTTTCCACCAGCGGACGAGGGCTTGTCCTAAAGTGACAAAACAGGTAATGAAGTCGGTGTGTGTTTCCGCCAGTAGACGAAGGCGTGTCCTACAGTGACAGCGCGTGAGTGGCCGATGTGTTGCCGGCGAAGAAGTTTTGCTATTGAAGTGCGGTCGGTTGACGATGCGATAGTTTCCTGGAAGAGAAACCTCGGACGCAGCGGAACAACAGCCAAAGCTGGACTTTGAGGGAGTGTTTCCTGGCTGGCAGAGAAGCATTCAAGCTTTGTTTCAAGAACCTTTGACTGAATACGTGTGACGATCATTCTAGTCCATATATGTGCTTCGATAGCTAATGCTTGAAATTGCATCGTAGCGCGAGTGTTGTTTGCGCCCGTTGTTTTACGTATAGTAGAGTACCTTGTGAGTTGTATTGTATTTGATAATTGCCAAGTGTGCATCATTGAGTATCAATGTTCTACCTTATCTGATAATATATTTTTGTTTAGTGATCAACTCTCGGCTAAGTCTTGTTCTTTCGACCACAGCCAGCGTCCGCAGCACACCAAAATGACCAATACTAAATTACCCGCGCTTTCGTGGTGCATTTAGGGGGGCCCATACGTCAGCCTTTGGCATTAGCCCGGCGATTACCTAACTGTTAACGGGACAATTAGGTGACAGCTACTGACGTACGAGTAAGTGACCGGCTGCACCTACGCGGCATCAGTCTTGTAAATCATATATGTTCATACCTTCTACCTTTCTCGATCCCTCACTCGTTGCCTCATTTTTCTCAGACGTGTAATACAGCGAATTGAAAAAAAAAAAAAAAACCGACTGACGTTCCCGCTCTACCTTTTCATTCTACTGAGGAAAAAAAAACGGGGTCCTATATTTATTATAGCCTCAAACGACACGAATATGAATGCCATCTTTTTTTTTCTTCTCAGTCAACATGTTCATTCTTCCCGCTGTCCACCGAAAGCTCTCGTCGCACATAACGCGGTTTTGCAAGGCCTCCAAGATCGGTACACCTTTGACCGAGTGAGGGGTCATGTTATGGCGTAATAGTGTGACGTCACGCGATACTTCATAATGACGTCACGAATTTTGGCGACATGCGGCGTCATGACAACGATACAACGTGATGATATTTTGCATCACTCCAGGCCACGGTGCTCCAGGCTGGCGCCGGCGCCTTGGAAAGCCGGTCAATTTGTGCATTTAATGAGACACTTAAGGCTTTCGTCTTAATAAATGTAGAAGCTGTCACCGTTTCCTGGCGACCACTACCCCTTTTTTCTTGGTTATTAAGAAAAAGAAATAAGAATTTACAATAACGATATATTATTGCATTCTGTGATTTGAAGAGCTCGTTTTCGCAAAGTCCGCCAATATTTGGCACTCTCTCTTTCTAACTCAAATATACATCTTGTGTGTCTGCGGATGTATCTTGTACTTAGTGCCCAAGATGGATTCTTACTCACTGAACACAATAATTTTTTTATTTCATATATACTTTCTATTTACGCTAATATACAAGCAAAAATGAGTGTACGTCACCCGGAAATGGCTTCAATTCGTCCATGTTTGTTTAGGTCAATAAAACTTAAAAAAAGAGAGAAACAAGGTTTCCTTTTTCATCATTGAACAAGATTCTCGCACGCGTAGGTAAATATTTTTTAAATGAGCAATACGCGACGAGGTGATACGTTTACAATTAATAATAATAATAATAATAATAATAATAATAATAATAATAATAATAATAATAATAATAATAATAATAATAATAATAATAATAATAATAATAATAATAATAATAATAATAATAATAATAACAATAATAATAATAATAATCCTGACTACGCCCGCTGCAGTTTGCAAAGGCCTATTCCATGATCCGCCAATCAACCTGGTCTTGCGCTTTTCGTTGCCACGTTATATCCCCAAACTTTTTAATCTCATCAGCCCACCTAACTTTCTGTCCCCCCTTCGTGCGTTTGCCTTCTCTGGGAATCCAGTCAGTTACCCTTAATGATCGGCAGTTACCCTGCCTGGGTGCTATACGTGTCCGGCCCATGTCCATTTCTTTTTCTTGTTTTCAACAATGATATCCTAATGCCCGGTTTGTTCCCCGACCCACTCTACTCTCTTCTTTTACCTTTCCATCACTCGCTGCGCCGTCCTCAATTTAAGCTGAACCCTCTCTGTAAGCCTCCAGGTTTCTGCTCCGTAAGTAAGTGCTGGCAAGATGCAGCTGTTATATACCTTCCTCACGAGGGTTAGTGGCAATCTACCAGTCATGATTTGATATCGCTTGCCAAATGTGCTCCACCACATTTTTCTTCTTCTAGTTACTTCAATCTCGTGGTTCGGCTCCGCTGTTACTACCTATCCTAAGTAGACATATTCTTTTACAACTTCCAGCGTCTTTCCACTTATCGCAAAGTGCTGTTTTCTGCCGAGACTGTTGCGTATTACTTTAGTTTTGTGTATATTAATTTTCAGACCTACTTTCCTGCTTTCCGTGTTCAGTTCAGTGATCATGAGCTGTAATTCGTCTCCTGACTCTTACTCATCAAGGCAATGTCTTCAGCGAATCGCAGGTTACTAAGGTATTCTTCATTAACTCTATCTCTATTAACTCTTAATATGCATAATATGACACAAAATGCCATGTCACAGCTTTTCATTGTTACCAAAATTGAACTTTTTTTTTGCAGCTGCGGTTGACTTTTTCGCAGTTGGGTGATATCTTTCTGGTTAACCTCCCTGCCTTCTCCGTTTTGTTGCTTCCTTCCTTCCTTCCTACATTGCTTTGTTATGAATAGTCTTTTATACAACTCGCAGTTGCTTTTTTTCAAATATTTTTAGTCATGGGCCACATGCGCATTTATTTCTGTGTTGTAGCTTTTCACGGTCTGTAATATTTTTTTGTAATTTCGTAACTTAGATTTTTTTCTAGGTGAAGGGGCTAGTCAAGCTGTCACATGCAGTTTTTTCCCCTTTACAACAAACCACGTATGCAATGTGTTTTATCACGTCGGTAAATAAATAAAATCAACTCAAATCAACTCCACTTGGACGCGCGCACACGATCGTTGTTGTTGCCTGTATAGGGAAGTGCAGTTCTGTTAAAGGGCCACTCATCAGGCTCTCAAAAAAATAAAAAATAAAAAAAACTAGCGCCATATTCTGTCCTGATATTTCTTGGCCTTCTTGCACATTTCTGTGACGCAGACAGTAGTTCCCGTGACGTCTATAGAGTACATGCTCTCGATTGGTTCGTATACGCAAAATATTAAACGTGATGTGTCTCTTGCACTGCTTTGCCATGCAGCCACCCATAGGTTCTTTGTCTCGTATGAATATCGTGTACAATCAACCGATCACACTTCATTTTGTGTGTTTGCAACTGTGGAAGCGGCGATAACAGCTTTTAGCCGAGAAGCGCGAAATTGTGATAGGCTCTAGCGTTTAATGCCGACATTGTTCACGTGCTTTTAAGAACTAAGGGGCGAGGAGGATGCACCGACTACGCGAAGTGTAGCGAAAGAAAGGAGAAAACCATTCCCTCGTCTGTGAACGTGGGGTTGACTAATTGATATGTGGGGTTTAAAGTCCCAAAACCACCATATGATTATGAGAGACGCCGAGGTGGGGGGCTCCGGAAATTCCGACCACCTGGTGATTTTTAACGTGCACCCAAATCTGAGCGCACGGGCCTACAACATTTCCGCCTCCATCTAAAATGCAGCCGCCGCAGCGGGGATTCGAACCTGAACGTGGGGTGGTGAGTGGCCCTTTAGAGTGTGCGGCAAAACAATTATAACCATTGCTTTCGGAAGTCATGGGCAGCTACAGCTGACAGTTCTTCCCCTCCACCCCGCTGCAAACATCGAGATCCACACCATTCTCTTTCTTGGAAGATTTTCAAGGTCTCCGAAACAAATTATCTCAATACTCATGTGAACAGGCGACGTATAAAAAGAGTCAGATTGCTGTAAATTTTTTTCGAACCTTGGCAGCTAGGGCCCTGATAAGCAGCGTAAGCTCGCAGCAACAATGTACAACTCCATTATTAACAACACGCGCGTTGTACTTTGCCTTATCGGCAAGGCAAGTAATTAAGCTCCAGATCGAGCCGATCCCTAACGACTAGTCGCACAGGATATCTGCTAATCTTCGTTTTTTTTCCTTTATCATAATTTCTCTTTGTTTCGCTCTCAGATAATTACAATTAAAAGCTTGCGCAGATTTTCACCAGCACTTTATTTTACTTTGTCAGCGTTATGTTCCCTATTTCAAAAGTCTCCTCACTCCTTACATGATTCTCTCAAAAAAAAAAAAAACATTGTTAACGACGACGCCTGATAAAGCGATCCGCTAACGAAGACTGAGCCATAAAGCACGCCTTCCAAGCGCGCGCCCTTGAATAAAAAATTATAACAATAAAAGGGTGGGCAGGCTACCATCAGTGAGCTTCCTCCCACGCAACTGAGTAGCGATTTCAGGAATGAAAATACGAAAGAAAGAAATACAGGTTGGGAAATGATGAAGCAACAGGGGAACTCGACTGATATCGAGCGCGCGTGCCCAAGGGAATCAGTCACTGCAATCGTTAGCTGCTCCCTAAACCCGACAAAGAAACGCTGCACACAAGCGGACCGAGAAAGGCGAGCGTCAAGGATTGAGCAGAACCAAGATCAAAGTAATAATCCAGACCACGGGAAGCACGGAAGAAAGAGAATTCGGCTTGGTGCGTCGTTAGGCCAGCATTAGTGGTGAATTAGCGAGGGAACGAAGAGAGAGTGGATAGACAGGAAGGCGAAGCGGAGTGCAAAGAGTTGGTTGACCCCGCTGAGGCTATAACCGAGCACAACTGTATTTCTCCGCCTCCGGCAACAGAGGTACAGCGACCATCTCTGCGAAGCAGCTGCCGCAGATCGCGCCACGTCTGATGATCGGCGGCGCAATCAGGGCCAAGCCGACTGTGCTGCAAGAAAGTATACGGCACAGAGGCTGCTTGATTCCAACGGAGGACCGGCCCACCGACGTCGCGGAGCCTGATGACTGCGGCGGCGAGAAAGAAACAAAGAGCCACGAATCGGGGCGCTGGGAAGAGGATAAAAAAATATTTGAACATCAGCTTTTGTTTTCATTTTTTAAGTTAGAAAATTTTATCTCCCGTGTTTCGAAACAAACGACACGATAGAATCAACAGTGCGAGTGGCCGAGCTTGATATATGACTTCGCTACGAAACTAGGAGCGATGTGCATGCGTCGTCTTGTGCCAGGCAGTGATGGTGATCATCGTTGACACGCCCATTTTAAAGGGATGTCGACTAATAACCACTTCGCTTCTTTTTTTTTCTTTCTCTCTTTCCTTCTTTCTTTCTTTCTTTCTCTCTTTTCTTTCTTTCTTTTTTCTTTCTTTCTTTCATTCTCTCTTTCTCTTCTTTCTTTCTTTCTTTCTTTCTTTCTTTCTTTCTTTCTTCCTTCCTTTCTTTCTTTCTTTCTTTCTTTCTCTTTACAGCTAAGGCCAGCACTCGCAAAAACTTGTTGCGCTAGATATTTTCGTGAGATAGTATTTCAGCCAAACACAATGCAGGACATATCGTTAGCGAATCTGAATAACCAATGGTAAAACGAACTTACAAAGGAGATTCGGAGAAGTCTTGTATTTCGGTCCTAAGTGTTTCATATACCGTGCATCCCATCAAAACATATAGCTCTGTTTTATTTACTTATACTGGTGCGTTCTTCGCAGAAGCTCACAATTTTACGACGTACTGGCACGTATACGCCCACAACGACTGTGCACATGGCTCTACCATTCTCCTCCCTGTCCATTTCCGGATAATATTCTAAACATCCATTGTTTATACCAATCGATGGCCAGTTTATAATGTCATCAGTCAAGTTATTCATGCAGTGTGGCACGCACACCCTGTCGGCTATAAAACGTAAAAATGACGAGAACTGCAAATAAAATGACAAAAGTATAAAATAACAGAGCAATTCAACAAACGAAACGTAAAACCCATCAGGCAACTCAATGAGGATTGCGGGTATGTGATTGGAGCCGAAACAAAGATGGAAAAACTTATCCAGGGTCAAACAGAGCGCACTTATCCCCGCGAAAGTATATTGTACACAGATAAACAAAGCAAGAGAAAGAAATACATACATAAAATTGAGAAATATTTAGGACTTAGGAGAAAGAGAAACACTGGAGGCGGTCACAACTACGCGCATATATGCTACATTAGGGGGTTTTAGAATAGCGCACCACGAGCCCTTGCGGTGCGGTCGCTGCCACTGCGCATGCGTCGTAACGCGAGTCGGCGTTCGCGTTCGCGGACCGCACGCAAAAAATTCGAAATCGCGTGCGGTGATAGCGGCCCGCATGTGGCCCGCAAGCGCTGGTTTCAAGGCTACGGTGTCGCTGCGATCGTGCATTGCGGATCACAGTAGGGCAAACGCTATTCTAAAGCTCGTATGGCACCCGCTACGCCCGAAACGCCCGCAGCGCTTGCAAACTGTATTCTAAAACTCCCTTTTGGCAACCACGAAAGCGATGGGGGAGAAAAAAAAAGACAGACAGACAGACAGACAGACAGACAGACAGACAGACAGACAGACAGACAGACAGACAGACAGACAGACAGACAGACAGACAGACAGACAGACGGGTGGACAGACGGACGGACGGATGGACGGACAGACAGGCAGACAGACAGACAGACAGACGGACAGACGGACGGACAGACAGATAGACGGACGGACAGACAGACAGACAGACAGACAGACAGACAGACAGACAGACAGACAGACAGACGAAAGGACGGACGGACAGACGAAAGGACGGACGGATGGACAGACGGACGGACGGACGGATGAACGGAAGGACAGACAGACGAACGGACGGACGGACGGACAGACAATAAAAAAAACAAACAATCAAGTGACCTCGGAACACTGTTCAAAGCCACGTAAGCGAACTATGTAAGGTATTCATGACGTAATTACAGTTATTTATGTGAGAAAAAGTACAAATCGTGAAGCGGAATAAATGAGCGCTGTTCGACGTAGTTGGCTCGCACAACGTGTTTACAGAAAGTGTTGCACTGGATATAATTCATGTTTCGGTTTCGCTTAACAACCCGTTGCAATAAACAAAACCAACGCGCATGAAGCGAGCAATTATTGCGGAGTCGTGGATGCAAACTCATCTAATTTGTTCGTTTACGTAGCACGGCACATGTTGCTAAACACCCTACAGAGGGTTACGCTCGACGTGCGCTGGCAGCGTCGTTAATTATACTCGGGCGCTGAGACGCAAAAACACGCTTGTACAGATACAAATGTAGGCGGTGTACGGGAGGACTGCGGTGCAATTATTTAGAATAATTATTAGACGAATTCCCCCGCAAGACTGCTCGGTAGGAATGCTCCCGAAAGCCGAGAAATTACGAACACCTCGCCACACGAAGAGGAAATGGAAGGTGTGTGCACCGCGAAGGCCGCATTCTTTGCCTGACACATAACACCATAAAAATATCAAAAATACGTTGAGGAAAGCAAAGCCCAGCCAGAGGTCGGGGAAAGGTGCGCGGAAGGGAACGGGTTGGGGGCACATACGCACCGGACACTGGGTATTACGAAACCTCGGCATGCGAAAGACACGCGTCGACCCCGTGCTGCTCCCCGTGGGACCATTGTTTTCTCCGGACGAACCGGGCCAATCGACGCGGCGAAGCCCAAACGCCGCCAGGGCCGGCCTGCACCACGAGCCTGCAGAGGCCTGCGCACACTTAGCGCGCCTCTTCTAACCCCTACACCACCACACATGCACGACGCTGCCAGTTGAAAGAACGCGCAGCAAAGGAGGTAAGAATGCGATCGCCTTTGCGAAACAAGACTGATCTCACGGCGGCGGCTGTTGCACGCAGAGAGCCCCGAGAACTTATCACTAACCCGCAGGACGCAGGTTCGGTTGCTACCGTTGCGCGGGTGAGACACATTTCGAAGTCCTTAGACGAGAAAAGGGGCCGTCAGTTTCAACATGCAAAAAAAAAATCATAGTTTGATGACGTCACCCTCTGACTTCATCGTGAAGTCACTATGACGTCATCACACAGTATCGCCGATTTACCAAAGGCGGGCCGATTCCGAACGCACTGCAAAACCACGTTGTGTGCATAAAGATTTCGAGAGTGAGTGAGTGACAGCGGGGGGGGGGGGGGCTGGCAATACAATCAATTCAGAAGAAAAAGAAAATGGCCTTCGCTTTCGAGTCGTATTAATGAATTGCATATAGGTCGGTGTGACTTTCTTTAAACGACCCCTTGGAGTAGCGTGAACAGAACGAGACATGCCGAGAGGGGTTTTTTTCTTTCTTTCTTTCTTTCTTTCTTTCTTTCTTTCTTTCTTTCTTTCTTTCTTTCTTTCTTTCTTTCTTTCTTTCTTTCTTTCTTTCTTTCTTTGGTTTATTTATTTATTTATTTGCGCAACTCGACGAACTTGGGTCTCTTCTTTGGCCACAAACGTTGAGCCGGCCCAACCGCGCCCGACTATCAATTGTGGTGAACATTGAGTACAGCCCGTGATGACAGCTTGCGAATACCGAGTACCGGTGGCAAAGAGCATTTGGAAACGTGGCTCCAAAGACTAACGACTGCTCACTGGTTAATCGAGTTGACGTCGTAATTACACATAGCGCCGTTGCAGTCGGGTGAATGACGGTACCTTCTCGTGGGGCGTAATTTTCAAGAACATCTGAGAGTTGGATGAACTGGTAATGCGTACTGACGAGAAACTGCGCTAGAACAACACCATGTGCGAGAAAGGAACACGAAACTGGTGCAGAGTAGCAACCGAAGAACTTTAAGATGCACAAATATTGCATAAACACACGTGAGAATGCTTACAGATTGGCGGTAAAATAATAAATTTTTAGCTGATGTAGCATCACAAACGGCCTTGTCACGCCCGTATGACCAGACATTCTGAATGAAAAAAGCTTCAGCGATTTTTCGCACAGTCTTACCCTTTCAGAACAATTCTGCTTAACACGACAAAGTGTGACACGTTTCTTACAACGTGTGCACAGATTAGAAGATGGCTGCCATTTCAACAAAGCTCTGTGGCCCATTAATCAGTTGTGCAAACAGCGTCCGGTTTGACAAATCTGCTACTGTCCACAGAACTGTGTGTGGAATATGATAATATACACTCTCGCCACGCTCAACAAACGAGTCCCGGTGTCTCACATCGCATGAATGGTGATAGCAGAAGCTGGAATGATAGTTATGTAAGACACCGCTACACGTTCCTCCTTTACCACTGCACAAAGTGCGAGGGTACAGCCTAAAAAGAAAACGCAATCATTGTACGATCCCAAAAGGAACAAGAAGCTGAGAAACTTGTCTCTACACAGACACGCCTCCTATGCCTCCTTCAAAAGATTACACGCCTAGGTACAATTACCAAAGTCACAATAATAAGAGTCGATGCTCCACGAAACTTGCAACAGAAGTAATATCCCGATAAGAGCCATAACGTTAGCTGAATCGTCTTTTCATTCTGTTCGGTTCCCCGCTCTTCTAAAAAAGAAACAAAAACTAAAAAGCAAGACAGGATCGATGCAGCGGATATAATGCAGGCGACCACACGACAAACACTTTTGTCTTTGCTCCAGCGCAGACGCCGCTGCTGCTCCCTCTAACCTCCCATGGTTAGCGCCCCCTCTCCGTACACAAAGCGTCTGCTTCGGCGTGCGCGGTGTGCTGTTTTTCATCCGATCAGACAGCTCCTCGTTCGCCCGTTATATCAGCGCGGTGGAACCAACCACGCAGCTCAGCAATTTCAGAAATGTAGAGCGCATTACGCGATGAGAACTGACGTCGTCCGTCGCTGATGCTTGAGCTCGCAAGTAATACACCTTATACGCACGCGTGTGCGTTCTGGAATGCGTCCAACCCAGCAAAACGAAAGACAGCACCCCCGACACGGCGGCTGCACACGAGCAATTGTCAAATCACCTGCAGCGTGCGGCGTTTCCTTGCCCACCGTCACTGGTCGTGGACGCTGTATACCAGAGGCATCTCGAAACGTCCCAGAGATCGGCAGCGTCAATGCCGGAAGCAGTTCGACGAACGGAGAACCAATCAGCGTGCGGCTCGCAGCGACTTCTGCCCACGTAATGCGGCTGCTGTCGAAGCGGCTGTCGTCCGCCTCGAAACTATTAAGATGTCGCCGTGCACTGTGTGGCCCGCAAGTTCTAGACAGATGCTTTTATTTCTCTCAGCTTTGTCCTCAGAAGCTTCGACAGCGAAAGGCAGCGGTGCGCTCTATGCTATATTTAGCCAATAGAGGAATGTATGCGGCAACAAGTAGTGTCACTCAATTTCACCCGAGTCAAGAGCGCCTCTCCACCCGGACGGAACGGGCGAATCATCCATCTATGAGAACTTCCCGAGTACATCGTTTAGCACCAGTACTGACCTGTCACTGCGTAGCGAATACATGAACCGAAAGATTGATTAATCAAGTGATGAAATGAAGAGGAAGCGGCGAATCAGTACGACTTCATTGTGATCTGCTCATGAGAGGAGGTACGACTTTCGAGTTATAGGCAATATCTCACACAGGGTCCTTCAGAGCTTCGTGTATCGTGCAACGACCTATGTCAGCTGCGTGTGACCCCACACGATTGCAAGGCCCGCGAAACAGAATAAAAAGACTACCGACTTATTATTTCCTGTTTTCTAGACGCGACGATTATGAACAACTATATGTCCCAGACATCATAGAATTAGAGCCTCAGGTCAAATAGTTACCGGCTATGAACGCCCAGCTGACGCTGCCTAGTTAATTCAGTGTCCCCAACACAGCTACCCTCAATCACTTCGGCAGCACATGTCCCAATTCTGCTGTGATAGGGAGAAGGATCAATATTAATGATGGGGATCACTTATTGCTCCTCTCACAATGTGGTACGCACCACTGTTGTGTGGTGTGTCCCAACGTGGCTGTAAGATTTTTTGTGCTGTACTTGGAAACTAAGCGAAATAGAAAATGAATCAATGATTTCCCCACCACTTCTCATTACTATGCCCACTCCCAATCTAGCTCAACATTTGGCCACACATATTCTAGTAGACGATATATAACGGCTCTAATTGGGAGCTCGGGAAAAAGAAACGACGCTTGCAAAAGAGTCATCGATATGGAATATACGCAGAGGCCCAAATTGTGGGACAAGCTATCAGTGTAGTTGCGTAGTCTTAGGCGAGCGATCAAAGCATAATGACGGCTATAGGAGTGCAGTAGCAGGAAGGGAAGCCTGGTGAGGATAAAAGAAGAAACACAGACAATAGAAAGCAAGGATTATGTTCTTGGACTAAGCTGTCCCAACATAATGCACAGGCATCCAACGCGCGACAAAAAGAAATAAAAAAAGCAAACAAGAGAGAGAGAGAAATAACGTATAGAGACTAGGTTGGACGAGGCCGAATGGATGAATCTGCGCGTGCAATTACGGGGCTCAAAGCAAGATTTACGCGAACGTATTGCCGTTTCCTCGCGGGGATTTGGGCAGTGGGCCTTGATTCTCAGCCCGCGGCGCGCCTTAATTCACCGACACTCCGTTATTTTCCCGCAAAGGGGCAGAAGCTCGGAACGAAATACGAAGCGCGCGCGGGCGTACATAAAACTCCTTAATCTGGTGGCGCCAGCTATCATCGTGGTCTGATCCGCCTCGGCTTCCACGGATGCTACACCACACACACGCAACCACGTGAAGAATACAAAAAATGGTAATAATAAAGTATAGGAAGGGGTGGCTCGGAAGACAATGCGGGCCTTCTTTCCCTTTCCCCCGTCGGAGGGAGTTCCTTGATCTTACAGCGGCCGAGCGCTGATGAGTTTGCCACCCGATACCCAGCGTGGGTCCCTGAATGCGAGCGCACGCTGGAGTCGAGAGAGACCGAAGCTTATTAAGCGCTGCCCGCGCAACTTTGTGTCCTCCCCTTCATTTCCTTCGTCTATGCCGTTTGGTCCCTTCTCCCAATCCCCGCGGGTCATATTTCTTCCGACTCTACGCAGGGTTGCGGCAAGTGCCCAGCGACGACTCTCTCGCATGCAGAGGAGCGCGCGCTGTGCGTTGGAACCGCGACTCGCGCTCTGGTCGCTGCTCAGGGCTCTTACCGTGACTTAAGCAATGAAGACGGACGCCCGTGGCGCCAGATGCAGCGCCGTCGGCTCGCGGTGTGGTCTGGCGCCTTTTTAGCGCTGATAAAGGCGGCGGTCGTTGCTCCCGGCGAGCTCCGAGGGGCACGCGTCCGAGAGAGGCGGCGGCAAGGGGTCAAGAATAGCGGCAGCTTTCGTTAGTGCCGACGCCGGTAACAGGTGTGGACGCTGTGTGCGGCCAGAACACAAGATCGAGCTTTATCCCAGAGCGCCCTGTGGAGTTGTTTTTTTTTTCGGTGTGCCCGGCTTCCCCTGGCAGCTTCGAATAAACTGTAGGCCATTAAGATTACCTGTAAGTTCTGGCATTTCGGGGAGAGAAAAAACAGGGTAATCCAGGGAGTTGGATTTTATTATGAATTTATTTTCAACCATCTAGAGAAAGGAGACAACGAGGACAAACTTGCGTCCTTTCTTTGTGCATGTTTTTGTATCCTTCAGTGCGATGCTTATTCAAAATATCACGGCCCACCAATCAGCCCATCAGTACATATTAAGAAGGTGGACATGTCGGTTTTAGGAAAATTACTAGCTACACTTATATTCAGGTACTTTAGAAGAAATAAGAAAAAGAGAAATGAAAGAAGAGAAAAAAACGACGCGAGCCTCGAAAAAAAAATCATTAGGCTAAAGAGGAAGCTCCGACTAGGTACAAGAGCCATGATTACCTCAATATGAAAAAAAAACAAATGTGAAGAAAGAAAACAAGGAAGACAAAGCAAACGAAAAGTGAAAGTGAAAGGAAAAGTGAAAGTGAAAAGAGAAAGTGAAACGAAAAATAAAAGGGAGTTCATCGAAAACTGAGTTCCGATTTCTATGCGCATAATATCTGAAGATGTGCTCAATCGATGTTTTGCAATCATTATAACAGTGCAACCAAGAAATGTGTTTCTGTGAAAACTTCAAACGAGTCTGCCGAGCGGAAAAAAATTGAAATTGGTCCTGTATATTTATCCTGCGGAAAAGTGCATCTTCCTCGAAGAAACGTAAATGCTCTCATATAGTCTGAGCCGTGTTCAGCTTTGCCCTGTGATTGGCCGGCACGTCAGTATACGATAGCTAACGGGCTGACGACGATACCCGCTAGACAAGATAACGATCAACCAATCACAAACCATCTCACACAATGTAATGAAAGTTTTGCGGCTGTAACCGCTGGAAGCGACGGCAATATAGGAGGTCGAATATCGGGGAGAAAATGCATGTCTTGGAAGGAACAAGATTATTTTAAAAATATATACGAAAAGATATTGGAAGGTAGGATACATTACCGCCAGCTTGGACAAAGATTGTGTATACGTCGCTTCAACATGAGAAATGACCACCACCACCACCAACAACAACAACAACAACAACAACAACAACAACAACAACAACAACAACAACAACAACAACAACAACAACAACAACAACAACAACAACAAATTGCCGCTATGAGCTATCGTTAAATTTTAGTCTCTACACGGCGGCTGTACTTTCGCGCGGTCGACTCCCTTCGGGCGTATCAGCATCAGTTACGCAATAATATTTGCCCCAGAAAAGAGCACTTGCATGCATGAGCAGTGTTCCTCACTTATTTTCTACAAAAAACCCCTTCTTGAAGTTTCTTTTTTTACCATTTTTTTGTACAGTTATCGCTTACTCACGAGATGCAAGTCACATGTGAAGTCTAATAAATCAAACAAGATTTCTCTAGCAGACCTGATTGCAAGCAGTAGCATTTGTAAAAATAAGAGTGACATGTCCCTACACCTCGTACAAATCACGGTAAGTAATGTTATCGTTAATACACACTATGTTTTTACTACTTAACAAGCTCGCAAAGAAAGAGTTTGGTCCCTTGTGCAATTCAAATCATGCAACAAGACTATTTTGTCGTCTATGCATAGCAGATAGGCGACTGCTGTTGCATGTAATCTCTGTTCGCTTACATATAGTAGTCACACATGCGTTAGCAATAAAGTTTAATATATGTGTACACAGATCTGCGTGGATATGCTTGCGTATATGGTATATGTGCTCATATATCTATATTTATAAATATTGATTTCTCTGCATATGTGAATATCCATGTACACTTATGTATACGGGTTTTCAATATTGCTTGAAAGCGCCCTGCAGCAAGTATATATGCTCATATATCTCTATTTATAAATATAAATTTCTATGCATATGTGAATATCTATGTACACTTATGTATACGGGTTTTCAATATTGCTTGAAAGCGCCCTGCGTTCCACGCATCACCTTGTTTCCGAGTATTGCATTTTCGCAATGTTCGGCAATGTCCTTGCTCCCCGGCTCCCATTAAGATTGTTTCAAGTGTTGTATTGAGAGATTATGGGCAGCCCTGCGCCGTCTGTATAAGGGGGAAGGACCCTCGTCAACCAGCATATATCCCCGCTTTTAGTCCTGTCTCCTCTCTTCAAGGTGAGGACATAAAAACAATTGATTGATTGATTGATTGATTGATTGATTGAGCTCACGGTGCCAGCGGAAGTTGACAGATGTGGAGGAGGAAATGCCACTGCACATGCATATGAGCGTTATCTACAAGCGCCGCGCAATTTCCGAGTGCACAGACAGGATGACAATCTGTCCAGTAACGTTTCGAGATGCGCGATGCGTCGCATTAAAAGTGCCACGTTTTCCGCAATGAATTCGATTGAGAACACTGCTTCTGGCATTAAAGAAAAAAGTGAGAAGTAGGTAAAAAGTAACAGAAGTTCATTAAATAGAGTTTGATATTCGCAGTTCATGCCTCAGCTCACCTGGCATGCCATAACACCATCTGAGCGCAAAGCAAGAATCCTATATATGTAGCGCAGTTATTCGCGACGGGCTGATAACATTTATAATTCTCCGAGTGCCTGTCCACATACTTTTTCTATATTATTCATGTATTCTCTAGCGAATTTTGATATCGTAGTCAACCAGCAAAAACAAAACAAAAAAATGCGCGTATCTGCTACGAAAGACAAACGAGAAATCCGAAGAAGGGAAGCATCAAGTGGACCACGCCGTGATTTTGAAAATCGATGAGGAGGTGCTCGTTTAGTGCTGGTATATGGGCGAAATTAGTTGAATCATTTCTCTATAATTTTGTTTTGTTTAGCGCGATTCGCAGCTTAATAGACGATCAATTCGCCTATAATGACAGAAAAGCCGCGCAAGCTGCCAGTCGCAGGTGGCGAACGTCCATCACAGCCTGCTAATGAAAAGAAGCCCATTTCTCCGAGTGTAAGCGAACACTTGCAATTTAAAAGTCCCGCGCCAGCAGTGCGCGTGCTTAATAAGGTCGATGTACTCCGTTGATGGCAATATTTTGGAAAGTGGCATATAGAAAGTACGTAAATAAGTGAAGGCTTCCATTTACTTGAAGTATAGTAAGACCTTTTATAGGAGACGCACAGCTAAAAGCAAAACATGGCAGCATCATTTCACGTTCATCTATATACGTCAATCAAAATTATCGATGCGAGTATGTACCTCCTATACAGATAATAATAAGATTTTTCGGGGTTTAACGTCGCAAAAGTGCCCAGGCTGTGCGAGGTGCCTTATAGTGGAGGGTTTCGGATAGTTCCGACCACGAAGGCTACTTTAACGTACTCTGAGAAGGCACTGTACATGGGCCTCCTGCATTTCGCCTCTATAGATGAGCAAAACGCATGCAGCAACCGGGATCGAATTCACGTCTTACGGATCAGCAGCCGGGCACCGCCACCACTGCGCCACCGCGCGGCTACTACGTGTACAGAGGCAGCGTTTAAACAAACAGAGATTGCGAGTAAAAGACAGACAAAAAGGAAAGAGTCTGCCTATTACTCGCAATGTCTGCTTGGCTAAAGTCCGACTCAGTTTAACGTATATTGGATAACTGAATATAGAAATAATGCCACATTTTCGATGGATTGATTGATTGATTGATTTATTTGTGGAGTTTAACGTCCCAAAACCACCATATGATTATGAGAGACGCCGTAGTGGAGGCCTCCGGAAATTTTGACCACCTGGGGTTCTTTAACGTGCACCCAAATCTGAGTACACGGGCCTACAACATTTCCGCCTCCATCGGAAATGCAGCCGCAACAGCCGGGATTTGATCCCGCGACCTGCGGGTCAGCAGCCGAGTACCTTAGCCACTAGACCACCGTGGTGGGGCCACATTTTCGATGGAGTCCTCAATTGTTTTTGTTAATTATGTTGGGTACGAACTTATACAATTTTCATTTTCTGCACAGGTTTGAGATACGCGCTGCGTCACGCAAATGTTCTATGTTTTCCGCGCAGAAATCTACCGAATACCCAATGTTAAAGAAAGAGTGAGAACTAGGGAAAGGTAAGACAGGTTCTTCTTTAAAGGAATCCTACTGAGCAAAATGATTTTTCGCGTATTTGTGAAGTACAATTTCGCAATACCGAAAACATCACTCTCACCACGACACGAGGTTCGGTAAACGAGAAAACGAGCGAAAAAAAAAGAAAACGCGAGTGGAGACGCCACCTGCCGATTCCCTCAGCAAACAGCGTGACGTCACGAATTTCGAAGGCGTCTACTGGGTCCTACGTAGCTTCTAAACGATAAAATTGAAGTACATTGTCGTGTTTCGTTGCCATAGACCCTGAAATAAAAAAGTTTCAGAAAATTTCATCGAGCTCGCAAAAATAGGAAGAATATGTTTTGAAATGTATGACGTCACGCGTGGAGATTTCGGCGCGAAATTTAAAAGTGAAACCTTCAACCTTGATTTTCTTCGCCAATAATGAACTTACCCCAAGCTATATGTAACACGTACATTCCATAATATCTACCCATGCTTCACGACTGAATCGCGCGTCCATTGTGGTAGATTACTGACGAAAGTGCTCGGCTGTTGACCCGAAAATCGCGGGCTGGATCCGGGCCGCAGCGGTGGCATTTCGATGGAAATGTAGAGGCACTGTGCGATGTCAGCGAATGTTAAAGAACACAAGATGGTCGAAATTTTCCGGAGCCCTCCACCACGGCGTCTCTAAAAATCATATCGTCATTTCGGTACGTCAAACCACATGCATTATTATATTATTACGGCTGAATCACGCTGTGAAATGAGAAGCGGCGCCAGCCTACGCAACGCGTCATATATCACTCCGCCACCAGGGAGCCAGAAGTGGAAAGTGTGTACAGCGTGACAGGGAGCTCGGACATTCGACCGCCGTTTGTGTACGCTTCACCGATATGGACAGCGGCGCCGGGACAAGGACATATCTACGGCAGCAGTCATTGTGGCAAGCCGCAAGCGACAAAGGTACGATTACGCGATGCAAAATTCAGGAAGCACCCACTATTTCTTTTTTTCAACTTCGGCAATTTTTTTCTTTTTTTTTTCGACTATCCCGTCTATGGCACCGACGACGCGGCAGAGTGGTCACGAAAGACAGCGGCTGGGCCTCCGCCAAAGACGAATCGGCCATAAACAGCACTCTTCCTGTCTGCATGGTGTCGCTTTGTGACCTGCCTCCTTGTACACCTGCATGCATAGCTGCATGCAGCTACATGTAGTTGCTACATGTAGCTGCATGCATGTATGAACATGTAGCTGCAGCATGCATGTAGCTACATGTAGTTGCTACATGCATGCAGCTACATGAGTAGTAGCTGCATGCATGTAGCTGCATGCATAGCTGCATACACGCGCGCACACGATTCTGTCGACATCTTGAGCACGGATCACGCCACGTTCGGTGCGATCCGCGCTTAAGCACTGCGAGGATTTCGAAGAGCTTCTCAGTTGTGCCGTGGGTGAGTGCACTGCCACGGCAAGGCCCGTGCACCTGGTTTAGTCACGGGCAATTGAAGGCAGCTTTTCATGGTTCTTCGGAGAATTCGGATCACCCACTATATTAAATGCGGTGGACATAATTTTAAAAAATCTCCACGCTGTTGTACATGCAACATAAGTACACATAATGACTTCTGACTCAGTATTAAAGCGATAATAATGAGAACAAAAAGGTAAAGCCATTAGTAAGTAACCCTTTTAGAATGAGAAAAAATAACATATGCTCATGACAAGAGTCGGTGCAAGCCAGTGAAGGCGCAGAGAAGAAAACCGTGGTGGCGACACCATCGCTATGTTCCCGTAGCTCGCTTGGACGTCATGGATTATGAGTCACTGTCTCGTTGCCCCTACAGCCAGTCTACCGTTGCTAAACATTACGGAGTAAACGCGTGATAGCGCGTACATTGATATGTGTAGTTTAACGTCCCGAAACCACCATATGATTATGAGAGACACCGTAGTGGAGGGCTCCGCCAATTTCAACCACCTAGGGTTCTTTAACATGCACCCAAATCTGAGCACACGGGCCTACAACATTTCGGCCTCCATCGGAAATGCAGCCGCCGCAGCCCGGATTCGAACCCGCGACATGCGGTTCAGCAGCGGAGTTACCTTAGCCACTAGAACACTGCGGTGGGGCTACAGCACGTACACCACGTCTGGTCGCTTCGGTGAGAAACTAAAGTTAAAATAAAGGATTACGAGTTATCTTTAATAATCAATTATTTACAATAAAGATAATTAAAAAAGAACCAATGCAGTTTCCTGTTTCCCTTTAGTGTTCTTCGAGAGCATGTTCTGGCGCTACTGGAACGTTGTCGATCGCTTTATAGGGTCCACAAGGCCGTGAAGGCATAATTTGCCAATTTTTTAGGGTGGTACGCCTGTGCGAACGCCTTTGCGTTCAGCGAGTGTGCCCGACGCGAGGGCACGCTTTTCTCGTTTCTTTGTTCTTTAATTTTACCCCACATTTGTATTCCATCTCACCCCTTCGCAGCGTATAGTTTGCCACATGTCTATTTCCTCTTAATGCTTTGGTAGGTGTTTAATTACCTTAAGATAGTATACTGCCGAAAGTCGGTAGTGTACGGTGCGGAGCGTCACAACGGCTTACGCCACCGTCCGCCCTTGGACACAGAAACGTGACATAGCTTTCGAGGAATTAAAGCCGCAGCCTTTCTGTTCCAGCTGAATGGCTTTGGTAAATCATGAGAACACAACCATCAAGACTGCGCATGTTTTAAAGCCATACATTAATTTCTCTACATGCCGGTTCACCCCACAGCCTGCCCCGCCGCGGTGGTCTATAGTGGCTGAAGTACTCGGCTGCTGACCCGCAGGTCGTAGGTTCGAATCCCGGCTGCGGCGGCTGCATTTCTGATGGAGGCGGAAATGTAGGCCCGTGTGCTCAGATTTGGATGCACGTTGAAGAACCCCATGGGTGTTCGAAATTTCTGGAGCCCTCCACTACGGCGTCTCTCGTATTGTCGCAGAGACTGCTTTCAAAGAGGTTTCTACCAGGAGAACTATAGCGAGCCGCTATGTAAGCGTCTACAATGCCGCGCACTTTCTGCGGCACCGCCAGGCATGACTCTCGTGCACGGGCACGAGCCGAGAGACTGACCTCGTGTTGCTCAGAAAGGGACCCGTGTGTGGAACGCTTTAGCGGACTCTTCTTTGGTATACGTTTCTGGGCACAAAGTTGCCTTAATAAATCATTGCATGAGTGTGTTCCCCCTCTTGTATTATGTGACAATATGGTGATTTTGGGACGTTAATCTCCATATATATATATATATATATATATATATATATATATATATATATGAACAAAATCTGCCAAATGTATAACGTTAGACAGTATACCTTCGGGTGTGGCAACACAGCTAGCAACTTGGCCTTTTCACACGATTAAATTGTCTGAGGTGTTCGACACGTGACGTCCCCTGCTTTTAGATCTAAGTTGATTTCAACGTACATTAAGCGGCGATTACGTTTCAGTGAGCGACACAGCGCCGCATCTATGTCGAAAAAGTCGTTTAGTAATGTATGAGCGTGAACAAAGACCACTGACGCCATCGACAGCCTCCTTCCGCCAGATCACATTAATATAGCCTGGCACATCTATCGGCTTGCAGGACTCCACTTTTGGTTCTAAAGCGATTCTCCGCTATAGATATAAATGTATTATTTAGGCGCACGTATATATACGAGACCTGGAACTAAATTATTTGGAGCCGTCAGCTATCGCCACAAAAGAAAAAAAAAGCCAAGGAAACGACCGGAAGAAGGCCCGTATAGGCCTATTCCATGTTACTAAAACAGTGGTAGGCGCCGTCGACATAGTGAAGTGCTTGTAGCGACGTCGCAGCACGTGGGCTTCGCCAAGCCCAAAGCTCACCACCGCCCTCTGTGATCACGTGACACCTGGTACAGGAGCTGCGAAGCTGCCTCCGAGAACAGCGCGTTTGGAAGGAGCCTCCCACGTACACGTGAGAGGCTCCTTCGAACGTAACGACCTCGAATGTAAGTACTGAAGTCGACTGTGACTGGAATGAAAATTTATTTCGATCCGCATTCAAAGTTTTGAGTTGTCACGCACCCTTATGAATTGGTTGAGAAAAAGGTGAATATATATAATTGAATATGGAAGATTGTGAGCGCGTAAGAATAAAGACACAATCTAGCTGTCACAGAGCACTTACCAGATGGAGAATCTTCTCTTGGGTGCCATGCCTTTCTTTGCCAGTGCGTCGCGTACGGAATTGTGCCTTCGCCAAAAGCCTTCCATGACGAATAGCGTACACGGGTACTTGCCACAGCGACCGTCAAAAGCAGTACGTCCCTTCTCCAACACAGAAAGTCAGCCGCTCACTGGTACGCTCTTTTTCCTTCTCTCCAGCGCACTGTCTGAACTCTTTGTCCAACGTCACAAGGTCCAGTACGTCCCTTCTCTAACACAGAAAGTCAGCCGCTCACTGGTACGCTCTTTTTCCTTCTCTCCAGCGCACTGTCTGAACTGTTTGTCCAACGTCACAAGGTCCCTCACGGACGCGCACAACGAACCGTCGGAGTCCTCGAGACCTCGTATCTGCACCCGGCGCGTTCCTCGCTCAGCCAAAGCCTCGCTCGCTTTTCTGGTGAGAACGAAGCAGCTGCGACAGCGGGACGCTTCGCTTTTTAGCCACGGCCCGTGCGAATCGCGGGACCAGGCAAATGCGGCGTAAACAATGTCAGCACTACAGAAGGCGGCTCGCGGCGCCAAGGCGAAGTGGAGACACGGTCGCGGTCCTCGGCGCGGGCGTTAAAGAGAGTCGCGACAGAAACGCACCTCGGAAGTGAGTGCGAATTCCGCGCAGGCGGCAGCAAGCACATCTTACGGGCCCCACTTGATGTCAGCGGTGACTCCTCAACGTCCTCTGTGACACACAGCGGGAGGGCTTTCAAACCAGAGGAGGTGAAGTAGCACTGACGTGGGACATGACGGATTCACGCCAATCTAGCTTCTTCTCGTTAATCTGTGTGGCCTGGGCGGTCCTCACTGTTCTGATGCGGAAAACTGAAACGTCGGAGACGTTCACACCAAAGGTGAAAGCACGATGCGGGAAGAATGTCATTCGCACTTTGATTCTTCATTAGAAGCACACAACGGGTCCTTAGACACACACGCGGACGGCTGTAGAGCCCTCGAGCACTCTTACACCCTGAGCCGGGGTAGCCAACCAAACACTGGAAAGACAATGTCCCAAGGCGAACTTGCCCACGGAAGCGTGAAATTACGAAGAGTTATTCGCAGCAGTGATTCAAGACACGTTAGCGAAGGACGCGACTGTGAGCTGGACGGGAGGTGAGGAAATAAATGGTTGATCCGACTAGCGTATACCCGGAGGGCACGGAAAGCTAACGTCGGCGAAAGAGACACACACACAGCCGCGACGAACTACGCCAAGGACAGAGGACAACAATGGGGCAAAGCGCGGCTGTAGTTGGGGCCCTGGCGCTGACAACGTCGAAGAGGCGGACCTCCTCTCTACGTCAGGATCGAGCGTTCTCTCGTCCACTTACACGGCGCAGTCCCGCTTAGAAGGGTGGCCGGCTGAGTCAGAGCAACAAGTAGCGCGTTGTTTTCGTCCGGGACGTCTTGGTCGCCGCGCTGGCAGGCGGCTGTCAGTCAAAGGAATGAAGTCGTCGGGTGATCTTCTCGTCGGAGAGCGCTTCCGCATGCGAGAGGGTGGCACAACGGAGACACGACGCGCCGTTGGATGCACTTCTTCCAGGAGGCAAGCGCTGCGTGCGATTAGTTCAAGCAGCCCCTTTTTTTTCTCACGGCGATGATGAAAGCGTAAAACGACCCCGTCTTCTTACACGCGTCGAGCAAATAAGTTCCCGATCCTGGTATAAGGCCCCAAACACCAAGCCTTGCGATAGACCCTGTTAAGAAAAATCTCACATATTGAAGGAAGTAGTCTCACGTCCCTAAATCACTGTTTCAATTCGATAAGGATCGTGTGAATATTAACAAATCAGAACTCGCAAAAATATGACAACAGAGCTTGTTTTGGCCCACACGAGGCGCAGAGCAAACCACTGCACCTCCCCGTTCAATCACGGTAAGCAGGAGGAACTCGACGAAATCGTAAACAAAGTACTCAACTTTTATGGGTAAACTCGTGAAAGCTTCTGCAGCGGGGTAAACTGTGTCCTTGGTCCTTGTCTTCGCAACTGTGTCGAGCCCCGTTCGTGAAAAACCGTCACTCACGCGAAGAAAAGTTTACGAGCCGAAAGTAAAAATGTATACACTTATAGCCACGCTGAAAACGACGAGTGCAAACCGTGCAGGGCCGAGCTTTTTTACGCCGCCTTCCGTTGGGACGGCGAAAGTAGGCTTTCTACTCTAGGTGACGACCCGAACAATGCAGCTTTGTCCCTTGAGACAATAGAACGTGAAAAGGGTCACTTGTCGCGCACAGCTGCGGGCGACAGCAAAGTGTTTGTATGTTACTCCCAAGACGGGACGATAGTAACTATCCGCGCTTAGTGTATCATCTGTGACGCTAAACGTCGAAGCTTTCTCTGAGAGACAGAACACGAACCGAAGCGAACTCGACGTACAGACAAGTTACGCGTAAGAGTGTTACTAACCTTAGAAGAAAATCTTTTTTTTTCAAATGATTCAAGCAGACTGCTGGACCACCAAGCACACCATTCTGGATTTCGAATAAAATCCCGAACAAGCGGTACGCTAGTTCTTCTGCTTTGTTTTTCTTACCGAAATATCCTTACAGAGCGTAAGCCAGCGGGTAAGAGAAAAAAACTTGTCGTTCTTTGCACTGATCGACTCCTTCACAACCGTTGATTCAATCACCTAATGCGCAATCAATCTGCTTCCGATAGCACCTACAACGAAAGAATCATTATTATGCTAAATTATTTCACCCATGCAAATCTCATGTGCAGCTGAAAAGAACGATTCTGAGAATAGCGCCACGCGCAAAGAGCGGGACAAACTAAAAGACCGGAATATTAGTTCTTTTTTTTTCTTTTTCATTAAGCAGCACAGCAGTTGGAAAGCTCGCGTACGAGGGGCAGGGGATGTTGAACTACGGGACAAAGAAGAGCGGATCACTCTCACCGAGGACAAAGTAGGAGGAGAGACTTATTGTGACCATCCAAAAATAAACAGAAGGTTGCTCGAGCAACTTTGTTTATTTTCGCGGAAAAGCTACGCGCCTTAGTTGACCATCAATCATTGTCGAGGTGGTTCGAGAACATCGACCAAGCAGAACGCTCGAAAGAAAGTTGCATACACCCGTTAGGTCAATCGGCTTATTAGGGATGCGCAAGTAAAAAACAAAACGAACGACTTAAGCAAGCGGACTCGACGAATAAGCCGGCCACTTTTACCACGCAAGTCGAAATCTTTCGAAGAAACGACTTCTACGAATGACAGTTCATCTCACCGGTAGGGACAAGAGAGGAGATGGTAGCGAAGAGACGCGCTGCCCACCGTGACACTAAATTGCTGTTCACGGAAACTTATAACAAGAAGCAACGGCGACTGGAGCGGTGTCAACAGCGCATTCGCGCACAGGGATAAACAAAGTGAACGAAGAAAGATAGCCGACGCAGTGGTTGGGATGGAAACGTCACTGACACTTCAAAGTCAGCGGAGCACTGTCCACGAGAGTGCCGAGACAGGGGGGCGATGCCATTGACGACAGCCGACGACGTGTCTCGGGGTTCCGTCGACTCGATGTTCAACAACGTGCGCCGACGAATGTCCACTCGACGACTTGTCAACGACGATAACGACGAGCGCCGGAACGCGCTAGCCCGAAGGCGGCACTTCCGAAAAACGCGCGCCTAAAACGCGAGCAACGGATAGGGGAAACACGCACCACTAACGCTGCTCTACAACATCGGCCTGGCGGGCGCGGAGACGAGAGCGTCCGCGTCGGGCGCAGCGTTGGCTCGATCTCCCCGCGACCGTCGTAGGGCGCAGACAATCTGGCGGCGGTTCCTGAGAGAGGGGGCGCACCAAGGCGCTGCGAGGAGCCAGCCGGCGCTGCGATCGAAGAAAGCCGGCGGCACACCGCGGCGGCCAATGCGAATCACCGCCAGCGCTATAGACGTTATGGGAAGTCTAAAGGTCGCCAGTGAAAACGCACAGGGCCACGCATTTCGCGGCCATGCGCGCTTGACGGAGCACGCCGAGCGTGGCTGCATGCGACCAAACGACGTGCGACGAATAGTGATCGATTTGTGAACGATAACCGTGTAGACGGCCCTACACGTGACGGATATTGTTGTTACAGTTCATCCTGTGCTCTATGTGCATGCACTCATTGATTGATGACCATGCATTTCATTTGTTTGCAAAAAAAAAAAATGTCGTTGTCCTCTTTTTTTCTTCGGTCATTATTCTTCCGCAATCCTTGTTTAGCATTGGCGAATTTTTCAAACGTGAGACTCGGTGTATATCCACTAATTACATGCAGCTCCTCAATAACGAACAATAACTTGAGTAAACTTTCAGACATGTAGCTCTAAGACATCGAATAACACGTGTAGGCAGGGGGCATGATAAAAAAAAAAGAAAGAGTCAGATGTAGCTAAGCTATGTTGAGGTGCTCTTGTATGACATATGACACTATCAAGAAATAATGCATCGTGTAACTTTTTTGCACAAGTCATCGAAGCATCGGGTAATTCAAGAATACCCTATATGCTAGCTTGATTTGCCCCACCTTGTTAAGTATGATAAATAATAATAATAATAATAATAATAATAATAATAATAATAATAATAATAATAATAATAATAATAATAATAATAATAATAATAATAATAATAATAATAATAATAATAATAATAATAATAATAATAATTTTAGTAATAATAAAGAAAATAAAGATTAATAAATTGACTGAATAAACCTCAGCCTAATGGTTTAAGTTAATAGGTGACCTTTCCTCGTTTTACATTAGATACTAAAGGGAAAAGAAACGTATAACGCGGACTTCAGCGCCAAAGAAACAACATTTGAACTGATTCACATGAACCTGCTGCAAATAAGTTCCGAGTCATAAGAACGCCCTGCCAAGACAGAGCCATCAGGTCACTGAAACATATACATATAATGTATGAGCGTGGGCATGTGTGCGCGTGCATATTGCAACCGCATCAGAAAAAGAATCCCACAAAATTTATGCGAATCACACTGCTATGCAGACGAATTATTTGTCCAGGCGGTCATTATTTGAAAGGAATCCAAAATGAGAGCACTAATTCAATTAATTAACTCCTTTGTTACGAACTTAAGGACACCCCGTTTATGCACGAAATAGTTGGAGCGAACCACCATAAAGTCGCGTTCCCAAGTTCAGAAACGTATGAACACCCGCTCCCAGTAAAAAATTGACAGATCCTACGTACAGTGCAAATCGATGATATGCGAAGCACGAATGAGGAAGGTTGACACGTCACTTTCAAATCAGCACAAATTGTGAGGCGGACGTAAATTATGCCGTACACGACTTCCATGTCATTATTATCATGTTTGCGCCTGGTATTTGTTTCCGTCGTCCATTCAGGTCACGTAACGCCAAATTTGGTATATGTGAAGCTGGCGAAATGGCCGAGAGCGCACTATGAGCGTAGCATGTAGTCATGTTTTGCGTGACATGCACGTCATGATTATCATGTTTAAACATGTCATTTACCTCCGTCATCCATTCACGTCACTTATTGCCAAATTTGATACATGTAAAGCTAGTGAAACGGCTGCGAGCGCATCATGAGCGTGGAATGTAGTCATGTTCTTACATGACACACATGTCATGATTATCATGTTTGCACCAGTCATATACCTTCATCATCCATTCACGTCACGTAACATCAAATTCGGCAGATGTGAAGCTAGCGAAACGGCCGCCAGTGCATCATAAGCGTGGTATGCAGTCATCTTGCATGACACGGATGTCACGATTATCCTGTTTGCACCAGTCATATACCTTTGTCACTCATGCACGTCAAGTAACAGCAAATTTGGTATATGTGATATAGAAACGACCGCGAGCGCACCATAAGCGTGGTGTGTATTCATGACTTGCATGACTTGCATGTTATGATCTCCACGTTCCGGTCTGTCACGTGTCTTCGCCATGCAGTCATGTCATACCATACCAGTTTTGCAATATGTCATGTAACTGAAACTACCGCAAGAGCAGCAAGACCATGAAATGTAAATCATGATATTCATGACATGCACGTCATGATTTTCATGTTATGACTAGTCACTTAAGCTCGTCATGCAGTCATGTTATATATATATATATATATATATATATATATATATATAGAGAGAGAGAGAGAGAGAGATAGATAGATAGATAGATAGATAGATAGATAGATAGATAGATAGATAGATAGATAGATAGATATGGCAAAAGTCGCCGAAGTTCGCTAAAAAATGCTTCTCATTTAAAACGCATTCTCCGCGTGAGCTTGCAAATCTCACTTTGAAAAAAGGCGTCATTGGCTCAGGATATTAAGCATAGTGAACAGTTTAGCGTGATACCGGTGCATTTTTGCCACGACTTCTTATAAATAAAAGATGGAACAACAGGTACTTATACTCACGAATTCTGGAATAAATACGCGTACATCCGGACACTTCTATTTCAACGACTTAATCACATAGACGATAACCAAGCCACCTGATTGCGCGCAAGCCCACATCTTCAGCTCAAGAATTTGTGTATAGTGGATATCCTACTAAGTCATATTCGACAACAACAGACAATCAGTGACAACTTGTTTTTTTAATGATAAGCAGATGACGAAAGTCATAACCGTGATTTGACCGATGTCTTGAAATTGAAGCGACTAGTTTTTAGCGGAGCGTATAAATTTGGAACGAAAGAAACAAGATAAAACTGAAGCGTTTCACCTCTAACCAGGACGACTCGGCATTCCTTAAACTCAACCCGCGACGTTTCCTTCCGGTTTCAGAGTAGGTCAGAAAAAAGAAAAGAAAATCCGGCTTCTGCTATACATTACAGACTCGAAACTATGACTCGAAACAACCAACTGCACGAACGGGAACGTAAGACTAAAAAAGTATAAATAAACGAAAGACATTCTTGTTATGCATGCACGGCGCCTTTCGGGATCGCGACGCTCCAAGTGTTTCACAGTTGTAGCGAGAAAGTAAAAAAATAACAATAAAAAATGAGGGGGGCGAATCTATAAAATAGCAACGACGGCACTGCGCTACGGTTTGGTGCGCTTCGCCAGCTGCAAACGCGCGCACGCGTGTATGCCCCCATCGAACAAGATCTACACGCAGTGATTACGCTGCAAGGGCTCATCTGAGAAGTGATCTACACAAATTATATCCAGCCGCATAACCGTGCTTTTGAGGCATGGCGATCACGTATATGTTTCAGACTGGCGTGACATCGAGGGGACGGTGCGAAACATTTTCCCGAAAGGCGCGTTTGTTTTTATCTTCATTTACCCGTTATGACTGGTCAACATCGACGAGGGAAACTGCGCCTCGCAACTTTCGAGCACGAGCTTGCATGTGCCTAGTTAAAATCATTCGGACATCCTTCCTGCTTTGAAAGTACCAAAAAAGAAAAACGGGACAAATAGAGGAGGCTGTAGATAATCACGGACGTTAGAAGAGACAACGCGTGCCTATACAGAGGTATTTTCATCGTAGTTGAACCGTGGCTGAACAATACGGAACATTTTCTGTTCTTACGAGATTTGTTATGTACGAACACAGCGCAACCGCGTCGTAGCTGTTTACCCGAAAACATTACTGACACGAAATGCCCGAAGGAAGTGAAGCGTAACTTTTCTGCCTGTTACTCCCAGCCCTGCACAAACCACCCACGCCATCCAAAGCACGCAGTCTGGCTATAACAGGCGGTTGCAAATGAGGCGACCCGTACAAAGAGATGTCCAGTGAGGCGATGCGCCACTATACGGTATGCGAGTGCTGCGCCCGACATTCGCCAAATGCTCAGTCGCGGAGCATGCATTCTTCCGGATGTTTAACGCGCACACAACAACAACATGCAGCGCAGCCAGTTTGGAGAAAGCCAGACCGGACGGACGCGTGGGTGTATAGGCACCAGCGTCGTTGTGGTGTTTGCGATGGTCTTCTTTTTGCGAGCAAAAGAGCGGCACGCTTTAATCTCTCTTGTGTATCGTTCTCTCTCTACCTCCCCGCCCTCCTCCCTGTAACAATAACGTACACATACACACACAGGCAGTCTATAATTGGCTTGCTTATCGAATAGTCGGCTTGCTTATCGAATTCAAATATTTCTCGCGTAGTATTCGATTGCCTAGGTCGTCAAGTGCGCGTGATATACAACATAATATCGGGAGGCAACAGCACGCTACATTTTAGCCCGCGGAAACCACAAGAAGTAAATCGCGAAACGTTGTTCGGTGAAGGAGGCACATAGAAAGCTATAGAAGCTTGCGGCTAAACTATCGTCCATTTCTACAAGCCGGAAAGCTTTAGAACACGAACAGAGAGGCCATTTGTTCATTGTGCCCTGTTTGGGCTCTTATATACGCGAAACTTGCATATAGTGACGGCATATTTCTAACATTGTGAATTTGTTATAGGATGGAAACATCATTTAATAATAATGGTGCCAAACGGCTACTTGAACATTCTAACCCGAAGCAATACACATCCACTCGTTCAGAATAAACTACCCACTGATAAGAATGCAATAATGTTCGTATCGACCTTTGCAGAGTCAAGCTATGGACATTTTATTTTCACACGAACTAAACGCAGAGATATACATACCAGTAGGCAGATTTTTATTATGTATTTATTTAAGTACACGAAAGTTTCTGTATTTCGCGCCCACTGAAATGCGGCTGCCGCTTTCCGGAAGCCAATTCGCGTCTTCGACCTCACGAGCGTAACATCTTATATATACAACTGCAGTGTGTACTAGCAAATTACAGGAATAGTTTCACATTGAGAAAATACGTACCAATCTCTATAGTCCATATACCCGATGGAGTTTCATTAAGCGCATTAGAACGAACGGGCGTTTAAGCCCATTCGTGTGTTTCACGTCATCCTGCAAATAGTACCCGAGCGAACTATTAAAAAAGGGCATGATGACAGAGAGTGAACGCGAAGTGTGATGAAAAAAAAAGTATGACACAAAATGAATTCGTAAGGACTGTTGATGGCCATGCTGAGTTTTGAACCAAAGACCCCTCGCCATGAAGCCCAGTGTGATCAGACCCAGTGGTCCGATCACACACGCTTGCAGACGGCGAATAAATCCGAAACATCGACTGCGTTGTGCCGTTCTCATGCTTTTTATGGAGGCTTTCTTGAAAGATGTCGTGGCAGTAATAGACAAGTCCCCAACAAGTGAAGTGAATATGGAGCATTGCACAAATCAGGAAAATTACTTCGCTGGCCTTTATTGCCAAATGCGCCCCACACATGACGTGTCTCTGGTCGCGGGATGCGACTTCCATGCGAAGCTGCATTCACCTATTCAAATTCCACCCATGTCCACATATTACGTCATAAACAGAGCTCCGTGTGTTCGCATAAATTTAAAAAGGTTCAATAATGACTTAGCAGTGAAACTTTTCGCAAATCGGTTTCATCCGATAAATTCTGATTTTAAAAAGGCATTCTCAACGTTCAAAGGGCATTTTGAAAGCTGGGAATCATCATTTGAAAGGAGTGCACCTCCATTGGTGGCAGTAACCTGGTAAAGTATGATTGCGTCTTTTACAACAAGCTTTACAAGAAGTGTGCTTACGTCTGTTATAGCAAACGAAGATATTTTGATGATGATAACGGGGTTTAACGTCCCAGAACCACCATATGATTGAAAGACGCCGTAGTGAAGGGCTTCGGAAAATTCGACCGCCTGGGGTTCTTCAACGCGCACCGAAATCTGAGCACACGGGCCTACAACATTTCCGCCTCCATCGGAAATGCAGCCGCCGCAGCCGGGATTCAATCCCGGGACCTGTAAGTCAGCAGCCGAGTACTTTAGCCAGAAGACCGCCACGGCGGAGCAAACGAAGGTGTTTTGTATTGAAGAGTTCTTGCTTGTGTGTACACATGTTTGTGAAGTCAAACCTTTCAGTCATTTAAAATACACCACTATTTTTTGTGGTCAGGTATTATTTCATCTAATATTTTGGCGTATTGAATATACTAACAATAAGTTCTTTATTTTATTACGGAAGTGTTTTATGCTGGGATCCGCCTCGGAAGTGATGTTGAAAAAAATATAGTAAGAGATCATACAGAGGAAAGCTAAAACGCAGGCACCTGTCGCGCGGAAGCGAACCAGTAACCTCTCAATAGTCAGCGCATGGCGCTAACCTCTACGCCACAGAGCGTATGCTGGCGGGTGTGCCAAGAGCAAGCCGTTTATATACACCATAAACCGTTCGGCTGTCCTCAGAGCTTCGAAAATTTGGCGCGTTTTCGTTATCAGTGGCGAGACGGCGTGACAGGCTTGCGTTGGGCGCGGTCTGAACGTCGTCACCTGCTCGAAGCGCCGCCTCCGCGGAGCGTGGTCTCTCCTGCGCGCGCTTATCACACTCATAATTTGGGAGAGGACGAAGGACACGTCGCACGCTGCCGTGGCCGCGTTAAATAAAGGAGCACGCTGCGGCTGCTGACAGAGGACGAGGAAGAATTGTGACAGTTGTTCGCGCTTGTCCTGTGTATCTTATGCGCTCGCTTTGTGCGTCTTTATTTCTGTTTCAAAAGTGCGCTTTATGTGTCTAGCTGCGATAGTTAGTCCGTACCGCGCTCGTACTATGTATGCTAATTTCGTGCGTTCTTTCTGCTTGAGGTGCGCGCTGCATGTTTCGAACTGCTTGCCGTTCCTAACCTGACTTTGCAATTTGTTGCTTTTGCTGAAACGATGCACAATAAACGCTCAACTACCTATGCAAAAACACGTTTAGCTTTAGTGTTATGCCGATTCCTATAAAGGGTGATCAGCCGCGCTTTTTTCATCACGAAGATAAGGGAGGCTGGGAAAAAATCACAGGATATGCACGAAATTAAGGATGATGAGTGGGGCTAAGCGTCCGTGTGTCCGTCCGTACGTACATTCTTGCGTCTGTCCGTTCATCTAGTGAACACAAGTACCACCATCTCGTTTTTATATTATATTATTCAAATACAAGTACCGCCATCCAGCGAACAATTCAAGGACTGAACGAGAGTATGTACCACATTTCAGCTGTCAGCGTTCTTTTAACACCGAGGGCGTCGTGCTACCTTTTTCGTAACGAGTGGTCATGCGGATATGTGTCCGATAGCGGGTGTATGCCACTGGTATGTGGGTATGCGCCACAGGTTACGCACTACAATAACGGGGGACGCCCAGCCATGCCATAAGAAGCTTTTCCCCTAAAAAAGAGCAGTTTGACGAGCTACTGCCCCCCAAAAATACACTTCGGCGATTATACAGCAGTGCACATGAACATGCTCATTATCAAGTGGAATAAACATCAAGTGAGAAAAAGAAACGAAACAATGGAGAAGCAGAATTATCAGCAAGAATGCAACGCAATTTCATTGGAAATAATTATTAAAAAAACAGAGTGCAGCTACTTATAATGCAAATTTAAACAGCGAATTTCGGGGAATTGAAAATTTATGAGAAATAAACTAAGATAAAAACCGAATTTCGTCCTCCAAAAAATAATCCCAGGAAAACATGAAGCCGTAGTCTTAAAGAACTAAAGGGCGCTGCTAAGAGGCGAGCTTTCGCTAGACGCCGACGAAACTCTGCGGATAGGAAAGGAAAGACGCCGTATATGGGGACGCCGTTCGACATGGACGTTATGCAGGGAAAGCTACAACGCATAACACTGCACTGGCGCGGTGGTGTGCTGATTTTAGTGCTCCACTTCTGACCCAAAGGTCGCGGTATCGAATCTCCATCCGCGTCGGCCGCAATTTGACGGAGGCGTGATAAACACTGGTGTTTGCAGATTTAGGGGCACGTTAAAGAAGCCCGGGTGGTAGAAATTTTGGGAGCCCTTATCCACCGCAGCGTCCCTCGTAATCATATCCTATCTTGAAAAGAAAAACAAACACATCGATTATTATTATAACTCTCAATGAGCTCTACGCGAGCCACTCGTTTCCGCATCCACCCTTTCTCTCTACACAGTGAGCTATACGCAACCGGTGGAAGTGCTTTGTTTGCCTCCGCTGCAAAATTAACTGTCAAAGTACATGCTCTAAGCTTCCGACGCTAATATCCCGCTGCTCCTTAATTTATCATTAGGGAGTATAGTAGTCGTCGGTGAATTTCCTTTTCTTGTTCTTCTCTTTCTTTTTGAGCTATATCGGAGCCGTGTGTATATTTAGCGCTCCTTTCGAGCGTTAATGTTACATAAAAACATGTAGATTACATATAGCGCGTGCGAAAAATAAACAAGGCGGCCCTACTCTACGATTATAAACTGAGCATATCGGCGCGCGACATCGTGGAAATGATGACGCCCAACGCGCTAACGCGGAACCATGGGGCAAGCGTGAGCACAAACGAGCCCCACAGGCATGTTGAATTATGCACGAATGCGCGGCAACGAGCTTAGATCTCCGAACCATGTCTTCGTTTGCCTTTGCCGCCCACGATTACGGCGACTTCGCCAGTGTTCGTTGCAGAGTATACACGGCCAACGATGCTGTCGCGATGCAGTATTTTCAGCTGATTTACTCATGTAGAGGGATAGACAACCATAGATAATGAAAAGTAATCGCCTCAATGGCATTAGAAAATAGACGAGAAAAAGTAAACCTACGCGGAAGACAAAAAGCCCCATTCACGAAGCTTTGCGATCGTACAAGTGCACTTGGCCAGCAGCCTTCGGCAATGGTATGTCGGGTTTAAGGTTTCGTTGTATTTTCTCATATGAACTTTTCAGGCTTAAAAAGCTTTCATAATTACAGCCGAAAACCTTGTCGGCTGTGTCCACCTACTACATGATCCTTTCCTTTTTTTTGTGCGTGATTGTTACACGAAAGGTAAGGAAGGCTGCCCTCAACGACTTCAAGGTCAGCCCCCTTTGTTAGCTTGGCTACGGCTAGCCAGTTAAAAGCATTAGGAAGTCCATAGGAGCCGTGTGGAGAAGACGTGCGGGTCCTGTGGTCTCGCGTTCAATGAGCAGGGGATGCGAACTTTCAGCCGTTCGAAAAACGAACCTTTTTGTCACCCTCGCGTGGTTAGCCAGACGCACGCTCTCACTCTAAAGAATCGTCATTCTGATATATAACCGTGAGGATAACGAGAGCGTTCGCTTTTGAACAGTTATGAGATCCCAGGTGCAACTACACTCAGCAGGCCCAACAGCATCGCAATTGATTGCATGGGGTTTGACGTCACAAAATTATACCATATGATTATGAGAGACGCCGTAGTGGAGTATAGAGGGCTCCGGAAATTTCGACCACATGGGGATCTTCAACGTGCACCCAACTCTGCGCACACGGGCAACAGAATCGCAAGTCCTTTTGATGGTGGCGCTACAATACTCCAGAAAATCAACGGTGGGCGCCCTCACAAGACACGACAAAACGGTTGTTACTCGTTCCGTCTATTACTATTTCCTGTACAGAAAACAAAACAAGAACAAAACCGTCGGCCATATCCAGTAAGCAACAACTCACAATAGGCTTTGTCACAAGGCTGGCCGCTGGGTCGCGTGGCATAAACTACGCGACTCTTAGGCACTACCGCGTATTGCGTGTGAGATCCACGGGGCATGAAAAAGTCGCCCTTTCCCGAATGGCGAGTGCGGCAGGCTGCACGAATAGAAATGCCTGAGATGACTCGCAAGTGAAAGCCAGCTCCTTTTTATACTCACTCAATCATATTGATCCTCCCCCCCCCCCCCATAACCTTCAAAGCTCCTAGCACCCCTCATAGTTTCACACTGTCTCTGGCCATTGGAGCGGCTGCATTTCTGATGGAGGCGGAAATGTTGTAGGCCCGTGTGCTCAGATTTGGGTGCACGTTAAAGAACCCCAGGTGGTCGAAATTTCCGGAGCCCTCCACTACGGCGTCTCTCATAATCATATGGTGGTTTTGGGACGTTAAACCCCACATATCAATCAATAAATCTGGCCATTGGAAGCTTTCTGGCCAACGCATACCTCCAGGATCGGCTAATCTTTGAACACGCGTCGATGTCATCTGATGACGTCCCGTTATCTGTCACCACAGTGTGACGTAATCGTGATGTTCCTGTGACGCACAATATTTAGCGACCTGTGACGTTATTATGGCGTAGGAGAGGGACGCCATCCCCAGGTGATTTTTCTTTTGCGTCACTCGTGCTTGCGCCGCGGACGCCGACAGCAACTTCTCGCGTTTTATGAAGCACCTACGGCCTTCACCTCAACTGGAAGACTTCAAGGATAATCGAAGCTATAGCGGACCAGAGAACAATATCTTGCCTCATGGACTGGCGTAACCCCAGAAAACACAATGTTCTCTGTAATTTGCAGTACGTTTACTTGATTAGATCAATAAACGCACGTGTCAACTAGATATCTTTCTTCTTAGCAAAAAAAAAAAAAGGACACGCATACTGCGCAAGACGTAATCGAGGTTGATAAGGACCGATACCCGGAGGGCACTGCGAAATCACTGAGCAATCTCGTTAAGGTACGCATCTTCAAACGGAAGCGGTTTATGCGGTGCCCGCGGCAACGCTATAGACTCGAGCTAAGACCCCAACCATGGCGGGGCTTCTTTCCGCTGCTTGCCCTGCACCCTGTGGAAAGGGGAGGCACCACGAAGCCTCCGAAGCTGCTGTCTGGCTCCATGACAGCGCATTACCTGACCCGGGCGTGTACTCCATCAACCTTCATTGAATAGAGGGAGAGAGAACGAGAGAGAGAGAGAAAAAAGATAAATAGATAGAGAGAGAACGAGAGAGAGACTGCGTACACGATTAAAGAGATCGCCCTCTCAAGGCGAGTGTGGAAGGCCGCACGAATAGAAAAACGAATTGGGATGATGCTGGCAAAGTACGGGGACAAATAATCCGGGCAAAGGTTTATCGATCTGTCATCCGCCACGGATACTTGGTCGTCGCTTTTCAAAAAGAAGATAACAAGAGTGTCACGTGCCCGTTCGTGCGTTACGCGAGCAGTCCCATCCTTGAAAAAGCGTTATGAGGCACGCTAGGTAACCTTTAGATTAAACCATAGTGTTCAAAGAATAGCATATGCAGGTAAAGCTGAAAGGGACGCTGTTGCGGAGAGCTTCATATTAATTTTCGTCACTTCCACTTCTCTAACGTGCACCAAAAGTCAATCAGGGGAAAGTTCTCGCGTTCCACCAGTCTATTGAAATTCGGCAGCCGAGAATGTGTGTGACAAGAAAGCTCATAAACAATGGCAGCGTCAGTGTGGGTACTTCATCTTAACTGAGTGCGCGAAAAAAATTGAAGTGCAAAAGGAAGACACCTGGACACAGCGTGGGTGTTACCCACTGCGCATCATTGAATGATATGTGGGGTTTAACGTCCCAAAACCACCATATGATTATAAAAGACACCGTAATGGAGGGCTCCAGAAATTTAGACCACCTGGAGTTCTTTAAAGTGCACCTAAATCTGAGCACACGGGCCTACAACATTTCCACCTCCATCGGAAATGCAGCCGCCGCAGCCGGGATACGAACCCGTGACCTGTGGGTCAGCAGCCGAGTACCTTAGCCGCTAGACTACCGCGGCGGGGCTTATTGTGCATCAGACGCATGTGCATTCTAGGTAGCCACGAAGTGATGAAACTCATCACCCTGTGACGAGCAGCAGAACGCCATATAGCCGCTAAGCCGTCAAGATGGGCTATGCATGGGCGGCATCACATAATGTCATGTTCTAGGCTTGGATTAGGTAAGTTTCTATGTGTAAACTGAATGGTGAGGCTGGACACGAGGTCGTAGATTCGGTTCCCAGCTGGTGACCACGAAAACTCCATTCAGGGGTGGAGCGCAAGAACTATCGCGTACCGTGCTTTTGGTAAACGCTAAGAAATTCCAAATGGCCATTATCAATACAATACGTGACACATTCCTTATGGCGTCTTTCACAGCCTACATGTTGTTTTGCTGCCACATGTAGTATACATTAAGATGCACCTGTTATATATACCTTTCACTTGAAAGATACTGGTAAACAACCATTCATGATCTGAGAATGCCTTCCAAATGCTCTCCACCCCATTCGTATTCTTGTAGTCGCTTCAGTCCACAATGCCCTTCATTGCAATTCTGCCTAAAACGCGTGCTGATTGGCGTATCCATCCATGGCAGCACGGAAGTATACCTTTCACAGAATCTGCACGCATACTGCAAATACGCAAGACAAAATCCGCATTGAGGCGGGCATCCATGGGAAAACTGTAGCCCCTTGCATACAACATGCCGTGAAAGGACAAGAGGGAAGAAGATGAAAGGTTGTACGCCATGTTAGGCCTAACAGCGTTCACCATTTCATGCCTCATGCGCTTTCGCTACTCGTCCTTGTCTCGTTTGCTGCGCAAGCCGAAGCCTGGTTTCTTGGCTACGACCTAAAAAACAAACTAGCTATACGGCGTGTCCGTTCGAATACTGCCGATCCCCGGAAGAGCTCGCGCAGCGTTTGTATTGCGCTGTGTGCGAGTCTCCGAGATGGACCGGCGAAAAGGAAAACGTCTCCGGGGTTGTATACGCATTTACGGCCGCCTCGTAAATGGTGTTCGTACACGAACAATCGATTAAGCCACAAGAGGGTTCGCCTTTTCCTGTCGTTTTCTCTCCGCTATACGCCGACCTAGCTAGCGATGATGGATGTTTGACGCGGTATATCCGTGTCTTCTGCATGTAATCGTTTCTGAGACTGCGCACACATCTGAATAGGTGTGCCACTTGGTTCGCTCGGTGTCTTCCGTCGCCTCTCTCTGGTCTCGCGTGTGAGTACTTTTTTTCTTTTTACAAAATAACGTAACGATAATCGATATGGGGCCGCACTTCAGAGACCGCATTCGCAAAACTTCTCTTTCGCAAGCGCGTCTTGATATTGGTCAGCCGGCTTAACTAATGACGTGTCCCACATTGTGATTGGCTGAAGTATTCTCTTAAGGAGATTGTTAGCGCACGATGTCTTTGTTCAAGATGTTCTTGTGCCAAGCATGCCCCCCCCCCCCCAAAAAAAAATCAATTACAGGCAGTTTTTTCTGGTCTCGAGCTCTTGCCTCTTAAGGGAGTTGATGAGAGAATAAATGTACAATAAGTATGATCAAGGCATAAGTTACCGGTGAGGATCAATGATAAACAAACAAACAATACAGTACTCGTTTAAACCAAACAGCGAATGGCGGCGCGCACTGGACGAATGCACGACACGAAACCAGAAAGACCAACACAAGCAGTTCTGTATGTAATTCTTGTTTGTGCCGTTTTTCTCCCGGCTAGTGTTGCCATATGTTATAATGATCAACCGACTAACCAAAGCGTAAATTTTAAGAAACTTTCAACCCAATTCCTTGTTCTCAAGTTCACGTATACCTTGCCACTAAAAAAAAGTACTAGTGCGAAAGCGATTATCAATATAAGATAGCTATGCAGAGTACGTTTTGAGACAACGTTACTAGAAGTTTATTCTAACAACGTTGTTTTGAGACACGTGAGCAGAGTGAGTGAAGTAGTACGCGGTTGCACGGTGTGTAAAGTTAGAGTGCGTTCCCACATTTCACGGCAACTAAAATCACACGAATGCATCAATTATATACATTCACGGCATGAGCTTTGTAGAAGAGGATGTCTATAATTGTGTAGAAAAACGCCAAAAGCGACGCACTTTATAATCACTTGTTGCCGCAAAGTGAAACAACGACAACAACGATATATTCACTAGTGAGTTAAGCGTATAGCAGTTAGAGCAATATACCTGCTTGAAATGCGTAAACAAATAGGTAAATCTATCGCTTCCAAGTAATGCTGCTTCTGCAGCGCTTGTAAAAAAAACTGCATATGCATTACGTTCTGCAACTCGGTACTTGGGCCAGCTTATACCGAGGCTACTATGTCTCATCGAGAAAAAATACTTAAGGTGATAGACAGAGATGACGGTAAAGATGAGCACTGGTGCCTGTCGTCTTCTTCTGTCTTTCGTCCAAAACTTGCTTGCGCAAAGACGTATTATCGTGGATTAAAAAACTAACCTGATCTTGTGTGCTCTGCCAAGACATACTGAGGCCTCGCGGAAGTGCGGCACTTCCGCCAGCCTTCGCACCCCACCAGATTACGACACACACTGGCACGTCTTCCGGCTACGCACATCTTAAAACCATAAACGGGTCGCTCTGTTATCCGTACGCGCTTTGCCGTTGCTCCAACGCAAGAGATGCGTACCTAGAGACAACTGCAAATCACACCATGTTCAGGGACTTTGGTTTGGGGCTCACTGCGTCAGCATCGTGGCGTCATCTTGAATTGGGTAACGAGTACGTGGACAGGCGTCTAAACTTGCCGGCGTCGACATGCATCACAGCTTTCTTGCCTGACGAACCAAAGAAGGAGATGCACTCACCTGCGCAGAGAAAACAAAAACAGAAATTATTAATTACACTTCAGGTATGACGACATTCTTTAATACGACATCGACCGAAAATGAAGCGCAAGAATGTACTTTTTCAGTAGAGCATATGCAGAACCTACAACCTACAACTTACAACACACACACACACACGCGCACACACACACACACACACACACACACACACACACACACACACACACACACACACACACACGCACGCACCACACACACACACACACACACACACACACACACACACACACACACACACACACACACACACACACACACACAAAAATCCTTTCTATTTATCTTTGAAAAAAACTTGAAACATTTGCTTCGAATGGAATTGTGAGTTTTTTTTTCGCCAACAGCTGCATTTATTTGCTTGTTTATTTGGTGTGTGTACATAGAAAGAAATGAAGACACAGAGGAAATAGGGAGGGAACAGGAGGCAGACAACTGCCACTTATAGGGGCACAACGCCTACCTGCTCCTTTGGGAAGGGGAGACGTAGAAAAAAGGAGGGAAGAAAAAAAGGGAAAGAGAAGAAGAAAGTAAAAAAAAGAGGAAAAACATCACACACATGCAGACAAATAAGTAGTCACATAAAATGTCTATAAACGCGACACCAAAACCGTTTTTGTTAAGGAAGCTAAAGGGCTTTACGGGCCTGGTTCACAAATTCGCACACACTTAAAAAACGTAAACAGCTTTTGCTTTTACACTTTGGTAAATGAAGCGTACTTGTGCGAAATTCGGTCAGGTTGATGAGTATTTTTTCTTGATGGCCGACTTCATTACCTTATCTTGTTCACTTAAAACAACCTAGCAAAGCAAACAGGCTTTAGCACTCTTTTCATGTCTGTTGATGAACAGCAGTAAACTAAGAAACAATCAAACAGCCAAAAAAGATATTTAAAAAATTATAAAATGACCATATACATAATGCACGACAGGCAAATATTTTGGAACATCAAAAGCAATAATTTATTGACAAGTAGAAAAGAGTAGCAAAACCACAGAACGGCAGATTTTATCGGCAGATATTCATACGAAAACAAGTAATAAATGAGGGAAACGCGTCCCTACACGTTTCAGCTTTTGCCAAGAGTTGCAACAGTGTCCATTCCGGCTCTAAAACATCCATACCACATGGCTCATGCCATACTTATAAACCGACTTGAAATGTCTCTACATTGCACTATAGTGTTATTAACGCGTAAGATACATTATATTCAGTTAGTTTGTTAGAATTTCATTTTATGCTTACAATATGTGCTATATTTTATTAGTTTAGCTCTTGTTTGTACGGCAATTCATTTCTATATGATCTGGCAACCTCCTCTTCTATAAATATACCTAATATTTTTTGTATAAACAAATTCACCCATGTAGTACTTGAAAGTTCAACGCCGAAGAATTCATGCGCTTTTCTTTAAAGGGCAGCTCCGGCGATTTTTCGATATTCACCGATTTCAATAAACCATTGGACACGTGTTCTCGTCAGTACCGTGATGATATGTGCCAAAATATACAACGTAAAAGCGATTTATTTTCTAAGAAAACAAATTAAAACAAATGACCACCAATTCAGGAATCGCACTTGTAAACGAGGGTCAGCCCAGTGAGAAATATACTATACAAAGAGTGACCACTCGAGCCTTTTCGCGGCCGCTCAAGAAAGGTTGATTGATTGATTGATTGATATGTGGGGTTTAACGTCCCAAAACCACTATATGATTATGAGAGACGCCGTAGTGGAGGGCTTCGGAAATTTAGACCACCTGGGGTTCTTTAACGTGCACCCAAATCTGAGCACACGGGCCTACAACATTTCCGCCTCCATCGGAAATGCAGCCGCCGCAGCCGGGATTCGAACCCGCGCCCTGCGGGTCAGCCGCTCAAGAAAGGGTCTCTGACCAACTGCTATATGGCGTACCCATGCTCGCTTCTACTGTTTTGTCAAGGCATGTAATAGCCGCTTCAGAAGAACAATAAAAACCGAAGCTTGGCATCAAATTTTTGCAAAGAAGAATTTTTATTGATTTGTTCAGTTTTTCATATCTGCTCTACATCCCGTTCCGCTGAGGACGTTTAATGCTTTACCACAAAAAATCAGTGAAGTCTGACTAGAAGGTGTTGTTTGTCTGCATATGTTTCGCACAAATGGTGTACGTTCATGTGGTTTAGATGTATTGTACATGTATTGGTTAAATAGTCAACGTCGCGCCGAATGGAAAATCACACAGAAAAAGAAACACACATAGGCACCACAGGAACTAGCCTAACAGCGAGTTCTACTAGTGCGCATGTATTCCCTGCTCGAAGCATGGGTGTGTAGCCTAGTGGTAAAGATTCTGGCTTTCGAAGCATGAGCACGCTGGTTCAAATGCCAGCCTCGGCAAGAAAGGTTTTATGTTTTTGCTGAAGGCATGATCGGGTCTGACCACTCGTGGAGCTGAGAGCAGGGCAGTAGCTCGGCCGCAGGACTCTACGGGAGTGTCCGCTCTTTATGTATGTTTTTCTATGGTCGCCCTGCGTATGTGACGTAAGTGCCTACTCTTATTTAAAACCCCGCCTTTCACAGCAGGCAGATAGAGTGCGCGATTTCTCCTGCGAGGCGACTACCACGTGAGCACAGTTCAATTTTGTCAGCTGCATACAGCACGTTAGTCGTCATTGACGTCGGATCTTGCACTGAGCATGCACAGTATTGAGCAACGAGGAGATCGACTCGGGGCACGTCAGATGCTTCGCGCGCCGGTGTGTCGAAATCAAAAGGCGATGCTTCCGCGCTCAGATAATAGCTGCAATCATCGCTGAAATTGTCACTGGTAAGTTCAGACGAGCTGACACAGCTTGATTTCCGTGTAGGATATCACATCGGCAATTAGTTTTTTTGAGCGATAGAGGCACGTGAGTTGTGTTTACACCCTCACCAGCCGTGGTGGTGTGTAGCGAATTTCGTGACGTCATCCGATACCCATCATGGAAGACCAAGCATCTCCCTGTTTCGGTTTCTGTTTTGACTCATCGTTCATTGCTTAATTAAAATTATTGACGAGTGCCTGGGCAAAAGTTACCGCCCTATAGTTGTTGCAGGACTGTCAATACTATTTTAAAACGGCATTATCTCAGTATGATCGGAAATGTACTGGAGTTCCCCTTGATAGCCGCGGACGCATAGGAAGGCAGGCTTCTTAAGGGTCGCATACCCAGATGCATAGTTAAAAAGATCCAACTGTCATTTCTCAATGAATACAAATCCACGCTGCAAGAACGAGCAACGCACCAAGTGAACAAAAATGCAAAACAACACAAACAAACAAAAAAAGAACGAGAAGTGACCGTGTAACACACGAGTTATAGTACATCTTCCAGTTCAGCGAAAACCCAACTAGGTAGGGTCAACCTATATATAGCACCGAAAGCCGACTGAAAGACCAAACTACCACGGCGACCTCCTTGAATGGGATGTTTTTTCTTGTTTTATTACTAAAGGCATATATCAAGGACGTGCGTAAGGGGAGCAACACAAACAAGAAGCACTACACGCAAACACACGTTTCCAGTGATCTCTTCGTATAGGCGCAGCCATATGTTATCGAGCCAGCAAAATACGCACCAACTGGCTCAACTAAATCGGCGCCGAAGGCGAAGAAGAACAGCGTCGACTGGTCACGCAAGCGGTTGAAATACTCTGCTGAAATAACAGTCTATTACTACCACTATACTTTCGAAACGCCGGAGGTGGATGGTAGTTTGTTTTTCCAATGCCACGGTTTTCGTCGTCCTGCAGATGTCAGCGCGTCCACCACCAAAAACAAGACTAAACTAACACCTCAACGTACGAAAAAAAATTAAAAAAACGGCGCGAAACGAGCGACAAAGAGGCCACCAGAGCAAAAGGCGCTGCAAGGCTCGTTGTCCACTTGTCGAAAACACACGGGCCACTATCCAATCAGGCGAGAATCCAAATCCCCTGGCCACGTGTTAGAGTCCGCGGGCGGGTGCTAAATCTAGTTCAGTCAATCCGTGTACAACACCCACGTGAAAAAAAAAACACAGTTAAAAGAGTCCATACTGCGCAACAATCAAGCCGATAGAACCTTGTAATCCCGTCACATTCTTCTTTCGACGCAAATAAAAGGTAACAAATAGGTTCACATAAAAAAAAAAGAGGGTTTGAACGACGGACAACGCCAAAGAGTCACATCAACGAGCGTCACCCGCGCTTCTCGAACGCACTTCTTTTTCTCTTCATCTTGGTAAGTCCACTGGCTCAGACGTTCGCGCGTCTATTGAGCTTCCATACACAGAAGACGGGGCGACGTTATTTCCACGTGGCTTTCAAAACGAATACAGGGAGCACGAAAGTGAAACGCCTTCACTACCAAGCCATTATACTGTCTGAGTGTCAGCGCACAGCGGAGAGAAATAGCCGATAATGGGTTTAAAATAAAGTAGGGCAAAAAAAGTGTAAACTAAAGAAGTAAACGTGAAACGCCCACTGTATAACAGCTCAGCGTGCGCGAAATCCTCCCGAAAGAAAATCGAGCAAGTACGACCGTCCAAAATTACCTAAAGATACCTCGCCATAAGAGATTATTTTCTTGTCGCTTTTAGCACCACACCTAATTTATTTGCAGCTTAGCTCTAGATTTAGACGAAATATGTATATCAGACAATAATGCCAAGGATTGCACAGGAGAAGTTTTTAGACCGAATTGTAATGTAAATGTAAAGAAATAAAAGTGGGTGAAAAGATAACTTGCCATGGGCGGGAACCACAACAGCGACCTTCAAATTTTATATATATATATATATATATATATAGATATATATATATATATATATATATATATAGATATATATATATATATATATATATATATATATATGTATATATATATATATATATATATATATATATATATATATACTGCTTCACGGAGACAAACTCCGGTGATAGTAGTAGTGAACTTGCCTTGTACAGAAGGCAGGCTTTGGCTTGAAAGCTATCTTGAAATGAAATATATCTTAAAGGTCGTCTAAACTACTACTGACAATGACACGGACGAGTGTGTTGACTTCTCCTCGAGCTTCTCGTCATTTTGTCGAAATTCGCGACACTAGCAGTCTGTCCACGTGACCTAATGAGGGAAATAAGATGGGTCGATACACGAAGCATAGCAGTCAGTCTCCTACCCTGCTTTGCCGCGCGGCTGTTTCACCTTGTCTTACATCACTATCGTTCGCTGTCATGTCGTTTCACTTCGTTTTGTGGGCTTTCGAAAGAGCAAGCAGAGATAACAGCGTGCGGTTTGAAAAACGCGAAATATTTGTGGGCTGAATGCTTGATGCTGAGATTCTGCGCGTGTTTTATGAAGAAACGAGCGCCGTGGAGAAGAAAATGCCTCTAAGAGTTGTATTGAAGGAAATCCTACCCATATTCTTTGAACTCACACTGGTTTAAAGGCCCTTTTAAAGTAACAGCACCTGAAAAAATAAATGCCCGAGACTGCTCAACATAAATGATGTGCTTCTAATAACACGTTTATAGAAACTCTGCTTGAAAATATCCGAAGAAAAATGCCAACCATGAGCTTTCTTCTCTACAAATGTGCGTCCACGAAAGAAATTCGGCGTGTAAGCATGACGAGTACAACACTACGAAGGCCATGCTACATAGATGTCAGATTTTCTCACGTCCATTGTAGCATGGTTTGGCGAGAACTCAAAATAACAGCGACCAATAAATGTTCAGAAAAACACATGACGTCCGAACCACCATAGCGAGGACATCCAGATTATACAGCGAACAGCGTGTTAAGTGCGAGAAATCCTTCGTTGGCAGCTACGAGATGTCGCTGGACAAGCAGTCTTACTGTAGCCAACTATACGATAAGACGTCTTTGTCAGGCCGCTTTGAAAGGTCTCATTGTCGAAATAAATATACGTCATAAAATGCCTGCGACAGACGGTATAACTGGAAACTAAAAGAACATGAATTATACACTCACTAACTCACTCACTAACTCACTCACTCACTCAATCGACCAATCGGCCAATCGTTCGGTCACGCGTGCACGAACAAGCACTCGAACTCTTCGCCTGTAAAGCGTGCTTTTCTGTGAAGTAGAAAAGTCAAGCGAAAGAGCACACTTACACAATTGAGACTTGGAAATGACGTTTACTATATTCCTGAAGTGAGTTAATTAATAGGCGATATCGAGGACAGAAGCAAGGCAAAAATACTTGAAATCACTTGAGTGCTGCTAATGAGAGGTGAATGCGAAAGTAGTAATGCCAATTTGAACACCCAAACCAGCTAACAGTAGTCGCCTGCAAAGCTGGCTTGCCCACTCACTTAAACAGCAGAGTGGGTAAGCCACTTGGTTGGTGGCGTAGGTCATTGGTTTGAAACTCGCCAACGCCTACAATTTTCTTATTAAAATAATTATTTTATTTTACACCTGCGCGTTCTTGATAGCGTCTTTCTAGAACCTAAAATTTCAGCTATCAATGTCTTTATTGTGACCCTCGAGGCAAAGTTAGAACGAACAAAGAGCGCTCGGACAACACTGGCTTCCAAGAGCGCGAGTGAGGGTGACTTGAAGCGGCAATGCCCTCACGCAGGTCCTAGTGCGCCGGAAGTGAGTGTTCCTTTTCTCCTGCACTGCTACGTCATAGCATGCACGTGACACTGCCTTCCAGTCAATGAAACTTTAGTTTCCATTCCGCTGGGACAGCGGCTGTCTTTTTCGCTCCACGAGATGCTTGATGGTATCACATCAAAAGAATTTTGGAAAACATGAGAAAGAAAGGCACGTAGGTGATGGCCAGGAACAGTCCGCTAAAAGAGACTGCGAGCAGCTAGGCAGGAATTCGTAACATGAGCATAAAGCTGGTATGCAAGAGTGCCGATGCAGACAGTGTGCATACTGCGTAACAAAATAATGGACCGTGTCGAAGTCCAGTCCCCGGTAAATAAGCTGTCACGTGATGGGATAGAAACGCGTCATAAAGAAATTACGAAGATCAGACAAATTCCACTACAACCTACAAAATCAGTCGCGCCGTTATGAAGACTAAAATAAAAAAAAATGTATCTTGGTTTGCCTTTACATCGGCGAGGAAGAAATTTCGGGTTGTAGCATCGCGTCATCTGCTGCAGTAGCAACATTCCAGTTGTAAAAACAAATTATATTACGGGGCTCTCTTTCCCTTTAGCCTACGAACACTCCAATGCAGTATTAATGCTCATAATCCTCAATATTGTCAAACACAAAAAAGGGGGTAGTGGTGATAATACGATAGTTTTTCTTAACATTTGTGCTCACGACTACGCGAGCGGTCACTTCTCTTGTTTCATGAGGCATATAAGGCTCTAACATAATAATAATAATAATAATAATAATAATAATAATAATAATAATAATAATAATAATAATAATAATAATAATAATAATAATAATAATAATAATAATAATAATAATAATAATAATAATAATAATTATAATAATAATAACAATAATAATAATAATAATAATAATAATAATAATAATAATAATAATAATAATAATAATAATAATAATAATAATAATAATAATAATAATAATGGAAACTCTCGCACGCCGTTTTTCGGCATTGTGCACAGTGAATCTAAGAACCAGAGGTTCTTAGAATCAACCTAGATTCTTCGAATAGGAAGTTCCTCAGAAAACCACTCCATAAAGCTATATGAAGTTAACGTTACGGTCGCCTAATATGTGAACGTGTTTCACTTAAGCATGTAAGTTCATGCACCTGAATTTTTCATGTTTATTTTCTTTTTTTCTGAAAGCGGGACAGGAGGAAGCGCGGAGATGTGACGTGCCTACATATTAGTCATTAGAGAAACAGCGCATTTTTGTTCGTACGAATGAAATTTTAGATTTATCAACTTTGCCGACAAATTATGCGGTGAATTAAGCATTGCGGAGAGGGAGAAAATGGATTTTCAATCAAACTAGCCAGCAGAATTATATATTATAGTTAGTAGCTTTCGTGATCTCCTGCAAGGCACAAAAATTTGCGACTTCTGGCAAATTCCATGGTGCCGTTAGCAACATAGACGAACCATCATAAAATTGTAATCACCAATGCCACTTTACATAAATTAAAAGACCGTCACGGAGCGCCGTTGGATACTCGTTTATACCCCAAAATTGCGAAACAATAAAAAAAATCGCGTCATATCGTGTTCCGTAGAGATATGTAATATGCACTAGTAGCAGCTTCCTCCCTCTGTTTACTTTTTCGTCTCTTTAACCACGTTTTCCTGAATAGAATAGGAAACCCGATGCGAGTCTGATTGTCCTAGCATTTCGTTCGTCTCCTCTTGCCTCTTGTTGGCAAGCCCATCCGATCTTTCGCGAAGAGCAAACAAACAAATCATATATTGCTTCCAAAATTTTGCATTTATTTGAGTGGAATGCATCAATATGTCCGTTCCCCGATCATTGTCTAAACGTGCTGCATGTGTCATCTTTCTTTGTAAACCTCAAGTCTGACGACAAGTCTTTCAGCAAAAGCCAGGAAGTTAGCACTGTTTCGTTTGAGACCGATGAAGTGCTTTAAGACGTACGATTTCACCCGGTACGCTCACTTTGAGGATAAATGTTGCGTGGCGAGACGCACGTTAAACATTGCTGCAATGACCTAATCACAAAACCGCAAAAAAACACCAAACCGTAGCATATCTCAACATATGTGGAGTTGTGTGAATCATAACCAAGATATATTTGTTCACTGACTGTTTACGACATTTAAAAATTGCCGTTAATTTGCGACATTTAAAAATTGCCGTTAACGGTCCACCAATATGGCCTCCTTTCATAAAGCTGCGCGCGTGCCCCAAATCTCGCATAGCCGGAGCCAGCGTTACGCTGTCTCGATAACGCTACGCTAACGCAAAATGTCTACCAATCGACAACCCTTTCAATTGAGAAGAGTGAGTTTTCAGCCCACTCTAGCCAACGTTTACACCCTCTAAAATTGAAATGTGTAAGGAATGAAAGGATAGTAGCCTATTCTTGCTCCATCAGTGTTCGCGACCGACGTGCTTAATAAAAAAAAAACCACGTTAGTTCGGAGTGCAAGAGACAACGGGGCTTTTCTGCTGTAGTCAGCCACCCGTTACGGCGCTGAACGCGTCATCATCATCGGGTGGCGCAAGAGTCGCCCTTGCGGGACAAAGAAGATGCCAGCATCGTCGTCAATTCTTTTTTCCGTCAGCGGCGCCGAGATGTCACGAGCGCAGGCGATGGAACGCATCGTTCGCTTGCCTTTCGCTTGCCTTTCACTTGCCTTTCGCTTGCCTTTCGCTTGCCTTTCGCTTGCCTTTCACTTGCCTTTCGCTTGCCTTTCGCTTGCCTTTCGTTTGCCTTTCGCTTGCCTTTGCCTTTCACTTGCCTTTCGCTTGCCTTTCGCCCAACCATGACCGCTCGTGCATGATGCGCTTTCACTGGCATCTTCATTGCGCAAACAGCGACAACGAGCGACTCGGTAAAGCAAATCAGCAATAACAGCGCGAAACCCCCTCCCAAACGTCACGCCCGTTCTTGTCTTTTGATCGTCTTGAAATCTGTTACGACAGAGAGACGCGAGTTATGAAACGCGGCAGTGCACACAAAGCGAAAAGAGGTCCGCAGTGAAAGCAACGAGTGCAAAATCGGAAAGGAAAACGGCACTGAAGCGCTCCTTGGCCAACTCTGAGACTCGGATCGCGCACTTTTTTTTTTGCTTCGTATTTCGAACGTCTTTATGTTTGCTTCATATCGCCTTTTTTTAGCGTACCAGCGAAAACTTCTGGTCTTGACTTAGTGCGCTCTGGAATTCCTTGACCGCTTTTATACTTCTCTTCTAAAGTCAGCATTGTGTTAAAATTTTGTACGCAGCGTGTGTTTGCGTAATAGAAGCAGCGCAGTAATTTACAGTGAGAGGCTCGAGACAGAAGGGAAAATAAAACGAAAATTTGTGCGGTTCCCAGAGGCGCCGGAGAAATATGACCTACGATATCTCCTTGCTTTTCATCACGGTATGATGTCAGAACTACGCGCCAAGCAAATATGAAAGATGAGGAGTAACAAAGAGCCCTAAATGGATTCGTCGATGGCGAGACAACCTTGACTTCGAATAGAAAAATGAGCAAGAAATTTAACTCGCTAAATGCGGGACTGCTCGGTATAGATTAGGGATTGCATCATTGTGGTTCGAGTATGGTTTAGACGTGTTCGCCGTATCGATCGGGTTTAGGAGCTCACAAAAAAAAGAAAAAAACACTCTGTAAAGATTGTTACATTTTACAGAGCAAGGAGGACTAGTGCTTGAAATTGCTATTTTAATGCGGTTGTCAAGCGCCAGAATTCTCAGAATAAAAAAACACACTCAAATGTGACATCACGCCCACTCCAAGAGAAGTAGATTACCGGACACTCCTTTTGCTGAGCCTTGGATTGCGCCATATAAAACTTTCTTTAAAGGTACTAGCGTTAACTTTCTTTTTCGTAGATCACTTTACTTCCTTTGCAGAGTCATGGCTGGCGCGATTCCCCAATAAGTCGAGACTCTCCAAAGAGAGTAACAGGTAATACAGTTAGGCGAAGGACTAAATGTATTATAAAACGCAAAAATTAACCAACGTCCCTCTTCGGCGTTTCATGGCGGCCGAGAGGGGCAAGAAAAAATATCGTCAAATGATGGGGTCGCCATATAATGGTCTCATGACGTCAACGTGGCGTCACGTGGTCACGTCATCACACGACATTCCTGCTTGGTCAAAGACGGGCCGATTCCGGAGGCAGTGTAGAACAATGTGAGGTGCGGAAAGCCCATTGTGCCTACGCACCTGGAGGCTAAGAGTAAGAGAGAGTTGAGCTATAGTTGGTGCGTATTTATTCTAAAAAGGACAGGACGTGCAAACGCGGACCCAAAAAGGACACTTGCTTCTTGTGTCCGTATTTGCATGTCCTGTATCTTTTAAAATGAACCTGGATTCATTCTGAAACCACGTTCGTTGTAGAAAGTTTTTGAGGGGAAGAGGGAGATGTTTAATACATCGACTTAAAAAAAAAGAAGAAGACGGCTTTCGACTTCGAGTTGAATGAGGAGGATACATGAGGAGTTGTTTTTTTTTAGAGTGCGCGTGCTTTCGAAATGTTACGTTTCTCACAAACAAAAAAACAACAAACAAAAAACAAACAAAATAACTAACTATAGTTAGAAACAAGATTACCAGATAAATGCGCTTGCGCAACTAAGGAAGAGTATAAACCAGGTGAGGAGCCAGAGCCAGGCGGGCCGTGTTCGGGCCCTGGCTTGATAGAACAGGCTAACTCCGGCGCTATGCCACAATTCGAGCCACGATCCTGAGTCAGAATCAACGAATCTCCCACCCCCAAAATCCAGATTTTATGGGTAAGTTACCCATGTGCTCTTCTGAAGACCCCAGTTAAAATACAGAAGGCGTGTGATTTCTGCTGAAACAAGCATGGCGCAATGGTCATGTTTCTAAGACGCAATGTTTGTTTTCTAGGCAGATGGGATGTACGGTAAGAAAACCCCGTATAACCCCACGTATCAGTGGTTCCGCAAGGCCTCGGAAAGCAAGAGGAGCATCTTAATTGCCTATTATTTGCATAGACGCAAAACTTCTTTGGTAGCTGAGTCGACGTGTTTCATGAAAGACGCTTCTATAGGCTCTAGCAGCCTGTTTCATGCTCACTGAAGTCGTTATACTCATCTAGCTAAAATTAGTTTAAGGCTTGGCTGCACTAAGTACCAGTGTACGAGTTTAAAACTGGAGTGAATTCTTCGCCCGTAGAAAGGACTGCTTGTGCTCTTGTAGCAATTAAAGCGCATCGTTCTGTAGTATAAATAAAAAAGAAACATGGCTTAATGAGGCTTAATAATAAAAAAAAACAACCTTATGTGCATGTGTGCCCGTTTTGGTTCCTGCGTTTTTTTTAATACGCAAGGTTTATGTGACATATCGGGCCAAACACCCGCTGCAGCATGTCAACCCGCGAAACAAGCGAGTCAGGAATGGTCACCAGTCAACACAGTCATGGCGAAAGAATTGGCGTGTGAGGACAGCAGTCAAGTAGAAAGAATAAATGTTAAAAAACATGTGAGCGCACGCGCACCATATGAGAACCTCCCGCTGAGAGAATGTGGCTGAGCGGCTATGGCGACGACGACAAATGGACCCTTCAAACGTTTCTCTCTTGCCCCGTCGCGGTGGTGTAGTGGCTAGGTACTCGGCTTCTGACCCGCATGTCGCGGGTTCAAATCCCGGCTGTGGCGGCTGCATTTCCGATGGAGGCGGAAATGTTGTAGGCCCGTCTGCTCAGATTTGGGCGCACGTTAAAGAACCCCAGGTGGTCAAAATTTCCGGAGCCTTTCACTACGGCGCCTCTCATAATTTTATGGTGCATGCTTTTGGGACGTTAGGCCCCACATATCAATCAAATAAGCTTTCCTCTCTTGCGATACCGGGAGTTTCGTTTCGCTCATTTGGTTGACCAAGATGACCTCAACGCGCTTTAGATGCAATGTACGCGGAAACCCAGAGTGGAACAAGTAAAAGCAAGGGCGGGGGGGGGGGGGCATTATCTTTTTGTTGTTTATGCCTCGACCGGCTTGCACGCTGGAAATCGTACTTGCTCCGTTTCTTCGAGACATCGCTGTTGAGAAGCGCAAGCGAGGTTAAAAACTCAGCCGTGGCCAGAACACAGCGAGACGAACAAGGAGGCGCGCAGTGAGAGGCAACCAACGATGCCACGAGTGAGCGGAGCCAAGAGCAAGGAATGTCTGGCGCAGCGTAGAATCGCGCCGAGCAGTAATTTTTCACGGCCCCGTAGACCCTTCTGCGTGTTCTCTTCCCGACTGGCTCGCCATCTTTCTTGTTACGCAGAGAATATCGAAAGACAAAAGATCAAAGAGAGAGAGAGAGAAGACAATAAAGAATGGGAAAACCGTACGCCAACCGCAGAAAACGAATGGATCTGACGGATGTAGCTGAGAAACAAAAAAAAGAGAAAGAAGAGAGAAGCGAGCAGCTCCAGACCACATCGCCACACTCGAGAAAAGGCCCCCGAGGCGAGATGCTGGGAGGAAGAGGTGGAAGGGGAAGGAGGTTTACAGATTCTCCTTGTACGGCATCCGCAACAACGCCACCACGATCTCCCATTTGTTTTCCAGCCAGTTGGAGAGGCAACAGCGCGCCTATATCACTCCCGTTTCATAGTTACAGCGGTGGCCCTTATCTTTTGGCCTGGACACCACACACTCAGCCGCGACAGCTTTCAACAATAACAAACAAACGAAACGGAAGGCAGCAGTAGGATGAGAGTCTTGAATGCGCGTGCTTGCAGACATGAAAGAAATAGTGCCTGCGGTCGGCGAGGGGGAACCTTGAAGAGGGCGCGAGTGAAGGCCGGGTGTTTTTTTCGCGGTGGTCACGTCCGCTACACTCCAACTCGAGCTTAATGTACAAAAGCGGTCGGGAGTGGGCGTCGTAGCTGGCCGATGGAGCCAAGCCGAAACACGCGGAGCCGACGCTTTTGAAAGATTGAAAGTTGGCCACCATGCGTCTGTACGCAAGCGCGTCCTTGAGAAACCGCGTCGCAGTCTGTTTACACCGAAAAATTCGAAAACTACAGCGTATCATTCTTCTCGCAATAGCTACGTTCGCACGCGCAGATTATTGTGAGTTAACCTCTTTCTTTCTAGGGCGAAACTTGTCGGAAAAAAATGTATCCTCTGTAATACTAAATGCTTCGTGACTTTGGCCGGCTAGGTGAGGTTAGTTTGAGAACCCTGACATGTGCTGTCCCGAGTTTCACACACTTTTTGTAAGCTAAATATATCATCAAGGATATAGTCTTGAGATGGTACTTCATTTTTATAATGTTAACACGCCCAACAAAAAAATGCAACGTCTATTGCACAACTAAACGGACACTGTGTACTGTGCCCTGATTATCATGTCGCATGCTCACGTTATTATACGAACAAATATCACGTTGCATGCACTGAATTTCTATGTTCCATGTTAAACGAACTCCTCGCAGTACCTGACCGCTCAAGACTACTCACAAATACTCGCAACAACTGACTGGACCAAACGAAATGAACCAATCGCACTCGGTAAATGAATAAATGAATGACTCTTGGTGTAAGCAGTTGCTTATACTCAAAGCAAAAGCAAAACACTGAATCCCTCGAAGATAGTAAAAAAAAGAAGCTGGTGGATGAGTGAAATAGACGTGCTTATTTGAATTGAATGCTGCCCGCTGAGAGCGCCGACGAATCACCGGGCGCAGAGCAGCTGGGGAGTTGAGTGTTATGGGAAGCGCGCAGTTTCCGTTAAACTATGCGTGCGCAGCGGGAGAAGCCGAAACGGCACGGGCGAGTTACGTATGCACATAGCCTCACTTCTGACGCGCTTTCTCTCGCTCCACCGTTGCCAACGGGGAAGACGCAAGCGCATCCCGAGATAGGGCTTAAAATCTCGAGTGCTCGTGCCACGTTGGACGGTGTATAAAGAGGAGCGTCTTGCGAAAATGTCTTGCGAGAAGGGAATAAGAACTAACGCATCAGAATAGAAAAACAAAACAAAAACAGACGCCGAACGAGGATTCGCTTTTTTTTTTCGGCATAAGTAAACTTGCACGAGAGACAGCCTCGGTGAAATCTGCACGCTAAGGAGATGCCACAGCTAATGCGGAGGATCGTGTGATTTAAATATCCTTCCTTCGTTACTACATTTCCTCGTCATATTTCTTTATTTTCATTCTACCACATTTCTCTTGTGCACTCTAGTCATTCTAGGAAGTTTATGCATAGCGCCATGACGCTCCACTTTATCCACGCACATGTGCACAGACTCGAAAATATCTACGAGCGCGTTAGCGCATAGAAGTATTTTTTATTTTTTATTTTTTTTCTATTTCGAGCATGACATATAGCCACTGCGGTACGCATAGTGCGTGCAAGTTCTGCACATTCAGTCAGCGATGCTGACCTACAATGCAGCCGATTTTCACAAGCGGTTCATTCGTACACTGTGTACGAATTTTTGTGCGCTAAGGAAATTATGAGGCGTCCTCCAAACACGTGTACCTACATACACGCTTGAAGAGAATGTCCCTCCACCCAGATTGCCGCAAGCGAGCGGTATTAGAGTGTGAAATACGCTACACCGTCGGCAGCGCTATAGTATATCGAGAAGGAGAGAAGAAAAGAAAATGTCTATTTTTGTATACTGTGTGCTCATCACCTAGTTTGACCATAATTCACACGTTAGGCAAATTGTTATGCTTGCTATTGACAGGTAATTTTAGCAGCGAGTGCAAAAAACTGCGAGAGAAATAAAAAGAAAACCTTTTTCTGCGAAAAAGAGAAAATTCGGCAGATCCCACGTACCATGGAAATCGATGTATACGCCAAACATGCGGAGGAAAGGTGACTGTGGTTAATTTTTTATTGAGCCAAGCGTTACAAAATGATTCTAAATATATGTACAAATGTTGTACGCACAGACATCTGTTGAACAGTCGCATATGTTTTATATTGCCAGTTATCTGCAGTTGCGCAACGATGCCAACAGCAACATCGGTGTTGCGAGCACCAGAAGCGGTAAGTTGATATGTATACCACTTTTGCTCGCGAGGATCATAGCCCTGGTTAGTGCTACGTGGACCTTCAGTGGATGACCTTAAATATACAACTGCCGTTAATCCGACGTGACGCCTGTATTGTAGCAGTACTTATGTAATGTTTATAAAAGATAGCGAGCACTGCCACCATAAGTGACGTTTCAACAACATTATGCGTGCATAGGGTCTTTTTACAAAGCAGTTTAGAGATCTGACGTGGCTCTTTGGTATTCCTTATTGCCACGAATAATACGTGGGTCCAATTCCAATGATCGGACCTGATTCGTTACATTCGTCGACTCAACGCTCTCGGTGTGAGCTTTTATTAACACTTACGCATTTAAATTACCAATGTCTGTTCTCGCCATTCCTGGGTAGACCTATAAACGAACAATCCTCTGCAGCCATACCCGCATACCGCAGCTTATGGCATACGTGTCTCGGTTTGACGACGTACGTGATAGGACTTTTGCACTGTTTATTTCCTGACCGGCAAGGTGTATCTGTCTTGCCCTATTTCAAGTTAAAAATGCGATTATGCGAGCACTCAGACGTATACAGGCGACTATAGATAAATGTGAAGCCCTCAAAAGGTCTGCAGTTCGCTAAGAAATATTTCGCATTAAAAAAATTAGGCTGTAGTCATCTTTTCACATCGAAGCAGCTTGTGTGTGCTAACAAAATTACAAAATGCAACCACTATATTCCCGCGCGAAAGATTTATTATAATGTAATAAACCTACGTGCACACGTCGTGCCGAAATTCACTTCAGCGAGATCGTTCGATGTGGGCGAAAAACTTCGCCGATATCACCGACTTTGCAAGCTTTCTATTAACTGTCTAGCGCAACGGGCAACCACGCAACTTATGCCTACTGCTCTAAAGAAGAAAAAATACTCACGAGTTTTGAAATGGCCGCCCACGCGCGCCCATTACGCATTCAAAATTGAGGGCGCTCCCTCCTTTCCTCGTATCCGGCACACCACAAGTGCGATGCAATCAGCATTCATGACCACTGACTATATCGAACTGCTCGGCGTTTCATCTTTAATTGATTCTAATTTCTTGCCCTCTATTTCCTACCCCCGCGCGCCTCTTTCTTTCCGACGCTGGAGCCGAGCAGCTTCGATTTGCACGGCCGCAGAAGAACGGAAACAAGTCGGCGCTCCGGCCACCCCCTCCCATCGCAGCCTGCCGCAAAGCCAGTTAACGCTCCCGCTCATCTTTTATTCCGGGTGCCCAAATTATCACCGCGCTTTCTGTTCGCGCCTCAGAAATCTGCAGGCCGCAGAAAGTTCTTTGTGAGGTATAAAGAGGTGCGTCCAACGAATCGCCCGTCGGGCTTCGCCAGAGCTCGGAGCCCGGTCCGCGCCTCTGAATTAAATTATTCTGCGTTCTGCGGACTCCCACGCTTTTCAACCGCAGCCCGCTCTCTCTTGCCCGCCAGCGGGGAAGTCCGCTTGGCCGCTTCCTCGTCGCGGTTCGTTTCTCATTCAGTCTAATATCAGATTCATCTCGCTTAATGCATATATTGCTACATACTTTCTTCGGCACGAACAAAGCGAGTGAACGAGATAAAAAAAAAATGAAAGAAGCTTCGCGTAAAAGACGGCTACGGTGTGCTGGGGTCAGCGAAATCAAACTCTTGTATTTACCAGTCCAAAAGTATGACTACAACAGTATTTTCAAAATGGACCGCTCGTCAAGGCACGGAGCAAATGATAGCTAACTTCTGAGTGCACTGGGAGAGCTTGAGGCGGTTAAGTGTATACATTCACGCTCGTTTGCCCCCCGCCGCGGTGGTCTAGTGGCTAAGGTACTCGGATGCTGACCCGTAGGTCGCGGGATCGAATCCCGGCTGCGGCCGGTGCATTTAAGATGGAGGCGGAAATGCTGTAGGCCAGTGTGCCCAGATTTGGGCGCACATTAAAGAACCCCAGGTGGTTGAAATTTTCGGAGTCCTACCCTACGGCGTCTCTCATAATCACATGGTGGTTTGGGACGTTAAACTGTCTGTCTGTCTGTCTGTCTGTCTGTCTGTCTGTCTGTCTGTCTGTCTGTCTGTCTGTCTGTCTGTCTGTCTGTCTGTCTGTCTGTCTGTCTGTCTTGTCTGTCTGTCTGTCTGTCTGTCTGTCTGTCTGTCTGTCTGTCTGTCTGTCTGTCTGTCTGTCTGTCTGTCTGTCTGTCTGTCTGTCTGTCTGTCTGTCTGTCTGTCTGTCTGTCAGGAGAGAGCTGCCAAATGCGCGACGTTGGAGATGTCTAAGGGCGAACATGATGTGTAGTGCGAAAGCATATCAGCGTGCGATTACAAGTGATCAAAAACAAAATGGGCCTCAACATCATCTTCCTCGCAGCCAGGTTGACGCTCGTGGTCGGATTCCCTCAACGGGGATAGCGACAACGACATGTTCTTGGGGCCGAAATACGCAGCTGCGAATTTCGGTGGACCATGGTGCGGCAAAAGTGAACGGTGGGTATATGAAACGTGGCAGACCACACGTCAGTTTGTCAACGTCAATGCTTGGGTACTCGACGTAATGTTTGCTGTCCCGTTATGCTAATTCATAACGTAACACTGAGCATTTCTACCTCTTGTCGTCAGAAATCTTCACCGAAGATATATCATGTCTACGCTCCTTCAAGGCTTGCGCTAAAGAATATAGCTTGGTGGACAATGTTTACATGAGCTGCAAGGGTTGTGCTGCGTATGAATTGGAGCAGCGCTTTGTGGTATCTTCGCATGGGCCAACAATCATAACTAGTCAAATAGTTGCAGTGAAAACCCACTTGGAATAGGATATGCAAGCACTCCGCTTGCAAGACGTTCGTAAAGTGTGGTTTATCACACCCCGCTCACATGCAATAAGGTTTACATAACACAAACTGGGCGATATTTGCACGAACGGCTAAGAGAACATGACTGTTTACTTGATAAATGGGGCGGATTCAACCTGGCGATTCATTGCCAAGCCTGCGGATGCATATGTAGTCTAATAGAAACTGCCCCATAGACATAATTGGAGATAACGCTACACGTAAGCTGTAAGAATCCGTCTTCGTTAAAACGAAGGACTTTGGTTGCGTCAGCGAAGAATGCTGTACAAATGTGAGGTGTTCCTTTTAGAAGCTCTGGGTTCAAATACTGCACAATAGTATGGAGCACCGACCACACATGCATGATCTGAGAAATGTTTTTGTCCTCTGTTGTAATGGGGTGTACCCTTGCAGCCGGTTATCAAATTTGTTTTCGTAATTTGTTTCCTATTCATGTTTTCTCTGGCCCTATACCCCAAGTGTCAAAGATCCCAAAACCATTACTCGCATTCGAATCGTGTCATCTTACACAACATTTTTAACGCGTTCATGACTTTGTTCACCATGTGAATGTCGACTACATGTGATTAGTGCTAACAATAATGTTAACTGTTGAAATTTCATGTCTCAAACCACAATATGATTAAATTAGAGACGCCGTAGAGGAGGGCTCCGGCAATTTCAACCACCAGGGGTTTTTTTCTCGTGCACATAAATATAAGCACATGGCCTCCAGCATTTATATTCCATCAATATGCAGCTGCCGCAATCGGGATTAATTTCCGCGACCTTGAGGCCCACAGCCGAGGACCATAACCAGTAAGTCCCCGTGTCGGGTGCAGCCGTCGATTTTGCTTGCAAATAACAATGAATTGCAGTGCCTTATAACTTCTTGTCTCTCGCGTAGACATCGATGTGTGCCAAATCAGCAAGTGGCTCTAGAGACTTGCGCATGCGTCGATAAGCTTTTTTTGTCCGTTTTTCGTTCCGTCGCGAAATACCTTTTCAGATGATAGTCGACGTTTGTGCTGCCTCGATCTTTTCTCTGGTGTACAGTCCGTTTTACTCTTAAGAAAAATCTCGGATCGCATGATAAGTGGTGCGGCCAGCGCTGTACCCACGAGCCACAACAGCAGATGATACGATTAACACTTGATTGATATGTGAGGTTTAACGTCCCAAAACACCATATTGTTATGAGTGACGCCGTAGTGGAGGGCTCTGGAACTTTTGACCTCTTGGGGTTCTTTAACGTGCTCTCAAATCTGAGCACAAGGGCCTGCAACATTTTCGCCTCCATGATATGCAGGCACCGCAGCCGTACGATTCAACACTATAGCCCTTCAAGCGTCTGTCCTGTATTTTTTTCTGGTGTTGCGCTGTAAGAAAGTTCACGATGCGTCTAAGCACGTGCTAGCTGCTGTCTATACGCGACTGCAGCGCTGGCCGCACCACGATTTGTGCATTCCGACATTTCCCTAAGTGTGAAACAGACTGTACATTCTTCCCCGCCGCGGTGGTCTAGTGGCTAAGGTACTCGGCTGCTGACCCGCAGGTTGCGGGATCGAATTCCGGCTGCGGCGGCTGCATTTCCAATGGAGGCGGAAGTGTTGTAGGCCCGTGTGCTCAGGTTTAGGTGCAGGTTACAGAACCCAAGGTGGTCAAAATTTCCGGAGTCCTACACTACGGCGTCTCTCATAATCATATCGTGGGTTTGGGACGTCAAATTCCACAAATCAATCAATCAACTGTACATATTAGCAGATATACCCTCCCCCCCTTTTTTTCGTTCTGGATTCGTGTCTACTATCTCAACTATCTGTTGTTCTAAGCGCCCTTTCTTTACTCATCGATGGCCTCATGCGAATGAAACATATCCAAGTATCTGAACGTATTAGCAGGTGTCACCTAAAAAGCAGGTGTCACCTATTTTATTTTGAATACACTCATGGCAATTGCATTGAAGAGGGGAGTGGGTGAATACATTACAACAAGTCATGAAACTGCAGTACAAACAGCAGAACAGAAGTAGCTATAACCTCCACAAAACAAGTTATACGGTTCAGAAAAGTCGCAATATTCCTGTTGCGACGAGAAAAAAAAAATGCGGCTGAGGTTAGCAAATGTGACAATTTTTTGGCATTCATTAAAAAAATACATACATTGGACAAGTGAATTTCACAGATATCAATGCAACTTTATACAGAATCAAATGGCCTAAAATTTAATATTAGACACAGCGGTACGAAACACATCTGGATTGCAAATTGTAACAATGTTAGAAGGAAGGTGGTTCCAGTCACTAGAGGTATGGGGAATGAAGGAATGGCAAAAAGGCGTTAGTGTTGCAAGAGGTAATGCCAACTTTATGAACATGATCTAAACGCGAGGATATGTATGAAGGTGGAGTAAGTAGAGCATGGCGAAGCATATTGTGGGAGAATACTTTATGGAATAAGCACAACCGTGCAATTTTGCGACGTGACGTCAGAGATGTTAGACCCAACTTTTAATTCCGGATACGCTGGCTGCTCGCTGATAGTTGGAAAAAATGAAACGTGCGGCGTTGTTTTGAATCATTTCGAGTTGTTGACTGAGAATTTCAGTACACGGATCCCGTATCGGTGATGCATAGTCGAGTTGTGAACGTACAAGAGATTTGAAAAGGAGCAGTTTTATCTAAGAAGGGGCGGAATGAAAACAGGTGCGTCCAGAGAATCGCCTGCCGCGTTTCGCCAGAGCGCGGGGCCCAGTAAACGCGGAACGTTGATTGATTGATTTGTGGGGTTTAACGTCCCAAAACCACCATATGATTATGAGAGACGCCGTAGTGGAGGGCTCCGGAAATTTAGACCACCTGGGGTTCTTTAACATGCACCCAAATCTGAGCACACGGGCCTACAACATTTCCGCCTTCATCGGAAATGCAGCCGCCGCAGCCGGGATTCGAACCCGCGCCCTGCGGGTCAGCAGCCGAGTACCTTAGCCACTAGACCACCGCGGCGTGGCTAAACACGGAACGTGCGTTATGCATAGTTTTTTTTATATATATTGTTCTCACTATAACATCGTCGCACTGTCCCACGCGACGATGTTCTGACGCAGCAACACTGAGACCTTCAAGTTGAAGGATAAGTGCTAAGGACTCGGTCGTACCGCCAGAATTCAAGTGCCTGGGCACGCTTTCTAGTAGACTTACAGAGAAGAGCACACTAGCTCCTAATTCCGCGCTCGTCCCTGGGCTCATTAGCGGTGCCATGGTCACAGGTTCCCCAGAGGCGCTAGCTTATGATTTTCACTTTGTTTCAAGACACATCGCTGCACCTTGTTCAACGTCGCCGGCACGTATATAGAGTCAGGTGCAAGAGTGAAAAAAAAAGACAGATAGCAAGATTTTGATGCGCTACAGCTTTATCTAAGAGGGAAATCAAGGAATGCAAATTGGTCATGAAGTACATTGTAAATAAATAAATGAATAAATAAATAAATACAAATAAATAAGCGAGTCGAGAAAGGGAGAAAAGGGGAGAGGCCGGAAATAAAGCAGCGAGGTGGTAGAAGTAAATGGACGAGGATGGAGGTTTATAGAAACGGCGCAGAGAGGTGAGGGAAGTGGGGAGAGCAAATTCGATCTTGAAATCCCGCCATCGCGAATACTATAGGCGCATTATAGCTGGCCAGCACGCGCTATGCAAATTACCACGCAATTTTCTTCCGGCAGTCGTCCACCTCCGCTCGCCTGCCCGTCCGATGCGGGAACGCGGTATCCAAAAATCTCGCGCGTTTTGTGCGTATGCTGATTGGAACGCGAGTTCGGAACTATACTGGACGACAACTTTCTGTGGCAGCACAGCCAAGGCTACAGGGACCTCGCACGCCTTTTTTTACTACGCTTCTGCATGTAGTCCACGAACGCTAACTTTTGTATAATAATAATAATAATAATAATAATAATAATAATAATAATAATAATAATAATAATAATAATAATAATAATAATAATAATAATAATAATAATAATAATAATAATACCTTTCATTTCTTCAAATAAAACAGTACATGTGACTAGGCCTGCCAAAGCCAATTGGTGGCTTGAGTGGCAGAGCCTGGCAGACAGCAAAAAAAAAAAAAAAAACCGGATGTGTTACAAGATTGTATCTTATGGCCTAAGAGGGATGACAGGACAGAAAACAACGTGCATATAAGATTAGAAACAACAAAGCATATACGCAACAGTTACAAGCATTATACAATATATATATACTGCGTAGCATAATGAAAAATATAAACAAAAAAGATGTGAATATTATGTTAAAGATTGTTTAATTTTTTGTTAGAAAGGATTACCCGTGTAGGTTTCTCGTTCTTTGCTGTTTCCAGTTTTCTGGTTTTGTGGTGCCATTTCACCTTTTTTCTGCCCCGGTAAACAGCGATGGCGTCGCTCGGTTGCAGCAAGTTCAGATCGAAGCTTGTGAGCGATTGATTGATTGATATGTGGGGTTTAACGTCCCAAAACCACTATATGATTATGAGAGACGCCGTAGTGGAGGGCTCCGGAAATTTAGACCACCCCAGAAGCTTGTGAGCGAGCATGAGTGCATGTTCGTTCGCGGAATCTGTATTCATCGAGCAGGGAGAAAAAAAAAACAGTGGTGCGTCGTGAAATATTTTGTTTTCCGCATACGCAATCGCCGAGAATTTGTGTCCGAGTGACATCATCAGCGAAAGTGGGACTCCACTCTATATAGCCCCCTCAAAAGTGACACCGGCGACCTGCCAGTCTTCAGCAACACCAGCAGCGCAGCTTGGACGAAAAAGTGTGATTGGAAACTGTATACGTAAAACGAATGACCCTTTTCCTAAGTTGCCTTGCATACGTGGTCGGCGTTTCGGTTGCCTAATGTTGTTGATACAGTAACGCTGAAGATCACGTACCGCAACATCCGCTCCCGTCGGTGTCTACGGATGATGTCGTTCCTTGCGCTTTGCCTACATAACAGACGTGTTCATGTATAAATACTCAGTTGACTGTGGAAAAGCAGCGCTCTTGGCTGAGTAAAAATTGTGTTTTGTCCACTTGGATTTACGAACGTCAGACGCCCACTCATGACCGATGGGTGCCAAGATTTCTGTTCCCAATCGTTACATTCGCGTCCCCTAAAAAAAAAAAATACGTGAGCATCTCCAGAAAGTTCTTGCGTCTCTAAAAGAAGGAAAACAATGATGCCGACCAAGTATGCGCTGTAATTTAGGAATTGGTTTTTTTTTGGTTTTGCGTTGTTACAATCGCCCAGTACCTTCTCGGCCGTACCTTTTTTTGTGTTAAATAAATCTCAACGCTTCACAAAAGCTTCGTGTTCTTTCCCTTAAAAATGGTCTTAATATATATGTGTTCCCAAGTAAATGTAAGATTTATTGTATGGTGGTTGTGCGAAAAAGTACATGTTAGACTCGCTTGTGAAACCAAAACTGAAATCGCACGACAACGGGCTACTCGGCGTAGTAACACCTGTGCAGAAGCTCCGCCCCCGTAGCTTTGGCTGTGCTGCCCCAGAAAGTTGTCGCCAAATATATATTTGTGCCGATCGAGCCGGCGTTGGCCACTGCTATAAGGTGTTAATTTTTTGTGTGCGTGAATGCGAGTAAAATGAAATACAAAAACCGCGTGTGATGCATATAATTTCGGCAACGTCAGGAGGACGTTCTCAGTTCGATGAAGGCGGAGGGTTTCTGGTATCTCGAAGGGGACGAGAAAGTACGAACTGAGGATCGTTGCTGCAGTCAAAAAAAAAAACGAAACAAAACAAAAAATAAACTTCCAAGCGAAGGGCAAATCTTTATAAAATATTGCTGCATCACTCGAATGCCAAAAAATAATGAATAGAACAGAAGGGCACATGCACAAAAAAGAAGCAAGAAGCTTATTATAACCCGAAAGAAGTATCGCTAAATTATCTACCACGTCGGTTGCGCTAAAATTTTTTATTTATTTGTTATTATCAATTTTCACTCACGCTCAGTCGTATCAAGCTGCCCAAGTAGATATGATTGGGAAGAATCAATACAAAGAGCGCGCGCCGTAATGCACGGACATGAAACATGCGCTTCATTATCCACTCGAAAATTTTCGACGGAGAGTGCTTAAAACGTTCCCGGCCGTTCGTATATAGCTTTCCAGGTTTTTGCGTGATTGCGCCGTATATATTTTCCTGATGAAGGGGCTTACGGTCGAAAAAAAAAAGAACGTAATAAACGATTAGTACAGATGCAGGTTAAGGGTGTATAGTATAATGCGGTTAATCCCGTAGCTGCACAACACTGAGATCATAGCAAGTGGTTCTTCCACGGAACGAGTTTCCTTTTCCAAGCGTGACGCATTGGTTAAGAAAAAAAAAAAGATGAGGACCATTTTTCAAAGAACGCAAGCTTGCTTTGTGGCAGGCAATTTCTACGCAGAAGTGATTACAAATGTGTGCCCTAGTGAACTTGAGAACTTTGCTGACATTTCGAGCACTTCCTTCACGTCTCTCGCGTTGAGTTTACGTCTATTCTTCATCTCTCTTTGTGCGGTATAACAGCAGCTCAGTGGTGCGAGGGTGGAAACATTTGTAAAACTTGTGGAAAAAATACGTTTATTTTCGAGCTTTTTGCGTGCGGACGTGATTGCGCGACTGGTGTGTGGGCGTGCAGCATGGATGTACACTTTTATTCACGACACGTGCGTGCACTTTGAGCATACTTGCGGATACACATCGTATATACGCACGTATCGGTTTTATATAGTATAAGAAGAGGCGACCACTCCGTCGAGCCAGGAATGCACTTTTTTTAATCAACGCGCTACATCACGGAAGACTGTAACGAACCACTCTTTAGGAGCGCTCTCTGCAACTTCTGAATGGTACGTAATTGGTAGCGGAAATTAATTATGGTCAAAGTTCGTCATGTTCTACACTAGCGGCCATGCATAGCGCCAAGTTGAGGATCTGCGTATTGCGTCACACTCCAATGGCGTGTCTTGAGTACTTGTGCCACCCTCGCTTAACTCCCTGAAAGTTCAGTCCGACAATTTGCTTTGATGAAACACGGCTTTTTTTTTAGTGCGAAGCATTTTGTGACTGATCAGGCTGTGATTGTCCAGCTCACCTCAAAAGAGCGCACCCAAGGAGAAAATTGCTTAAAATTGACTGTAGAAATAGAAAGTACAGCACACAATCATGTTGATGAAACAAAAAATGAGTCAATATTCGTGTCTATTGACTGAAAGATACTTCATACCGAACGTGGTTTGTGAGGGGTGTGGCTCGTAGAACAAAGTTTCAATTCGAATCTACGTCTAATAACGAAGTTACTTCTTCCCGCAAACGCATTCAGAAAGTTACGTAATTGTCACTCACTCTGTATAAGCTTCTCATGATAACGGCGACGACGTATAGAAATAGCGTGTGTTCCAATACTCACCGTAGACGGCTAAATAGACAGCTGAATGGACGGCAGCCATCTTAAGTCCCATTCCAATTCTCACCTAGCCGGCAACATAAACAGCTCCGAGAAGACCGCATCGTAGACAAATACGATGCAGGCTACACAGCTGTCTAAATAAGGTGGCCGCTCAGTGAATCGCTCAGATAGATCAAATCTCGCCAGAATGATCGTGTGCACAGAAGCAGACGCTTTCCCAGACGCTCAATGTGAGTAACGTTTATTAGTTTTTTTTATTTCAACACGAAATAAGCCAGAAATTACAACTGTTACGCTTATTTATTTTAGCCTTTTCTTCTGGACGCGGGGTGGCGCATCGTCGCGTGAAAGCCGTCTAAATCTGTTCCAGTTCTCGGACAGCATGGGCTCTGTGCTGTCTTCTAAGCAGTCTTCGTAGACTGTCTACGTGCTCTCTAAGAATCGGAACACAGCCATAGACGCACTTGGTAGTTAGTTTCTTCGGTGTACAAGTGCATATACGCTTTCTCCGAAATGCCAGCCTCATCTACAAAAAATCCTAAAAGAAAAAAAGTGTTGTGATGATCAACGCAGTAGAGCACCGATGTTCTAAAATCATGGCGGCGCAGGGAGGTTGATACACTCAGTGTGCCATCACAATAGGCGCGACTGGCCGTTTTCTTGGTGCTGTGGTGTGAAGTCGAAGTTCTGTCTTGTTGATTCGACAAGGAGGGTTGCCCGAAATTCAGTTCCTGAAATCCAGTAAATATACCTATTCGTGTATTTATTTACTTAGTTGACTACTCATTAGTTACTTTTGATCTAAGCGTTTTTAAATATCACCGAGCCGGATGCTGCAACTGGACGAGAAAATGACCTAAATAGAATGTCCAGAAGCAAAGAGTATGTGCTAAACGTATTATGCAGCACTAAACGTTCTTCTGAGTTCCATTAAAAAAAAAAGACACTCAGCGGTTTCCCAACTAAGCGTTTTAAGCCTCCCTAATTGCTTTTTTGTCCACTTGAACTCTACGCGAGGGAATGCAAGAGCCCAACTCATAGCCACGCAGTGCCATAGGGTGTATAGAGTAGCGACCTATTGTCAACCGCCTCTGGGCCGCAACGCACGTTTAACCCACTGATAAATACATCGTCCACTTGGAGCGCAAGCTTGAACCGCCACACGTCTAGAAGCGCATGGTGTGCAGGTGATGCTCCATGGGGTCGCAACAGCGAGCGTCGTAACTGCCTGTATTTTTTTTTCCGGTGGCGTCGCATATACGAAAACGTCACGCGGCACAGCTCGAGTTCCATTTCCGCGCTCGCATTTCGCGCAGTGATGAGCGCGCTATTCAGGCATGGCACGCGGCGAGGGGATATGAGTGCGAGCCACGTGGGCGGGCAGACCGCAACTTATTTCCCCCATTGCAGGTACACGGCGATGGCCTGCTATAATGGCCGGTGTGTGTGTCTCGACCACGCCTTCGCCGATTTCATTTCCGAGCCAGAAACTGGCTGCGCGGTTACCGTGTTTTCTTCCTTGAACGTCCACAGCACCGCTGGCTTCGCTCCTCAACGGGACAGCCGAACAATTGTCAAGTGCGCGCAAACAGCAAACTTGTCAACCGCACAACTAAGGAACACAACATTAACATAAGTATATCCCCAGAGAAGGGAAGTGGGTTAGGGGAAGACAGAAGGTTAGGTGGGCAGATGAGATTAAGAAGTTTGCGGGTATAAATTGGCAGCAGCAAGCACAGGACCGGGTTAACTGGCGGAACATGGGAGAGGCCTTTGTCCTGCAGTGGACGTAGTCAGGCTGATGATGATGATGATGATCCGCAAAACAACTGCGGTTAGTGTTTGTATAATGGTGTGATGTGGTGACTATATACAATTTGCTATGCCTGCATTGTGATCTCTTTTTAAGCCCGTTATTGAAACATACTCTTCTTTTATTAGGTTGTACTTAGGCGCACGCCTTCTGTAGTACCCTGTGTACCACGGGGTGAGGGCTACACAAGCTGTTCTCACAGCTTTTGCCTGCCTTCCTCGTAACATGTTCTTGTTGCGGAATGCTTTTCAATTTCACTTTCAAGCAAGAACACATTGAATATGTTGCCATCTCACTCTGGCCTAGTTCGCGTGCCTTTGACAGTGCTCTACTGCGCAAAACAAACCCACCTAAAACTCAGCGCTTTCGAGCCTAATTTTGAGGCAATCGATAGCAGAGAAACGTGAGGCGCGAAGGCGACTGAAATTTGCAAACGTAACGTACACCGCAGCCTCACAGAGCTCTCTACAAGTTTCTCGTCCATAAAAGCAAGTTTGTTCGCGTTCTCAGCGACGTCGAATGGAATTCAGGGAGGCGTCAGCTGTTGTCGTAAGCGCTGTTGCGGTGTACTATGTATACGCGCCTGACACGACACGCATAGAGTATTATTACTTTTACCCGAATATGGGAGCCACCGGGCTGGCAAGCAGGCAGCGAGGACACCGAAACAGCACAGTTCGCGGTGTGCAGCCAGTTTTGGGCGGTAATTAGAGAAAGAAACTATGCATGACGCGGAATTTGGGCGAGGTAACGCCGAAAAAAGAGTTTTGTGTCCTTCGTTGTTTACGCAGGCGAAACAACGTGGGCCTCACGGCTGTGGGAGATTACGCGTGCGCCGATGCGGTACCCGCTTCTCGCGAGCCCTCCGATGCGGCGCATGGCCTGCCACGGGGACACCGCATCATTCCATTACGGGAGGAAGGGGGTGGTGGGAAAACACGCCCCCTAATCTAGCACGACGCTGCGAGGGAACTGATCATCAGCGGCGAGACGGCCTGCGAAAAGGCAGCGATGGGGGGGGGGGGACGCAGGCGACAGCTCAAGCGGACATGTGAGATCATCAGAGGGACCACACTTTGCATCCGCCGGCTCATTTCGACAAGGCAGGCACCAGCGGAGAGGAGAGGGCAACGCGCTTGAATGCATCGGCCCACACGATTGCAGATGTATGCGCCGAAAGATCCCCCATTTCTGCCGCGTGTGCCTAAATATCTGCGCAGGCACGACCGCAAGAGGTTTTTGCATCCAGGCGAAGAAGAACTCTATACCGACTATGCCACTCGTCCGAAACAAGGTATAGAAAGAGACAGGAACGTGTCAGCCGGAGAGACAAATGTGTTAGCGAGAACACGTTACCCAGGCTGCGTTAACCGAAATTTGCGCCCTCAAACCTGATGTTTAGGAACGCGAGCAAAAGTTTACTATGTAGGCATGCACGCGCCTCGAAGCGTGGTGGTTGACGTCTGTATATATATATATATATATATATATATATATATATATATATATATATATATATATATATATATATATATATATATATATATATATATATATATATATAGCATGGGCGTTGCTTCATTGCAGGGTAGGAGTGGAACATTGTTGTGGAAGGCCAGCAATATATGGCTCCCGGTATAGTATGTACTCTGTTCCAGCTCTGCACCAAAAGTAAAAATGCCACCTTTATTTAGGCCGAATTTAAAGCAGTTCACATTATGACAAATTACGAAAAAAAAACTGTACCACGTCCACGCTGTATAAAAGGTGGTCGCATGTATGGCAGCTACAAAAGCCCGACACTGACAAAGTATGTTCAAAAGGCGGGATGTGCGATCTAAGAAATTAAATGCAGAATAATGTCGTAGGTATAGGTGACTGCTAAAATTAAAAAAACGGAGCACTACTGTAGATTCACAAGGTGACGGTACAAACCCTATAACAAAATAGCTGTTCAGCGTTCGAATGAGTCAATTTAAAAAAAAAGAAAACCAATACGCCCCCTTACCCCCCCTCACCCCCCCCCCCAACAAAAGCGCAGGAAAGACGATGCATGCGCACTATGCTGTGTGCTGCAAGCAGTATAAATAACGCGCCTTTATAAGAAAGCTCACCCAGAAGTGACATTGTGAGCCTGTGGATGTTACATGTCATTGCTTGTCAACAGAGAATGGCGCCGGGGGCCAGTTGCATAGTTAAGCATTGAGAGAAAGAATATAAGAAAGGTAGGGAGGCTTGAAATCTTTAGCAAGCAAAATGCTGCCATAACTAGCTCTTACCGGAGCACGCAGTAAACCTTAGAACGAAGCCTTTACTTTACCTCTACTTTCCTGCTACGAGAAAACCTGTTCGAGGCATATAATGAGCGTGAAAGTCCACGACAGCCGCGCATAAACAGTACAGTTAAGGGTGCACTGAGTAATGAGCGAAGCGTCACAGAAAGCATGCGTCAGGAAACTCGCTCGAGCTGTTAGTAGACCGTTTGTTAGTCAGGTGAGCGTACGTGCAAACTAACACTACGCTAGCAGGCATAAAAAAGAATTGTGGTTAACCCAACGAGAGATGCAAATGACAGAAACAACAGCCGCGTGAAAAACGATTCCGAAGAACGCGACCGCACTTTTCTGCTATACTTCTATGAAGGCGGCCTGTCGGATGCAGGAGCGGTGTGCGGTTTCGCAACCTATTCATTCGGTTACTATGTTTATACAAGTAATCGCAATGGGAAGCCTAGTGTTACCTCATGCGTCGCCGAAGAACACCAATTAGAGAGCTTAAGTGAACGCACACATTTTCTTCGCAAGTTGGGAAAGGCCGCAGTCTTCGATGACCTTTGTGTAAACTCAAACGCGATACGCGCTTACGGCAGCCGCTATCACTGATCATAACAAAAGTATTGAAAAGGAAACAACGCGTTCAGCTTGTCGTTGCGGCAGTCTGCAAGGACTTTTGGAAAAAGCCCGAGGAAGACTAAAATAGAGCGAAACCAGAAAGACACGCTGAATCTGGTATTGTCCGGTAGCCCCTCTCTGTCCCTCCCTATGCTATTAAATTGCCCAGAGCTCCATTCACAATGCCTTAATCAGGATGTACCAGTTCAGCCATTGTTCCTTCGATTTATGCTTTAGAAGAAGAAGCCTTCGGGATGAGTCTGCACGACCTAAATGATAACAAAAGATACGCTTGTTCGTCCGTCATTAATAAACAAATATAAACAAAAGTAAACTCATCAATCCTTGATAAGATAATAAAAGAAATAAAGAAAAGATATTGAAGTGAAATAATTATTTTGGAAATGTAAACCTGGAACAGATTTCACAAAGGCTTCCCTTTCGGTAGTGCTCCCAGCCTTTCTTCGGCCGCCTTTGTTAATGTTTGTTATGTTCTCTGTAAGGACTGGCAGCACTTTGAGCGCAATTCCTGTTGGGTGTGTGTGAATGCGGGCGTTCGCACGCTGCTTAGCATGTTGATTTATCTTTTTGCAAATCTCGATCCCCACTAAAGGAAAGAAAACAACCACACTGTCATCATAGCAGCTACATCACTAACTTTTTTAATGCTCATCGTGTATTTGTAGTTTTGTAAAGCTCTGCATACTTGCAACCATATTCTAAAGAATACCTGGGAAGCTTTTCTTTCATAAGTGATGCCTGCCATTCGCCGACCACCTTAAGTAACAGGCCAAACGTTAGGAATGGTAGAATCCTCCTGTGGATACTCAGCGTAAGATATGTGTGTGTGTGCGTATGTGTGTGTGTGTGTGTGTGTGTGTGTGTGTGTGTGTGTGTGTGTGTGCGTTTGCGTGTGTGTTTGCGTGCGCGTGCTGGTAGCAGCTAACCGAAGCGGCACTTCGACAACTTTCGAGTCTCAAATATTTGGGACATTGTTCGCGCAGTCGCTTCACTCAATCAGAAACGCGTTCGCAAAATTCCGTTTCACCGAAAGGGCGATGCAGTGGGTGCGTCAGCAACAAGCTGGAGCACCATATACGAGCAAATGCTAGTAGCTGACTGCTATAGAAAATGCCATTGCTGCAGCGAGCACGCACATCTTCGTGCTCGCTATCCCTGGGTTCAACGTGAACATTCCGATGAGAGCCCAGCACGTAAAAAGATACGATCCATCTGTTGATCCCCTCCAAAGAAGCTCATACACACACACTCGGTCGGCCACATAAAAGCTTTCCTGCCCGAGTCATGCAGCCCTTTGCCCTCCACTCTGGCTCTTATCTCGATGCGCCTATTGCACGACGGAGAATACCGGCTCGTTTCATCTCAACTTGACTCCGTGTCCTTCAGCTTTAATTAAATAATTGTTTTTTGAATAACTGCATTGACAGAGTGGTATATTCACAGTATGGCTAGGGCTGAAAAAAAAACAGAACGTAGTTCGCAGTGAGGAAAAAAAGCGTAAGTGAATAACTACACCAGCATCTCATAACATGGCTTAACAAACACAAAAAACAATTAAATGAGATACACATAAATTCACGAAGCGGCCCGAACATGCTTACGAAGAGAAGTGGTCACTCCCGACCACTAATCTCACGGGGAAAAAATCTGAACGAAAAGGGTGTGATCCAATAAATCTTTAATTTCAAGAGCGTGACTAAAGCGACGGGAGATTTATGTGATCCATTTAAACGGACCCTGAAACACTTTTTTGAGTAACCATGGAATTACTTCACTCGAAAAGCGTATTACCTCACAAATTGAACGCCGCAAAAATTTTAAGAATCCGTCCAGTACGAACGGAGTTACAAAGATTTGTCACACGCTGCAATCACATTCTCTCTTCTCTCGTCCCGAAGAAATCGCTGGAAGCTGAGCAGGGAGGGATGGGAAGGGCAAACAAAAAACGTCACTCGCGCCTCGTGACCTTGAGCATTTTTTTTCTACGAACACGATACTTATTCAGTGCGATCGCGCGCGCACAAGCGTGGACAAGTGGCGACCTCTTGCGGCGACCTCTGTAACATCCGAGCGCCATGTTCAAATCAGCCAATGGCTCGTAGATGGGCTTACAGGGCTTAATTCTGTGATTTGTCGAGAGCAGAGAAAGCTATTTTTAAATGACTTTGATAATTTATTGTTAATTCCTGGCCACGTGCTGCACTATAATATTTGGTTCGCGTGTTCTCGGGAGCTTCTACTAAAGATCGGCAGTGTTTTCTGATCATGCTCAAAAGAGTTGCAGGGCCCCTTTAAGGTAGTCGTCTTTAATCAATGCTGCACGGTAGAAGTACATTGCAAGCGCAGAGGAGATACGAGAAAAAGTAGGACGTTGAGCAAGCGTGGGCTCTGATATAATAGCTTGCGAAATCTCCGCTCAGGTAGTTCCATTTTATTCTGTTTAATTTCAACCCCGCCGATACACGACTGCCCCGGCAGTGTTCCTTTAAAGGTAGAGGTATACAAAGGCGGATGCTTTATTGCTGCCCGCCAAAGTATATGAACAGCGCCACTTCTCAAACGTGTAGGCAATGTTTAACACAGTACTTTGACGGGCTAGTTGGTGCTTGCCCAAAGTAACCTTTAGCGCAACAAAATCACACAAGAAAGACGACAGGAAACAGCGCTGCTTAGTTGAGAGTAGTACTGCGTCCTGTCCACTTTATTATGTCATCTTTTTTTTTTGTGAGTGAAAGATTACGATAGAAAGTGATCGAGTGTTTTTTTTCCCTGCCGCAATTAATGTGAGCGTCGGAGTCCATAATGGCCTGCATGTACAAATATATGTCAATTAAATAAATTTGGTTAACTGTTCTCTTTCCACTGATTACCCATATATTTCCGCACTTTCTCGCAGCTACGCTATATGATTGGCCATCCTATATAGTGTATATAGCAAAGCGGCGAAAGTGGCATCACGTGCAGGCGAAGGTCAATACCATCCCACTCGACACAAAGAGCGGTTAACTTGGGGGAACGTCATATCGAATCGCCGAGTCAATCAACAAAATGGCGACATCAAGTGGGGAGGGGGCCCGCTTCCCGGAACACTGGGATCGATCGCAGCTAGCGCCAGGCGTCTTTCGTTTCTTTGGGCAGCTTTTGACACCGCCGGAACTGCTGGCCCTTGTCGCCACTCAAACTATATAGCTGCGACCACATGCGACATCTCACTGCCAGCAGTACTTTCTCTCGCCTCTTGTAGCGTATTTTCTTTGTTTTGCCATTTGAACGGTGTTACCATGTCTCTACTTCGTCTTTACAGATAACGCGATGAGCCACCATTACCGTAGGCGAAGGACAGAAGGGGGGGGGCAGAAAACCACACGAAAGTTTTACATATTGTATGTTTATATACAGAAAAGGAATACACGATTCAACATGACAACCGCAGCATATATATATATATATATATATATATATATATATATATATATATATATATATATATATATATATATATGAAATCTAACAGACAATAATATATATATATAAATCTAACAGACAATGTACATATATATATATATATATATATATATATATATATATATATATATATATATATATATATATATATATATATATGAAATCTAACAGACAATAACGCCAAGGAACGTATAGGGGAGGTTCTTAGACCGAATTGTAAGGTAAATGTGCAGAAAGAAAAGTGGGTGAAAAGATAACTTGCCATGGGCATAAACCGATCCTGCGACCTTCGAATAACGCGTTCGATGCTTCGAACGCGTCTGTCACTGTCACGGGCTCAGCTCTTTGTCGTAGTCGTCTTCTAGCTGCTCCGACTAGACATTGTCTCTCCTCTCTCTCTCGCTTCCCCACTACACTTGCCCCGGTGGTGAAGAGGAGCCATCCTGGCTACTCACGTCGAAGCAGGCACAAGGGGATCATAATAAGGTTTTAAGGAGCTGATGTGGACAGTCTCGCGGCCACGCCATCGTCTGTTATCGGCAGGTGTCACTGGTTCGACGACGTAGTTGACCGGTGGTATGCATTGAACGATGCGGTACGGAACATTGTACTTGGGTGCAAACTTTTGGGAGAGGCCGGGGGACTGGAATGGAACCGAAAGCCATACAAATGAGCCTATGGGGAAGCTGCGAGTAGGCTTGTCTTGGTCAAGTCGTTCTTTTCGGAGACCTTGTGCTACGGACGTAAATGGACTTGCTAATTGGCGGCACTCTTCGGCCCACTGAACGATTTCGGACGCTGGGCGGCATTCTGAAGCATCTGGACTGTAAGTAAGTATCGTGTCAAGCGTAGAAGAGGGCTCACATCCGCACAATAGAAAAAAAAGTGAAAACCCAGTAGTTGCTTGCGTGGCCGTATTATACGCATATGTCACGAAAGGGAGCACCAAGTCCCAATTAGAAAGGTCGGAGGATATGTACATAGAGAGCTTATCACCAAGCGTGCAGTTAAAGCGCTCCGTCAAAGCGTTTGTCTGCGGGTGATAGCTCGTAGTGGTGCGATGGATAATATTGCACTCACTGAGGAGCTCCTGGATGACTTGCGATAGAAATGCACGCCCACAGTCACTAAGCAGCTCACGTGGCGCGCCATGGCGAAGGACGAGCAGCAGCGGCTGGCAAAGCGGTGGTCTCAGCGTAACGGCTGAGATGGTGAACGGCCACAATAATCCAGCGATTTGCAGCAGGAGTGCAAGGTAGTGGGCCGTATAGGTCAATGCAGATCATATCAAACGGCCAAGCTGGACACGGCAATGGTTGTAATTCGCTGGAGGCATGACAAGTTGTTTTCCGTCGCTGACACGCAGTGCAGGAACGTGTGTATTTGCGAACGTACGAGTGGACTCGCTCTTTTGATTTCGAGTCAACCGGTTGTGCCCCCGCAATCTCTGACGACAGCGCAGCTCTGGCCGACTGGCTCGCCCTACGCCATCTCCTGCCGCCGACAGGAGCTCTCGCTGAGTGGTGCCCCGTCCTCGGACTCCTGCGACCGTTTCCATCTTTCCTGTCTTCTCCTTGCTTCTGGGTGTCGCTGTCCCTGCGCCACGCTCTCTCCTTCCCCCTCTCTATCTCTATACTTTTAATCCTATCCTTTTAATCCCTCTTTACCCCCTTCCCTCGTGACCTACTGTTGAGGTGTCGCACTCTGATTCAGACAGTTACGGGGCTCACTTTTCTCTTCTTTTCTCTTTAAGAATCACATAACGTACGAGTACATTCCACGCCAGAAGAATCGCTGGCGAAACCGGTCGTATGTTTTCTAAATGCCAGCGTGGGCGTTTTGAGGGTCTGCGTGGAAGTACGTGCACATGTTGGAGCGCGAATGCGAGGTATAACAAGAAGCCATTTCCTTCCATCCGGCTGATAGTTGCGACGGTACACGGCATCCCGTATCGCATAATGGGGAACTTGTCGACGTAGTGCATGAGGTAGACGCTGGCGCGGTGTCACCGAGATTGATTGATTGATTTGTGGGGTTTAACGTCCCAAAACCACCATAAAACCACCGTCCAGGTGTCACCGAGGATGAGGAGAGAACGTCGATGAGCGAGGCAATCCAAGGGTATTTGCGCTGTTCCGAGGGCATGTCAGCGGTATCGATGCTGTCGATAGTAGCTTCGGCAAAGGAAACATGTGCAACAGCTTAAGGAAGGGGTGAACGAGGAAGAGCGTCTGCGTCAGTATGCTTGCGGCCTGAGTGCTAAATGACGTGAATATAAAATTCATGTAAACGTAGCGCCCGAAGCCATCCCGAAGGATCCTTCAATGAAGCGAGCCAACAGAGTGAATGATGGTCTGTAACGACGTCAAATGGCCGTCCGTATAAGTAAGGACGAAATTTTTGTAATGCCCGAACAATGGCCAAACATTCCTTTTCGGAAACCGAGTATTTGTGCTCTGCCTTGGTGAGGGCGCGACTTGCATACGCAACTACATACTCCGAGAAGCCAGGCTGGCGTTTAGCAAGGACAGCGCCAAATCCTATGCCACTGGCATCCGTGTGCACCTTGGTTGGAGCAGTAGAGTCGAAGTGGCATAAAATAGGTCATGAAGTAAGGAGATTGCGTAATGTTGCGAAAGCATCATCGCATGCTGGCGACCAAACAGAGAGGTGTCCATCGCCATTGATCATCTGTGTCAGTGGTGCGATTATCGAAGCAAAGTTCTTCACAAAGCCGCGAAAGTATGAGCACAGTCCGACTAAGCTGCGAAGCGCTTTCACGGTCGTAGGTTTCGAGAACTCAGCGACAGCACGAAGCTTCTCTGGATCTGGGAGGACGCCATATTTTGAGACAACGTGGCCAAGTATTGTGAGCTTCCGAGCTCCAAAGTGGCACTTCTTAATGTTTATTTGAAAGCTTGTGCTCGTGAGGCAGCTCAAGACTTCACTGAGGCGATGGAGGTGGCTGTCGAAATCATGGGATAAATTAACGACCTCATCCAAGTACCATAGGCAGGTCTTCCATTTTAGCCCACGCGAGACGCTATCCATCATCCTTTCGAATGTGGCTGGCGTATTACAAAAGCCGAAGGGCATTACATGAAATTCGTATAGCCCATCGGGTGTCACAAAAGCAGTTTTTAGGTGATCCGATGGTGCCATGGAGACCTGCCAATAACCGCACCGTATGTCTAGTGATGAGAAGAATTTAGGGCCTTGCAAGCAGTCCAGGGCATCATCGATGCGCGGCAAAGGGTATACGTCTTTAAGCGTCACTTTGTTTAAACGTCGGTAACCAATGCAAAAGCGAATCGAGCCGTCTTTTTTCTTTGCAAGCACCCCTGGTGAAGACCAGGGACTGATAGACGGCCGAATGACGCCACGTTGAAGCGTGTCGGCCACTTGCTCGGTGATCACACGACGCTCAACAGGAGATACACGGTAGGGAGGCTGTCACAGAGGTGCTTGGGAGCTGGTGTTAAAGTGATGGACAACGGTGTGCGTTCGGCCTAAGGACGTCTTCTGGCAATCGAACGAGCCGAGAAACTGGTGAAGAAGTTCTAGAAGCTTCTCGCGGTGTTTTTTTTTTCAAGTTCGCCATCAATTGAGGAGCCAAATAAATTAATGTTTGCGTGAACAGGCGATTGAGCAGATGACATGAGTGCATTAAGCTGCAAATCACTTTCACCGTCAAGACTGAAGATGGAGCAAACGTCTAAGTCTTGTAATGTTCCAATACATTCTCCGCGACGGAAGGTTGTGGGACACGGCAAGCGATTCGTGACAAACAAATTAGTAGCGCCCGCCGAAATACCTTAGACACATCGGCACAAGACACGGGAACAAAGGCTGCGCTAGTCGGTGGTATGTCGATGTCATCGGCGACAAACAGCTTGTTCAACGCAAGCTCCGGAGACGAGGTACACAACGCAGAGAAGTCCACTTCAGCACGAGCACAGTCGATAACCACATGATTAAGAGACAGAAAATTCCAGCCGAGGATCACGTCATGAGAAGACGCCTGTAGCACAAGAAATTCAACGGTATATAGAAAACATCTTGGATGAGAACACGGGCGGTACAGGCAGCTGATGGTCGAATATGGTGAGCACTGGCAGTACGGAGGGACAATCCCTTTGGCGTCGTGGTAACCTTCCGAAGCAGGCAGGCGGAAAAGTTTTAAATCGATTACTGAAACGTCAGCACCAGTGTCCACAAGCGCAAGGATACGGTAACCATCCACAAAAACGTCGATGAGGTTTGTCGGAGAAAAGCGAGCACTTGATTCTTTCGACGACAACGTAGTTCGGGAACTGCGTCATCTAGTTTTCCGCGTCTGAAGGTCAGGGTCGTCGGCGCATAGGTGACAGGAAATAGATATTGGTGAATGACTGAGGAGGGACGGTCGGGTGAAGAAGATCCTTGTTGCCGTGCTGTGTCGTTAAAGCGCCGAGAGCCGTGCGACGGTCTTTGCATGGTGTCGCTGTGAACGAGAGGGCGGCGGCAGAAGCCAGTGCCTCTAGTGTGCAGCGGAGGCGAACAAGCGCATCAAGTCACGTCACACGTGAGACATGAGCGCTATCTGGCAGTTATCTTGGAAAACGAAGCGCGCACGCCCTGCGCGCCCGTCTCGGAGGTGATAAGGTGTGGAACGCAAGGCGACGGGTAGGTGCCCCCACCGTGTCTTCTTAGCAAAGCGTTGGAAACGCTTGCCTTTTCGTGCAAGCGTTGCCTGGTCAGCACAATGTGATAAACGCTACGACCTTTATAATTACTTATGTATGCCTTTTCTAGTAAGAGACACACATACAGAGTATTGACGTGTTGTTCTGGCGCTTCAGATATGCGCAATTATTGCTTTTTTAGTTTACAATCGCATAAGTGTGAACGCTGAATCTTGAGAAATATTGGTGGACGCTGTGGATAAGGTCGGCCGTTTAGAGTACCGCTAAGGGCCGACAAACAGACAAATGTAGAGACAGACAGACAGACATACAGACAGACAGACAGACAGACAGACAGACAGACAGACAGACAGACAGACAGACAGACAGACAGAAAGACCAAAACTTTTGCGTCGAAGGTCCCCAAGAAAGACTATCGTCTTTCAAAAACCAACGCGCACGCAGCGCATTGCTTCGTTTGCTACCACGACGGTAGACTTTGTTTACGCTTACGCTGGCTGTTCCAGAATTCTATTCTGCGACCTTCGGGCGCCTTCGGGTTGTCTCGGGTGCCCCACACACGTGACTACGACGCTGTTTCGATCCTGTCCCGACCAGAACTAGCTACCTGACTTTCTGGCTAGCTATGGCTGCCGAAGAGCTGCGAGAGGTCTGAAAATCAAAGATTCCCATTGTTGGAAGCCAGTTGAGAGGACCAGGGCAATCTGTAAAATTCATTTGTAAAATATCTGCGTATATTTCAGCGTGTAATTGCGGACGAATAATGGAGACCTGCAAATGAACGTACCCGGCGATTTTCATTGAGATCTATTGACCTCGAAAAATCACCGGAGTTGGCCTTTAATGGCGTACATCACTGTGGTAGGGTCCGCTGTCGACATGGAAATGTAAATGACACGTGCATACATACCGCTAATACTCCTTGAAAGCGTAAAAAAGGAAACACTGTCGGCTGAATAAATAATCTTGGATATGTTCGTATGCGACAAGTTTCGCAAGTAAGAGCCACAATTCAATGAGAGAAACGAAACGAGAAATGAAAGCGGAAGGAGCATGTAGTATAAATATTTTTCATCTATATGCGTTTATTCATCAAAGCGTGGACGACCCTCCCCCCACGAAGAAACTTTCTGCGCGAAAAAAACACGAAATTCTCAAGACGAGGTCAACAGCCACAGTTGCCTAGCTTTCTGACCAGCTTGTTCACCCATTCACTTGGCTTATGAGTAGAATACACTAGTATAACAAAAGCTGACAGCAGAGAGCTGATGAAACGGAAGCATCGACGTGACGGAGAGATGGGGAATAAATGTCGTCATAAAAAATTCCCCCTTTTGAACATCCCAGAAGCCTTTCTCACTCCAGCGCCTCTTTTCGGCAGAAGCCTCACGCAGAGCGCACTTGACCTCTGGAGCTTCGCGCTTGACAATTTGCACGGCTCCAAGGCTGAACCACAGATCTCCGCAAATAGCCGGAGTTCGGCCTCCTTTCCCGCGAACGGCAACTGAGCTGTCGGCTGCGACAGCAGCGCTCAATGGGGTGTTCTTTCGCGCCACGCCGGAGGACCTTCCGGCTTCACTTGTATATCCATTCCCCGCTTCCATATTTTCTCGTATCTCCTCCAGTATTTCTTACACTCTGCCCCCTATACAATCCTAGTTTTGTTTCATTCCAGCGGAGAAAAGCAAGGGCCCTATTTGTATTTTTTTACTCCTGCCCTGCCAGTATCCGGCCTCCGGCGACACCAGCCATCTCCTTTGGCTGGTGGCAAGAATCCGTAAATCATCCACCGTGTGCGAGGCCCTTCGGAACTCTTCCTTTCTCCACACTCTTCTTTTTCCTGGCGCACGGCGCCGTTTCAGCTACTCAGCTTCCCTGATACGCTCTCCTTCGTTCTCTGCTACAAGCATCGCACGCTTCTTCCTCCACGTCGGCCGTGCGCGCACTGGTTGCTCTCAACTAGCACCCACCGGCCGAAGAAAGGGTGCCAAACGGCTGGGAGGCAGCTCAACTGTGCGCACGGTGCAATCTCACGGAAATTGGCGACTGCGAAACTTCCTTTCGCCCCTTCCTGCTCTCTCTTTCACTTTCACGCTCGGAATCGTTTATTTCTCTCTCTCTCTTCATTCCCTTTCAATTTTTGTTGCATTCGCTCCATTACACGCGGCTCGTTTTCCAGCACAGCCATCTGACATTCGGTCTCTCAGCCATTTGGACCTACACTCTGCCGCGCCATTCCTTACGCTGCTGGTTCACAGTAGTCTTGTACAGCTTGCGTGTTTTTTCTTGACTTCTGCAGCCGTTTTATATAAAGTTTCGCATTTTTGCGTCTGTTTCTTACACTGACATTTCTTTCTTTCTTTCTTTCTTTCTTTCTTCTTTCTTTCTTTCTTTCTTTCTTTCTTCTTTCTTTCTTTCTTCTTTCTTTCTTTCTTTCTTTCTTTGTCATCGCCAGATCCCATATCATCCCCCTCCTTTCTATCTGGCTTTCTTTTCCTTTTCTTCGTCCATTGCGCAGCGAGAGCGACTTCAGTTCCACGCAAAACGGTTCCACACAAAAGCGGCGCCGGCACATGTTCACAAGCACAAGCGAGAAAGCCAACCGATGTGCAGTCGGCTACGGTTGCGGTGTAGTGCGCTTGACGGCTGAATGTTGCGGTGATCACACGTGAGCTCGGGGCCAGCGGCGGCGACCATCGCAACTCGGAAGACTCGTGTCGCGAACAGCTCTCGGCGTCTTTGCTTGCCGCGTGCCGAAAGCAGGAAGGGAGGGCGCTTCGCTCGCATTACTTCTCCGGTGGCTCCCTCTGGCTGGCGCAAGGCTATGCCAGCGCTTCGGCGCCGACGTAAATACCCCCAAACACGCAGCACAGCATCGGGTAACGCAGTTAGTTCACTGACTGCCTGCACCATTCCGCCATTTTTCATTTCTCGAATTCACGGTCCGCTTTCTTTAGCGCTTCCTCATTCTGCGCTTTGGACTTTCTTTGATACTCCCCACTGGGTTCAAATTGTTGCTTCTGTGTTCTGATTTACGCGCACGTATACATTGTCGCTACTCGTGCAGAAATGCGGGAGAGGGAGGGGGAAGGTGTTGGCGCATTTCATAATCTGCGGCCAGTCGCGTTGGCGCGTGATACGGTAGCTCTGTCAGCAGAAAGTTGATCACGGAAACTACGTGTACGCTTTGCTGTAATCCTACCTCACCGTAATCGCAATCATACATAACTACTTTCCCACACTGCATACGTAAAAACTTCCGCTAGCGTTTTCTCTTCCAACAAAAACGGTTCGCGTTGTATCGCTCACCTCTCTTTTTCTCTATTTTCTGAGTTCCTATTCAGACATGAATTAAAGACTACGCCCATTCATCTACGTGCGCCTAGTTGTGCCACCATACTTTGTTATCCGCGAAGAAAAATAGTAAATTTTCTCGATACTTTCCATTCTGTTTTATATTTCATTGAATCAATTCTGGTGATCCTCTTCGACAAAAATAAAAATAAAACCTATGTGGAAGTTAGAGGAATGGGTGGATTGGGGGGGGGGCGCCGCGTAAAGAAGAAACGGAATGGGTGGCAGCCTATATGGAGGCGTGGCTTCGCTTTCAATGCGCTGGGACTCTGGAACGAATTTACATAAACTTGCCGTATCCCCGCAGCAATTTAGCTCTGTCGTGGTGAATAACAATGCCTCTGCACTGTTTGCTTCTATTTGCATCGCGTATGCATGCCTCCGGCGATCCGTTTCATCGCGGGTTTTATAAACACCCTGATGACACGGCTTGAAGAGAATGTTTTTTTGGCGAAGAAATGGCGTCAAAGAACCGTGCGGCAAGATATAGTGCCTCTGAATGAGCACTTTAAAATAAAGACGTAAGAATTGGTGTTTATAATGCACCGAGTGATAGTCCCGATGCATCGAACGTAGATCTGTCGGCAGTTCAGCGACCACTAAATGCGAACACATGCTTTCGCAAGCTTCCGGCCCTTATCTACCATTTTTCGCTGAATCATGCTGCTACAAGCCACCGGTTTGTAACAACAGCTCCCGTGCTGCTGGCTTTCTGAACAGAGGTGGGATATTCGAGCATACCAGAATGCTGCGAGTATCAATATGTTTCTTATTTAGATGCACCATTTTCAAGTTGATAATAGCGATAATTATGGCACAGTGTAAACAAGATCGGTTTCGTAACTTCTTTAATGAACGGACGACAAATGAGTTTTCGAGTTGAGTGAAAGTTTTGCTGCGCACTTGTGTGGATAGCTTTGTCGCTATATCTAAAAAAAAAGGAATAAATTGCGATTCCCCCCCCCCCCCTTTCAAAACACAGTTAACGAAACCAACAAACAAAAGAGCCAAGGAAGGCATCGGAAACATGATTTCTTGTTTCTTTACTGCCGAGAAATAATTATGCCTCAAATAAAAGAAGTATAACTGGACGAAAAGGCACCATTTCGGTTCTAGGGATCGGAGCTCACAACGTTCGAATTCAAAGGTTGTAGGTTTGGATGACGTGGCGGATAGCCTCGCCGTGGTAGTCTAGCGGCTAAGGTACTCGGCCGCTGCCCCGCAGGTCGCGGGATCGAATCGCGGCAGCAACAGCAGCATTTTCGATATAGGCAAAAATGCTGTAGGCCCGTGTGCTCAGATTTGGGTGCACGTTGAGGAACACCAGGTGGTCGAAATTTCCGAAACCCTCCACTACGGCATCTCTTAATATCATATGGTGATTTTGGGACGTTAAACCCAAAATCAAATCATCATCTCATTGCTCACAATGTATTAACGAAAAGCTGCAGTGCTATGAATGCAGGCCTCTCTCACACACACACACACACACACACACACACACACACACACACACACACACACACCACACACACACACACACACACACACACACACACACACACACACACACACACACACACAAAACTATAATCACAGACGCATTACCATCATGTATATGGAAAACGTCCAACCACCGAGCGTTTATTCACTTTCAAACACTGGGTCAATGCCAGACGAGAATGGAAAAAAAGAATTACAGTTCATTTCCACATCTGTTGACGTCATGGATTGTTAAATAAGCCCAGTATCCGAGTGTATAAAGCTATTACGTGTGTCTCAAAGTGCTTTCAGCGTCCAAATAACGTCAGAAACACCCGACATCTCAACAACAATTTCGCGGAGAGTGTGCAACGAAAGCACGTTCAATAAGAAGGAACATTTGACTTCATTTTTGTTGCGCAACAGCGAGAGGCGCACCTTAGGATTGGAACTTCGAGTGGGGAGAGTTGTATTTCTCCTTCCGCAAACCGTCTATCTAACGCCACACTCACAACGCTCCTTGTTCTGAACTTTATTGCTGTTGCGTTCTCTGAGGCAGTCATGCGGCGTAGCACATATATAACACAAATCGTCTTTATCTGCACCCTCACGCTTGTTTCACTCCACGAATTCATTCCACATGTCTATAGTCTCCACTTCCTTTTCGTACGAGGTGAGATCGTATCGTCACGTCGTAGTGATGGTGAATAAGGTAGTGGTCAGACTGGCTGAGACAAAACTATTTAGCAAACCTGTGCCCAGGAGACTACATAACTTTAATTATAGCTGGTCAAAACTTCAAAAATTGGGCGTAGCAGCCACTTTTCTTTTTGTCGTCTGCCTGCGCGATATGATGGAGCGAAGTTGCAAATATTGTTTTGTGGGCATGTCCTTTGTGGGCATGCAGTTGTCCTCACCTGCAAAGGTGAGGACAACTGCATTTGCGTTTGCGTCACAGCCACCTGCAAATGCAGGTGGCTGTGATTTCGGCAATGAAGGCCAAACTGATTCAACTGCAATATTGCCGTTGGTTGGTTTGTTGGTCACACTGGTCGCCTTCGGTCTGGGAGGCAAGGGCGGTGGAAAAGAAGGGGTGGTAGACTTGGTGGCGCTGTAGATGCAGCTTTTGCGGCATTCTTTGACGAGCTGCGGCGATGATGATGACTCTTTCGGACGGTGCTGGCAGCCTCTTGATGCGAAGAACTGTATCTGAGCATTTGTTTCAATACCGCTATTTCGCTTTGGATTTTGGGGCACTCTATTGACGAAGCTGGATGTGACGCATGACAATTCCGAACATTTTAGGGTAGTTGCTTTGTAGTCATCCGCAGAATAGGTTTCCGCGCAACCAGGACACACTGTCTTATTTTCGCATACGCTTCTCACGTGGCCCAGCTTCATGCAGGTATGACACTGTAATTTCTTCGGTACGAAAGGTCACACAGAATGCCGAAAATGGCCCACGTGCGAAGGAAGAGAGTCGTGCGAAGGAAGAGAGTCGCCCTTGAACATTATATTGAAGCAGTGTGAGTTTCCCAAACGGACAACTATTGCGATGACGCAGGCTTCATTTGCCGGTTTGACCAGAACATCGAAGTCGGAGCTGGGAATGGCGGTATCCACATCATAGATGTCTCCAGTGACGACGTTACAGCTCACAGGAATGTATAGGCGAACTTTCATGCCACCAAGCTTGTTGACGTCGCGCAGTGTATTAAGCGTAGCAGCATGTAAAACGTCGACCACACAATACGTTCTTGCGTGTGTTTCACTCTGATGTCTGTGATCTCGTTTGGCACGAGTCCTTCCAGCATCCCGGAACAGATTTCCTGTTGAGGCGTTTCATGTTACCGTGAGGTACCTCAGGGACAAAAAGGATAGTGTTTGTCACGGGTATCCTTTGCACTCTGTCGTTCAACGTACTCGACGACGAAGATGTTGTGATGTTCCGCCTCATCGCTTTACGGCTCAGCCCCAGCTCAAAGTCGTCGTCGTCAGAAGGCTCTTCGCTGCTCATTGAGTAGACATCAGTGCCCTCGCTGTCGTAGTCGCTGTAGAGTGCCGTACGCTTCCTGATGTGGCCACCGCCGACGCCGCCGTACTTGGCGGACGTCCGTGGAGATCCACGTTCATCACCGACGGACCACGGATTTGATGTTCGCAAAGTTCACTTACAATTAGGCAAAAAAAAAACCGGAAAACCTACTGAAACAGCGTTCTGCCAAGCAAACACTTCATCGTCGTCCATACGACTGAATTAAGTTTTAAAATTTCAGCGACTCGTGGAAAATGCATGCCGTGAAGACCCTGAACCGAACTTGTAGGATGTCATCAAAGAGGCAATAAGGGAAGCTTCCTGTCTCCTCCCGTTCACTGGCAAGCGTTCAGATTTTGACGTTGAACTGAAAAAACTATGTGCGCTTCACCGAAGGGCGGAAAGCAGATACAGACGGATGAAAGCAATATGGGACTTGAGGCTCGTACGACGCATACAGAAAAAGGTCCAACGACGTTTAGACAAACTTGAACAGGAACACTGGAAATCATTCTGCGAGTCATTGGATCCCCGAAAGCCGTTGTGACGCATCTGGAGCACTATTCGTGGCCCGCGTCTACTCCCCAACAAGACATCCTTTCATAACTTTAGCCCTACATTTAGGCCGCACTTAACTTGCAGTGGCGAATGAGTTTTGTACGCGAATCACTGGTGTGTACGCCATGTCCGCTTGCGCCGTTAAGAGTGTTTTCCCTGAGCCCCGCATCTCCGAAATGGGCAATGTTTTCACTATAGAAGAACTTGACGCATATTTGGCGGCTTACCGACGACCATCTTCACCGGGACCTGATGACATCCCCTACGCCACTCTAGCTAACCTTCAACTGGAGGTGAAGGAACAGCTGTTATGCTATTAGAACCACTCATGGCAGGCGGGAATTATTCCCCTGGAGTGTAAGATAAGTCGACTTGTTCCAATGCTCAAACCAGGAAAGTCACCATTTGATTTGACATCATTCCGCCCTATTGGCCTAGCAAGTTGCGAAGGAAAATTCATGGAAAGGATCATACTTACACGCCTATAATAGTATCTCGAGCGCTACAACGTGTACTCAAGCTGCATGACGGGTTGTCGGCGAGGTAGGTCACCTCTTGACAACGTGATTAATCTCACAACATTTATCCAGCAACAAAAGAGCCTCAAGCGCATACCACTGACACTCTTCCTCGATGTCAAAGGGGCATATGATAACGTAACACATGAAACCATCCTATAGACTCGTTGGAGGCTGTCGGAATTGGTGGTCGGATGTTCCAATGGATCCAGGATTATTTGATTAGAAGGTCCTTTTTTGTACAAACCGAAGATGGACCGACCACCAATCACTATACCTCTAGTAGCATCCCTCAGTGTGACGTATTAAGCCCTACTTTATTTAACCTCGTGATGGTAGGCCTCCGTGAAATCCCGCCCAGTACCATCCACATATCCATATATGCTGACGATATTTGTTGATGATCTTCTGCTGTAACTCGTCTGCAAGTACGTGCAAGATTCCAGCAGGCTGTCACTCTGACGTGCTCGTATCTCCGCAAACAAGATCTGTCCGTCTCAACGGAGAAATGTGCATTGGTTGCTTTTACTCGCAGAGCCATGACACAATACCCCGTTTCCATCAATGGACAAAATATTCCATACAAGAAGAACCGTCGCTTCCTAGGTGTGAATATTGACAGGCAACTTTCGTGGAGTGTCCGCTGCAATTACCGGAAGAGAAGGCTAAGTTACATCCTCCATATAATGCGATTCCACTGCGGAAAATCTTGGTATTTATCGATAAGATTAATGATGCATCTATACAGGGCATTGTTTCTGCGATTCTTACGCTACAGCTTGCCGTTACTGGCAAGTACATGCCAAACGAACATCCGCACCCTCGAAAGTCTGCAAGGACAAACACTATGCGTGTGCTTAGGATTGCCGCGATGCACTTCAACCTACGGGATATTATGATCGCAAGAGAGCATCCGATTTAAACATACATCACCACTGAAAATTTAAGAGCCCACATAAGACACTTCTGCTGAGTTCCCTGTCACCATATTGCTGTGTTACTACTTCAGAGACCACAAGCGATGTTCTTAAAGATCATTTCTGCTCATACAGAATGCCTTACACCACGCTCCACTCCAGCAACAAGACCACCGTCACCTACATGGTGCCTACAACAACCACAGGTGTGCCTCGATATTCCGGGAATTACGAACAAGAGCCGTCGCTTAACAGAGGTCCCGCGACAGGTGGCATTGTCGCTACTCAACGAGAAGTACGGCCAAAGGACCCACATTTACACCGATGGATCAGTCTCGGCTGACGGCTCCACAGGTGCTGTTGTCATCCCGACGTACCAGGTCACTATAAAGTTCAAACTGTCCAATAGGACAACATCCACAGCAGCGAAGCTTGCTGCCTTACGTGTTGCTATACTTTATAACGCGGAAGCTCGGCCTCAAAAATGGGCTGTGTTCTGCGACTCTAAGGCATTCCTCCAGAGCTTGCAATCAGCTTTACGAAAAAGGGTGCACCAACAACTAGTGAATGAAATAAGAGAAGTGCTTCACGGAGTTTTATCGAAAGGACATGACGTGGTGTTCCATTGGTTACCGGGACATTGTGGCATTGTCGGTAACAATCCTGCTGATGATGCTGCCCGATCCGCCCACGCGGACGCCCAGACAACCCCAATACTCTTGTCCAGAACCGACGCTGCAAGGGGCCTTCACTCGTTCCCTAACACTATGTCGGAAACTTGGGTGAGTGACCCCAGTGTCGGGAACCGCCACCTACATAAACTGGACCTATCGAGAAAGCTTCAATCTCCATCGGACCTATTCCGCCAGGATGCAACTTTACTGCGTCGCCTGTAGTTAGGAGTAGCTTTCACGAAGGCGTACTGCTTTCGCATAGGAATGGCGGAGAGCTCCCGATGTGAATCGTGCGACACTGACGAGACAATAGAACATCTACTGTATTCGTGTGATCGTTTTGCGAGCGAACGCAACTTGCTACGTCAAACTTTAGAGACACTTGATAGTAGACCTTTTTCCGAAGAGAAGATCCTCGGCTCATGGCTCTATGCGTCGCAGGCCAGCAAAGCGACGCGGGCATCGGTAGGTTTTCTAAAGACGACTGGACTACGCGACCGCTTATAAGCGTGCAATGAACAAGGTCACATGTACCCACACGTTGCCCTTCACTTCTCTCTTTCTTCTCTTTTAATCCCCTCACCGCTTCCCGCAGTGGAGGGTAGCAAACCAGACATGCGTCTGGTCGACCTCCCTGCCTTTCATTGCTTCCCTTCCTCCTCCTCCTCCCCCTCCCTCCTCCTCTTCCTCAGACGTATGGCAGAAATACAACTGCCACTCATGCACAATAGCTTAAGATTTGTGCGACTGTACAAGGAATACACGCTGTACACGTGCATCCCCGATCACAGTCGTCGGTCGTCGGTAATCTGATTGCCGGTGGAGCATGTCATCTTCTATACACGAATCGTCAAAAATTCCAGCTTTATCGCTGCGGCTCGCGTTAGCTCCAGAGAATAAACTACCCTACCCGTGTTTCGAGCGCAATCTTATCATAACGGTCTCAAACAGTCAACGAGTATCCTAAACATTGTGGCGCGGCCTGCACCAAGCGACGGTCAGATTTGCATTTTTTGTGTGGGTGAACTGCGATCACATCAATATAACGAAACCAATGCAACTGGTAAAAAAGGTAATAATATCTGAGGTTCTAAGCTTCAAAACCACGATGCGATTATGAGCGACGCCATAGCGAAGAGCTCCGAAATTTTAGATAATTTGGTGTTCTTTAACGCGCACTGCCATCGCACGGTACACAGGGCTCTACCAATTAGCCTCTGCAGAAATGCGAACGCCACGACTGGGATCAAACCTTCAACCTTCGTGTCAGCAGTCAGGCACCGTAACTACAGATACACTAGGGCAAACACATGCTAAAATACAGTGACTGAAAAATAAAGGACAAACGGTGGCTGAAAGCGACTGATTTGATTGCGTTTGCCGTCGTCCTCTGCGCTGTGGACCAGACCATCACGATCCACGCGCAGCACTTTGCCTCTGTGTCTCGAATACAATAACTCCAACGTCAAGCCCGCAGACCCGGAATTCGACGAATAAAAGAGGGTCATCACGCCGATGATCGACCACCGTCTCTAGCGGCGGCCAATAAGAGGCGGACAGACAACTATCGCCGCCAAGGGGCGAATACACATAGGAACTCAATTCGCTTTTTCGCGAAAGACGCTGCTGCGCACGCGCGGAAACTCGCCACGAGAGATATCGGAAGAGATTACGGCCCCACGCGTTTCCGCACTCAGAGAGTCTTCCATTATATGTATAGCACAGGTACGTCGGGTTATTATCCATCTTTCCATTTCGCTCTGTTCCTCCTCCTGTATAGCGAATAATCACTGGAGGAGCGGGACAAACACTACACATGCTAGAGGGTACACGCTACTGGAACGTCGTGTACGGAGACGAAATCATTGGTTGCGGACGGCCGAGATTTCTTTTTGTGTCTGGCTTTATTGCGCGCTGCCTAGTCAGGCCACTCAGCCGCCGTAGTTCAACGAATTGTGAGTAGGCTAAACCGTCTGACCTCGTGGCTCTGTGCCGTCCGAGTAGGCTGAAGTCCTGCGCATGCCACGATGTACTACAGTGAATGCGTGGCGCGGAGGGTATTAAAATAATTAGGAGGGGCTCCTGAAAGCTCAATAATAGGTGTACTACGCCCATCTGTCCATTCTTACCGCCACGCTGCCATCGTCATGCCGACGTCATCATATTATTACTTCGACTGACCAGTTCACTGTATCGCCATAACTTTGGGTGTCATTATAATTTTCCTAATATAACTATAAGTATTTCGTCGGTCCATTCATCAATTCATAGCAGATATCACACATGTCCCTAATTTTGTAGCCTCAGAGTGACAAATGATAGGCCTGTATTTTAATCAAGAAATCATACGCAGAAGCATCTGTGAGCCACCACGGCCGCGTTATTTTCTGCATCCAAGATATCAGTTTAAGCGCGATAATAGGCCCCAGTATACAGTGGAAGTGCTGTAACAGCGACGGAAAGCATAGTTATAATAACGCAGACAGATCTATTTGTAGATAAAGCGTGTGATTGATATAATAACACGAATAAAAAGCAAAACGTTTCGACTGCCACACGGTGGGTCCACCGCAGTCGTGTAGATGTTACGGGACTCGGCTACTGACCTCGAAGGTGGCCGGTTCAATCCCGCTCGCGGCGGTCTCATTTCAACAGAGTCGAAACGCTAGACGGTCGTGTTCTATGCCAGTGCAGGCCAAAAAACTCCGGACGGCCATAATTTCCGGAATCCTCCACTACGGCACTAATCGTATCATGGTTTCGGCACGCAAAGCCGCAGATACTATTATCCCCAACGGTGGTAACAGTAATACTTAAAGAAATACAGAGACAGAGGTGCGCATCGATATCAGTTACCTACCCTATGCGCTTTCGTTGCGCATATATATATATATATATATATATATATATATATATATATATATATATATATATATATATATATATATATATATATATATATATATATATATATATATATATATATATATATATATATATATATATATATATATATATATTAGCGCAGTTTGCACAAGGTCACGTAGCCTAAGGCTCGGCCACATCGGAGCTTGTGTGAACGTTTCAGCGTCTCTTCTTAAGCATCCATACAGAACTCTTGGGTGGTCACTGAGTGCGCGCCAGTTCACGATGATGATAATTTTATATGTACGACACACACCTAACCTTGACCATAACAGCTGCGCTGTAAAAAAAAAGAAAAGGAAAGAAGAAATTACCGAAAGCTGGCTTTTCCCTTCAAACACCTATTATGCGGAGAAAACACCTCTTCAAAGTGAAGGACGACGAGCTATGGTGCGACTCTCCGTTATTAAGGCGAAAGCATTAGGTGCCTCATCAAAAGCGCAACCTGACTGTCGATGACGTCGACATCAGTGATGGTAAAGATCGTCAGGTGATGACGTCTCCCTGTGAAGTCACTCTAGCGTCAGAAGTCGTGAAAATTTGTGAAGTCATAGTGACGTGACTACAACGTCACATCGCATGACGTCACATGCTGAAATCATCACATGCCATGGTCGCTTGGTCAAAGAGCCCAATAAAGGAGGCACCGCAAGAACCATATAATAATAATAATAATAATAATAATAATAATAATAATAATAATAATAATAATAATAATAATAATAATAATAATAATAATAATAATAATAATAATAATAATAATAATAATAATAATAATATCTGGTTTTGCGTCCCAAAACTAGGAGATAATTATGAGAGACGCCGTAGCGGAGGGTTCTGGAAATTGCGACCGCCGCGGTCGAGATTGAACTAGTGTCCTTCGGGTCAGCAGCGGTCAGCAACCGAGCACCATAACCAATGCTCCACAGCGGTGGACGCAAAGCCACGTGAGGTGCAATAACGCTTCCCATTCCTCCAATCGCGGAGGCAGTGTGATACCACGTTGGAAAATTTTCGTCCGGGGTCAATACAGTCTACTGAGAACAAAAACAAGAGAAAAGTGTTTGCGCCTTCCAGTTGCCTTAGGCAAAACTATGCTGGACTATGTAACTTTCTAACCACATAGCGTGACTGAGAAGGTTGAAAAAAAGTGTTGAAGAAGGTATCTGGCAGCATCGTATAATCTGGTTGCTTAGGAAGCGAAACAGAGCGAAAAAATGCTCGAAACAGGCAATACAACCCGTGACTTATAACGCTGCGAGAATTCACTTCGACAATCCGTCCCACAAATGGTTCCGATGATGTCACACAAATTGTAATACCTTGCTCCTGGCGACAGCCTTATGCTTCCCAACTCTGGTATGGTCGTGAGCTGCCTATAAACACGTCTCTTTCCAATAATAAACATCCCCGAGTTTACCTTGCAGAAAAACAATACGCTCTTGATTCAATTGTGTAGGACTTCAAGGATTAAAACTTTATCCGGGGAGCAAGACAAGAGCATCTGCTTTCTCGTAGCCCTTGTGTTTGCGTTGTAATATTAAACACCAACAGTGAATGTTGTAAAAAAATAACGAGGGGAGTGTAAGGAAGAAATAAGGCCACATGGCCCATAAGCATTCACTTTAGAGAACTCGAAGGCAACACGTGTCTTCTTCCAATTTTTCTTCTAACCCAATTGTATAGATTCCCACCCCCTTGAAATCTTTCTTCACCTCCCACTGTTTCGAACTGCCTACAGATCCGCCCTACTTGTGATGACGTCACCATGGCTTGACGGCTAACAATTTGGCGATCACTGACATCATCGCTCTGACAAGATCGCGTAGGCCTTAGACGAGACTTTGCAGAACCTTACGAAACCGCAAGATACTTTGAGAGACGGTAAGGTCTCGCAAAGTATTGCGCAAGTCTCACGAATAGGAACGCAAACATAGCTGATTCAGGCTTTAGTATCAAAGAAGTGAAACACACTTTGATCTTTAACCTTTCAATACACGTTCAGTTTTTATGCTCTCGATGTGTCCACCAAAACTGGTTTCTTGGTCAGAAACAGAAAAACAACAACACTCAGACCTGCTGGAGTGGAAGAAACATAGAGATAGGAAATCAACGGAAGAACTCCACAAGAGTGATATGCAAAAGCACCGCTCATTGAGTTATAATTCAATAAAAGAAATGTTAGATGTGAAACAGCTTAACCGTGTACCTCGGAACTACAACAAAAAGTGTCGTAAAATTTAGTGTGTTGGTTGCCTACAAAGAACCTTATAATAACGTGACATTTATAAAATCAGATCAGCGGGATGAAACCCGCACCATGCTCCGGTTTCTTCGCAGAAATTGCACAACGTGACATTTTCGCCCCAGTGTTACGTTACAATTTCCAGCGAGTGCACCACGCGCACTCAATCGTATTTACCTTCCGCACAAAGTGTCCCTCCGAAAAGTTAAAGCCAATTCTCTCTTTCTAAGCCCACCAGAAAAGCCTCGAATGCAATCCAGTACGAAAAGAAGTTGTGCTGTCGACACCAAGCTGCTTTGTCGGCACAAAATTTTACGCGTTATTTTTATATGTAAAAAAGGAAGGAACGACAACAAAGCAGTTCTTTCTCAAAACAACCCAAAGATGAGCATGCGGTGGCAACAGTCGGTCGCCTTCGATTGCGACACACCTGATAATTGTTTCTGCAACGCAACAAAAAAAAGAAAATAGGAAAGAACATAATTCAAGAAGTAAAGGTCAAGAGAACATGGAGCTTCGAGATGATGAAAAAAAAAAAAAACTGCCTTACCTCGGGAAAACAATCTCTCGGAATGTTGGCAAGGGTGCGGCTCTCGTATTGTATTTATCTGTTCGCAGAAGAGCACAGCGAAAGCCACGACTCTTGCGAAAAATCCTCAAAATTTCTCTCTCCCTCTCTTTCTCTCTGCGCAGTAGTGTTTACGGGACCGGTGTCCTCGAAGAGACGAAAAAAAAAAAAAAACCAGCCCAACTGCCTCGCGGACAGCGAAGTGGCCAAAACTGGTCTAGAAACACGCGTGGCTTCATTTCTCGCGAAAAAACAGCTGTACACACCGAAGGCCCGTATGCCGTCTCCAGACACTTTTTTTCTCGCCGCAGGAAAGAGAATCGATGGGAAAACTTTAGGGTCGGCGGCAACATAACGAAAGCAAATACGTACAAGAATCACTGGTTGAACAGTCCTGCTGCGTAGATTTTTCACCGTGTTTGTTTTTGGTGAAAATAAAGCTATTTGATTGATTGATTCATTGATTTCTTGATTGATTTATTGATTGATCGATTCATTGACTAGAGATTGCTTGAATACCTTACGAAAATAACGAATCTGTTTCATCTTCTTGTTTGTTTTTCAGTTCGCCGAAGCGATTCCCAGGTCATGGGTAATCTCGAAACTGTTTACAGAGAGAGATAAAGAGAGGTTATCTCGCATTGCGCCTAGCATGCTGCACCAGGTATATGTATCAGAGCATTCTTGGACAATTCGTTCGACTTACATTTGAGGGTACTAAAAGCACCACGCGTTAGGCGGTAGTTACGTGGTATTTAAAAAAGTTAGCACAATCTAAAAAAATAACAACTAATCAGAGGTATTATCTTCGAACAGATAAAAAATTACATCTTTCTGAGCAAGCGCTACTACTTTTGTACTGAGGACTTCTCGCTAAAGAATTACTATTTAGAAAGTTCATCAACCAACCTTTGTTGAATAGTGAGCTTGGCGGGCTCGAAAAAATACCTTGACGTGCCTTTTGTGAGTCAGAACAATACTGCACTAATTAATGACGCACAGAGCCTACGTTTAATTTCTGAATGCATGGTGCTTCTAAGTTGAAACACCCTGTTAAGGAAAGCAAAAAGGAAACTGTTTGTTTGCTTTTGTTTGTTTAAAAACGAACTCAATACCTACTTAGCAGAGCTCAGATAGTTCAGTAACATTATTTAGTGTCTCCACATCGCCGTTCAGGCTGGTGTGAGTACAGATATGTAATTTAAGACTCAATTCAATAGCGACGGGTTTGGAGGCACGTGTACTTTGTCAATAATTCCCGTCTAACACACGCATTCATAACGTAGTTGAATACAGCTGCCCACATTAACTATGAAAAACATCGGAAGGTGCTTTCTGCTCTAAATTAATTTCTTTCTGGGTCAAGCCTCAACAGAACTATGACAGAGAACTTCATTTAGCATTTGTTCTTTTTATTCGTAGAGAAATATGCACTTATACTAACGGGCAATGCAGTGCTTATTCCAAGTAATTTTTTTTTTACATTTCGTGTTGCGTTATTCTGCGGCATATAGACATTTTTGACATCCTTGATACAAATGATCTTAAGTCACTGAAAGTATTGCATAGTCAACAAAGCAAAAAAGAGAGAATAGACAAGATTACAGAGGTAAAAAAAGTCAGAGATTTGCCGCAAAGGCGAAGCAATGAACGCGATAGCAACAAATTGGAAGGGTACGCGCCGAATGGCAAGCAGATCGAAACATGCCCCGCGTTTCTCACGCACAATTGACGCACGAAACGTACTCACAGGTACAGGTGAACGCGAATAAGCGTCTCAGTTATTACTTCGCTGTCTCTGAAAAGCACGCCCTTTTAGTAAATAGAGGCTGTGCAACGATTGCAGTGACCTCTGTGCGCCGCGTAACTACAACAGAATCGTTTTAGTGCAAACCCAACGCCAGCGAAGACGTATGATCCGCCTCATCGGGAGATAAGGGCGCGCGATTGAGCGTACACCCCCTTACTCATAGCTTGCCGTTTAAACGTTCAACGAGGTGCCCCTCGGTGGCTTAGTGGTTAACACCTCGCCATCGCGACGCGGAGGTCCCACGTTCGATTCCGGGCGCCGGAGTCTCTTTCTGAATTTTTTTCTTTCTTGTATTTTCATATATATATATATATATATATATATATATATATATATATATATATATATATATATATATATATATATATATATATATTACGAGCGCGCAGCTGATTAATAGTCCCTCGTATACAACCTAATGACACCAAGTCTGCCAGTACGAGACCCTCATTATTGAATAAGGGAAAGAAGTGTATACTTAAGGGCTCGTTTTTCTGTGTTTTTGACACAACATTAATGAGATCTAACAGAGAGTGATGCCAAAGAATGTACAGGAGAAGTTATTAGAACCAATGGAATGTAAATAAGAAGAAAGAAAAGTGGGTGAAAAAGTTACCAGCCGTGAGCAGGAATCGAACCTACGACCTTCGAATAACGCGTTCGATTCTCTAAGCACTATAAGTTCACGTGCTACGTGACGCCACACATGCGCATGAAAAAGAGTGTTTCACACTCGTCGCTTGGCTTGTAGATGGCGCTGACTGACACTCCTACTTCAAAATTCACATATAAACCCCAAAAAAGTGGATCGAGGGAAGGCCGCTGTGATAGCTCAGTGGTTAGATCATCGAACGCGTTATTCGAAGGTCGTAGGTTCGATTCCTGCTCACGGCTGGTAATTTTCTCACCCACTTTTCTGTCTTCTTATTTACATTCCATTGGTTCTAATAACTCCCCCTGTACATTCCTTTGCATTACTGTCTGTTAGATCTCAATAATGTTGTGTCAAAAACACGGAAAATTAAGACCTTAGGTATACACTTCTTTCCCTTATATATATATATATATATACTTGACAACGGACGGCGACGCCCACGCCGACGCTGACGGCAAAATCCATCGGAGACTGTCCATATTGCTATTGTAATACAAAATAGTACAAAAATCAGCGTAACAGTGAAGTAATGCAACAGGGTTCAAGTGTTTAGAGTAAAGTATGCCTCGAGGCCCTGAGGGCATCGTACATAGAAGGCTTGACCACTAGGCACGTTCGAGACCGCGCATTTAGCGCATACATAAAAAGGTCTGGTTTACCCGGCGGTGGAACTGCTGTTACACACACGCGTGGCCTTTGCTCAATTAGGAATGGAATAGAATGTAATGAAAAAAAAAACTTTATTGTCGAACAAATAGGAGCGACTCACACAAAGCCCTGATAAGTAAGCTGTGCGCCGTGCCTTGTTGCGCTGCATTTAACGAGAGAGAAAGCGACGAGCACGCATTCTAGCCTGATTGGAGCATGTCGCATGACTTTCCAAACTAAATATCTCAAAAGAAACAAAGGTCCGAGAAAGACTAGTGGTGTATGCACGACCTGGATCTCATACTGTTGCCACATTCAATGTTCTGCGTTTTCTTGCTTACCAAATGTCAGAGGGAATATGTCATTAAAATTTAAAAAAATGCTGCGCCCCCACCGAAGCCTGACAGTGAAAAATCACGCAGAAGTCGCGACAGTCGACGTTAATTTGCGTTATAGAGCGGGCCAGAGTAATGCGGGAAAAGGCATCTTATTTTTATGCCCTTCTACTTTGCGGCAAGTGTGGTAAAGACATACAAAAAATCACTTATTATTCTACGCGACAAATGTTTATGAATATGCACTCCAGATACCCGATAAAGCCACTTCATTTCAAAAGAAAACTTTACTCCTGAGCTTCATGTACGCTTCCTGCTACGTTTGCTCGAGTGGCAATACGTGGTTGCCGTGTATTTGCAGTAGTGTGCAGTGTCAGCGAATTCTCTATACACAGCAAGACCAGGAACCCGAACAAACACAAGAGGCGTCACAGTCAACATTTAGATAGTTTCTTTCGACAGCCTCTAACAACTATTGTAAATTAGGTTTTTTTTTGTTTTTCGCTTTTCAGTTAAACAAGACCTTTCAGAGTAAGCACATGAAGCATTCCAAGTTCAAATTATCTTTCTCGTTCTCACTGTTCGAGATAGATGCCATGGCCAGACGCGCAAACAGATTGCACGCGGTGCTACATAGTCCGTGGCTCACGCTCTATTTCCTACACAAAACGCCGCTGAGAAATTAATGCGCTCGACGGAGCAAGCAGCGGCCCGAGGTACGCATTCATCGCGCGTTCGCCTTTCCCGCACTTACGTACTCGGCGTAGGCTTTATATACACACCCCCTCGAAGATTCAACGAATACGCCTCAAGTGCAGCTCAAATTTCATCACGAGTGTTGGGATGATAGTGCGTGCCAAGGGCATAATTACTACGGGGCTTGGCAACCTGTCAAAGCCTAGCGGCGGGCGTAAATGACTATGAGATGTGTTTCGCAGTGTGTGGCTTCGCCGCACAAAGAGGCTTTACAGGGAGAAGCCCGCCGAAGAAACGCCTTTACGCGTGCGTAAATGTGTGCTTTTTGAGAGTGATGCTCGTGAGGTAACAATGGAAAGAGTAATAGTATTTAAGATAAACACACATTTATGCGTAGAACGGTATTAACCTGCGTCCTCTTCATTACGGTACCGGTGCTCGAGCGATTACACCTGTGCGACATCAAAGCTGCGTTGACGGGATGTAATCCCTCTGGACACTGCGCTCGGGGTAAGTACGCTGAACGACGTCGCCTGCAGCGTCTTGTAATGGGATAATCCCGAAGAAAGATAGCGTGTGGGACTGGTGGTGACAGAACCCGTACACGAATGTTATTTCCACCCTCCTTCCTGTCGCTGTTTCTAACACGTGCCAGCTGCATCATACATTGGTGAAATTTGAGATGTTTTCTTTTCTCTTCCCAAATTGAACTGCGACAATCCGAAATGGCTATTCCTTTTCCGAGTGTCGTTGCTCCGATAATTCAGAGGGCCTCATGTTGCACGCAGCATTGCAACTATACTTACTTTTTTAAGCGGAAAAAAATATAGAGTAAACAGCTGCTTTCCTCTAAGAGGATTGTGAGCATGAGATTACGTGCACCAACGAAATATACATATTTACCGTCATTTTTGTGTGCTAGCAGCCTTTGTATCTAGTCTTTTTGGAAGTGAATTGTCGCTGTATGCTTACGAGAAGTACGGCGTTGGAAGGTCATGCGTTCGACGTAAGGGAAATGTCGTAGCAGATATTGCCTTAAGATGAGCTTACGTGCGTTGGGCACACGGGTTAATCGCTACTGTTTTTTTCTCTGTTTTTTTACTGAATATTGGCTTAGTATGGACGGAACAGCGCTTGCCAATGTCACGCGTTTTGCGGCATTGCTGCGTGATCGCGTGCGTGTGAGAAAGGACGACAGAGCGGCATAGAGATTAAGGTTTAGCATCGATTCAATCGCCGCATTCTCCCGAACCCACCATCCAGTTCGTTGCTGGTGTTATTACATTTTCCCCCAGTTTTTTTCTTCTCTTACGCACATTCCACTGACAAAAGTGCGCTCTTCGACTCAGTTCACCCTTCGCCATCGCTCACCCGGCCTGCCTATATGGAGTGCCCCACTCTCTCTTCTTCTCCGCGGACTTCAGTCAGACACCTCGTACATTGTCTCGTGTGAAGTTCGCCTGACTTCATGCGTCCAACCATTTCCGTGCAGCGCTCGGCTAGAGCTAAGACGGTCCGTTACAGCCACCTCATTACCAGGAAACACGTTCACGACGGTTGTCACCCCGCTGCCCGTCTTTGTCTCACTCCTACACGTTTTCTCTCCGAGAGACTCATCAACGGCATTGTGCTATACCCTTTCGCGTGTCGCGTACCAGTAATCGCGCGCCGGCAAATCATGCGCGCACGCGAGCACTGTAATAAGGTCCGGCCGGATCACAAAGGTTCCGTACAGTACAGCTAAGTCGCGGAGAGCCGGTTACGACAGCCCGCTAGTTTGGGCCGGCGACTACAGATATGCTGCGCTGAACTATAACGTCAAGGGGGGGCTACGCTAGGAGACTCTCGAGGGGGGCGTCGCTTTCCCTGGGAACCGCCGAGCGCGGAGACTGATAAAACCGCGTCGGCAGCCACGGCGACATCGGCTCTCTCTCGCACCGCTATTTGTCACGGCTCGATGGGCCACACCGGACACAACATCCGAGTCCGCCCGCCCACCCCACTTGCCTGGCCATTGTCCTTGGCGAGGAAAAAAAAGAGCAGGGGCTATTTCAGTGTACAGGGGATGCCGACACGGCAGCACGGAGCCCCCAGCCGATTTCGATCCGTCTAGCTGCTTCGAGTGGAGATTGCTTCTCCCCGCGCGGTCGCTCGACCGCCCCCCGGTATAGGCTTCATTTGTTCTTTGCCTTTAGCGTCCACGGCCTCGGCTACAGCCAGGGTCCCGGATTACAGTTGAGCTTCACTAGGCAAGTTGTAAATCACCGCCTTTAGCTGTTGGTCGCACGGAGCTGCCTAATCCAGAAAGTGCGACATGCATGTAGATTGCAATGCTTTCTCTAGGACTACTGTACTCTCCCTCATTTCACGTATACAGTTACTTTATATATTGTCCCTGCGTAAAGGGCAGTAATCTTACAGTTTCATCTTTACAGTCCTACTTTCTTCTAGTGTGGCGAGGCAGTTAGGCATTTCATTAACTCTCATATACTCCTCCTACTTATTTATATGTGCCTTTATAACAATAAAAAGGGCACCACAAGGTTTATAGCTATCATAGAGTGTGGCCTAATGAGGACTGAGTGTACAGGATCTACTGAGTAAATGTATTTCACCCGGGGAATCAGCCCACACCAAGGTCCGATTCGGAACTGCAAGCACCCGCTAATAAATAATTAATGAAAATCCGTAATAGATATGGTTAAGTCGGTCGATCCGAGGTCATCTACAGGTCGAAATCGAGAGAGACATGCCAATGGGCTAAGTGCAGTCGAAGATCTGTAACCACTGCTGACATCTTATTCTGTTTGATTTAAATGTCTTCGTGCACATACGGTGTGCAAAGAAAATACGAAAAATACGTATTGAAGGACACACGTGCACTATCGGTCTATACTTTATTGGGATTTTTTTTTTGCCACACGTTGGGACCAAAGGTCAAAGCTCTGCCACTTTTTTTTATTGTTATGATTGCGCGTATACACCTCGTTCACAGCGAAATAATCGATCCTATATGACGGCGATGTCACTTTCGAACTACGCGAGCCTAATTTATCTCGCCGAAAAATGAATCTTTTATTGCAGGTTTGCGCACAAGTCACAGGTACAATACATCACTTAGCGGCACTGCATTTGTCTTATACCGAGCTCACAACGACAGAAATGCATGAAAACGAGCAATAAGTTGACTGGGCAGACCTTATACAATACATTTTTCAATACATGTCACGGTAGAAGCGACGTCCCATTTGTTGTGTTGACGCACTTTTCTATCATGCGAATGTTGACACGCCGTCTGCGATTGCGAGAGTGAACAGAGCAAGATACAGCCAAGTCTGCGCGTCGCCACACGCTGAATTAATGTGTACATAAGTAAGTGCGACCACACTATATATTGAATTATGTCTGAGAGCCCAGTCAACACGTTTCGGTGGTTCAGCCGAATATGTGGTATGCATTCCAGTACAAGGTGTCACTGCCCGACAGACATAGAAAAAAAAAGAAAGAAAACGAGCCAACGAACTGGGATCAGATGTCTCTGTTTGCAGAAGTTATGGCGAATTTGCCCCAAATGCAGTTCTTCCATTATTGAACATACGCACGAGGTAATCTGCTGGTGTACAAAGACGTTGTTATGTATGATCGTCTGTGGAGAAGATTACACGGCTCCATAGAGCGGGATTGAATGCGTGTGCCTGGAAAACATAGGCAGTTTACTCAAAGCTGCTGCATTGCTTCAGAGCTTATAGGGTTCGCCTGGAAGTCGACCGTCAGATACCAAAACATATTATACTTCCCTCAAACGACGTAACAGTGAAATATATTAAGTCTTTTCATATATAGCGCATACTTACCGTTAAAACAGTGGCTAATGGGCAAACGTCACTTTCAGGCGTGCACTAACGTAATCCACGTATCACTTGTAATAAAGACGAGCTGTAGACAGCGTGCAAGTCATGTGGAAAATGCTTCACTACAGGTCTTCGTGTACAGGTACTTCAATATGTCATGCTCTACTTGCTTTGCGTGTATTTGCAAATCACTTATAGCGACAATACAACCACAGAAGCGATCATATTGCTTTGAGTACATAGAGAGTAAATGAGTCGAGGTGGATTCACTCAGTGTGTTATCCGATTCTCTTTCACCGGCTGGTGGTGGGACGTGTGCGTTTTCTGGAGACACTAGAACACCCCATTTTCGCATTAAGGGTTTCAAGTAACGTGCAAAGTGTAGTATAAGGAGTGAAACATAGAAATACGAAGTGTGCTTAAGAAAGCCGCGGTGACTGCGGTCTCTAAATGACGGCACTGCGCCTATAAGCAGGAGGAAAAAATGAAGAAAGGAAAGGCGGGGCCTTGAAGCGTGCGTACAGCGCTACACGCTGATAAGGCGTAGTAGCTGGTCCACCGTTATCGCGTCACTCTATTCATTGCCGCAGCCGACTATGCCAGGGGGCAAGTCTTGCTCCGCTTACGCGGCAAAGGACGCCGCCGAAAGTAACAGCGCGCCTTCGGCGCGGAGGAAAGTGATGCGTATCATTGCCCTGTACAGCGCGTATTCACCGACAAAGGCACAGATTAATGGTACGCGGCTGCTTCGCCTCCCGAGTTTCCGCGAAGCACCCTCCTGTGTGATGAGAATTTCTACGTCTATACGCATTCGGCCAGCCATGGCCGAGGCGTCATCCGAGCAGCCTCTATAGACAACTGTGAAATCACCTTGAACAACCTTCTTCCAAGGCACTTTTCTTCTCGCCGACCCCACGCCCACCCGCGCCTTGTGGTCCTCGCCGCTAAATCTCTCTTGCCCGTTATTCTTCGATCACCCGACGTTTTTCATCGTCTATCCCTCCGCGGGAAAGCGGCGATCTTTAAGGCGAGGAACAGATGCTGTTCGAGCTATTCGGACGGGCCAGCCCTCGCTCGCTGGATTCCGTGCAGACCTTTGGTGCCATCGCGATCTCCGACGACAGCGGCCGACTGGGTTGGTCCTACTTCACCTCACGCCGCCAGTCGCCTACGACGACAACAGCGTAGCTCTGGCCGACTGGATTAGCTCTACGCCATCTTCTGTCGCCGAGAAGAAGTTGGTGGTAGTGGTTAGAAGAGGAGAAAGGCGCCTAATTTCTGCATCCCGGTCGGGAGCGCGGCGCAGTTCCTGCGACAAGAGCTCTCACCAGTGGTGCCCCGTCCTCGGATTTCTCCAACCGTGTCCATCTTTCCCGTCTTCTCCTCACTTCCGTCGCTCCCTGTCCGGGCACCTCGCTCTCTCCTTCCTTCCTTCCTCTCTCTCTCTCTCTTTTACCTTTTAAGCCTACCCTTTTATTTCCTTCTTTACCCCGTCCTTTGTGAGCTACTGTTGAGGTGCCCTCCCCCTGAGAGACAGTTACGGGGCTCACTTTTCTCTTCTTTTTATTTGAAATCACTCCCCCCCCCCCCCCCGGGCCAACGAGAGGTTCAGGGAGAGATGTACGTTGAACCCCGCACCAGGATCGCTTTCATTGATTCCTATTCCTAACACGTTCTGAGAACATGGGTCTGTTCTTTTCCCGCTTTTTCTTGAATGCGCGCAATGTGTACATATGAGCGCGCGCACGCGATGCGCCCGCGGAGCTCGAAGTTTCCAGCAATCCGAATCCCGTGGGAGCGAACGTACGGGCAGTTGTGGGGAACGCTCGCGTAAAAGGTAAATTACCCTCTCTAAAAACCCAAAAACAAGAAGAAACGAAGAGACTAACAAGGTTCTGTAAGAAGATGGAAGTTTCGCGATTGCCGCAAGCAACGGCAAGCGTCTCGTACGTCGCCAGTGTGCGAGATTTCCAAGTCCCGCTCTTCGAGAGTGCGTGCGCACACCATTGGGCCGGCGACGCCCTGCCGATCACATTAGTCGAGCCGTCGTCATTGCCTAACCTGTTTCTCGGAAACGATGACATTTCTGGTTGCTCTGTGCGGCAGTTCCCGGACACTGATATAAAATGCAGGTATGGTCGGCGTCTCTCATAATGATATGGTGGTTTCGGGACGTTAAACCCCACATATCAATCAAAATGTAGGTATGGCGTTGGTAAAAAATAACTCATGCAGCGCGAGAGAGCCGTAAATCGTCAAAGAAATCAGTGCCTCCGTGGCGGCTGTTCACTCAAAGGAAGCGGGAATACTTGATAAACTGAAGCGTCTTTTGATAAAAAAATAGAATAAGAAGAAAACATCAAAGCCTCAAGAAACAAGAACGTATAACCGAGAACAACAGTATAATAGCCCGTTACTTCTGGGTCGATATTATGCCCTCGCACCAGAGGAGCTATTGTCGACTGGTCGAATTAAGCCATAAAGTTAGCGGCACACTACTGAATCTTGTGAGAACACTTGGAAAAAAATCACCATCCACGTCCTCCGTACAGATGGTTAACAAGCGAGGCTCAAGCTTGCGACTCGAGTAATAATGAATATATGTTAATCCTGGCGGTTCAATAAAGCCTTCCTCAAGTATCGGTTTACCTCTCTCCGCAAATCACAATTACTTTTGCCGCCCGCGTGTTTCCTTCTTGATTTTAGAGGACCAGTCGCGAGTATCTGTGTGGCCCACAAAGCGCGATAGGAGTGTTTGCTTACATACTTGAGAGACTTATTTTCCCCTTTCCCTTCCCCCAGTGTAGAGTAGCAGGCTAGAGCAAGCTATCGCTCAGGCCGACCTCTCTGCCTTTCTGTAAATAAACTTATCTCTCTTATTATTTTCGCCCAGTCATATGCACCATCGCCGTATAGACAAATCGTTTGAAACAAAGCCGCAATGAAACTCATTTCGTTGCCGCGACCATAAATTTTATACAACAAAATTCGACAGTAGCTGTAATAATGCAATTATATATGCTGCCGCATCGAGTTTCAAGACCAGTGACAATTCGTACAGGATACTTCAGAGCTGAAACGTGGTTCGAAGGCTATACTCTCATAAGCCTGGCTTCCGTCTCTATTCCAGCCACTTGACGCCTGCGCTGTTCCCGAAGGCCGAAACTGAAAGCGTGCACTTGGAAGGTGCCACATCAAATTTTCTGGTTGCAGTTCTCATGCGCGTTTTCTCAAAATTCCTACTTGAATGCATGCGCGTATCACATGCGCACTGCGTATAAATACTTCGACCATGACGGACAGCAACGTTGCTTCAATACAGATCGCGACACGACAGCTTTGAGCAGCCGCTGTTATGTCCTTTACACCTTCCTTCAGATTTACTTGTGTTTAAACGTGCAACACTAAAGTGTATCAAGGCAACAACTCGCGTACTTCTTTGTAATACGTTCGAGAATATTTTATAATAAACCTAGTCAAACAACGTGGGCTCAAATTCCTTAATCTATTAAACACTTTTCTATTAGTGCTTTGAGCAGCTACTATTATTCAAACGAGAAGTAAAATACGTGATAGAAGAAGAAATAAATATAAGTTTAGCGCGACGGTGATTGGCGAGATAATTACCAGCTATATTACTAAAGGTTTGTCGTGCCAGGAAGTGTGACGCTATCGCAGTATTGTGCCACTGTGCACGAGGTATAAGTTGTATAAAACGTCAACAATACGAGCTTTACGCGAACAAATTGACTCACTATATAATTTTTAGGCACTATAGAACTTGCACATGATTCTTCACATTTGTCGCACTTGAATTGTCATACGTGACAACGTAAACCGATGACACGATGCTCCTTCTCATCATTACTTTTTCAACACTGAACCACCACCGGTAAAATGTTAGGTACAGAAACCAAGCGAAAAGGTAGTAAGGATAGACTTTTCCATTTTTGGACAGGCGAACTGTTAGAAGTGTGTCGTCGTCCTCGTCGTTGCCCGTCGGGCGCAAAATGTGGACCGGTATCGCAAAATTGTGCCTTACCAGGTCGACCTGCAGTCCGGTATTGACTCCTGTTGCAACATCTGAGTATAACGCGCAGTTTAAGCCCATCATTTGCTAATTTACAGTAGCTCGCTTGTGTGGCGTGATAATGATGCACAATTACTCGCCCTACCTCAACCCGAATTCACTTGCTCGATAAGCTGAGACCAAACTTGTTCACTCGAAAAACACAAAGCAGCAGCTAAAGACGCTCATAAATGGGAAAAAGCTGCACGTGCATGACTGCAATGTGTGTGGTAAAATGCAACGCCGCACGTGTACATACTCATACACTCTAAAAAAAAGGAGTGAGTAAAAAGGGTGGCTTTTTGTCCCACAACAATAGTCGTCATCTATATTTTGATCCATCCGTGCGCTATCGACCCGCGCCCGGTACATTCCGGTCACGATCGGCATGCCCATTATCAGGGTTACATTGCATTCTCGATAGGAAAGTGGCCAGCGCCTAGTTTTCAAGAAAGGAAGCGCACGCAAATCTGATGACCATTATTACTGTGGGACAAAAAGACATCCTTTTTACTCGATATTTTCTATAGCGTTTGTATTTAACACCCTGGGCAGACATACTTCTTCCACAACCCTTCCTTTCAAGAAGTGAATTATTTAAAAAGCAAGGCACTGTGCCATTCATGGCCTATCCCCCTAGGTGGGTTGCGCCAAGTTGTTGAGGAACCAACCAACCAACACGTGCGCAAAACAGCCGGAACTGCAGCAGAAGCATGACGAACGAATGCCATGCTGTGCATATCTTGCATAATTCCCGTTCAGGGAAGTTGCCTCGACGAGCGCAAGTGCCAAAAGCCAAGTAAGATGCAGCAGTTCGATCGTCAAGAAGCCGAGTGCATATAGGCATTAGGTCAGGTTAGGCCAACTATTCTCGCCCATGCATCAGCCGAGGGTGAGCGTCAAAAATCGCCAAGGCGAATCGTTCGCTTCGCATAATCATCTGCAGTGGTGTTCAACAGCTTCAATGGCCACTCCTTTCATCAATAATTTTTACAGCGCAGTTCTTATGCTTTTCGTTATGCCGGTATGCGTTCGCAAAAGCCGTCATCCTTGGGAATGGTCTCTATACACTTTTCTAGCGCGTGCACCGCATTAACTTGGACAAAGTGAGGTACTCGGCTGGTTGATTTATATGTGGGGTTTAACGTTCCAAAACCACCATATGATTATGAGAGACTAGGAGATGATTTAGACTACAACCAAAAGTTTTGAAGAAACCCGACGTTTCGGAACCGACTTGGTTTCTTCCCCAGGGGTGACGCCGTAGTAGAGGGCTCCGGAAATTTAGACCACCTGGGGTTCTTTAACGTGCCCCCAAATCTGAGCACACGGGCCTACAACATTTCCGCCTTCATCTAAAATGCAGCCACCGCAGCCGGGATTCGAACCCGCGACCTGCGGGTCAGCAGCCGAGAACCTTGACCACTAGACCACCGCAGCGGGGAGGTATTGGGCTAGTTGGTTTTTCATGATCTAAAAAACTGCGCTACAGTGGCTGCGAAATAGTAAGTACAAGCACACGATTCATTGATTTGTGGGGTTTAACGTCCCAAAAACCACTATTTGATTATGAGAGACGCCGTAGTGGAGGGCTCCGGAAATTTTGACCACCTGGGGTTCTTTAACGTGCACCCAAATCTGAGCACACGGGCCTACAACATTTCCGCCTCCATCGGAAATGCAGCCGCCGCAGCCGGGATTCGATCCCGCAACCTGCGGGTCAGCAGCCGAGTACCTTAGCCACTAGACCACCGCGGCGGGGCACAAGCGCACGATGTCCAATACGAAGAAAACGTGCAGACGCCGCACGTTCTGTTCACCCTCTTCTTTATCTTCTGCTTTGCCGCACGTTCTCTTCGTCCTCTTCTTTATCTTCTGCTTCGCGCCCCTAACATGTGCGCCTGGCGCACCTTTTCCCGCTGTGTCTGACGTGGGGTGCAGTGACTCGTATTGCTGAGAAGATGAATATGAAAAGGGAGAAAGTAGATAGACGAAGAAAGATGAATAGAAAGAGAAGGAATCGGAAGAAAGAGTGAAAAGATAAAATGACAGAAGGAAATACACAGTGAGAAAGGGAGAGAAAGAAACAGACAAAAAAAAAGATCCGAAGAACAGAGAGTGCGATAGAGAGAAAAAACAAAGAAACAGAGAAACAAGTACAGCGTAGAAATAGAGATATAAAGAGATAGAAAGAAAGAAAAAGCCAAAAAAGGGAGTGAGGGAGAAAGAAAAAGTGCCTGACAGATGGAGAGAAATAAATAATAAGAAATAAAGACAATAAACATAAAAAAGAGAGAAAAGAGAGACAGAAGTAAACAAAAATAAGGAAGACCACCCAGCTCCGCAGTTCGTTCAGGCTTGGCCCCACTATAGCGCGAAGCTGCCTTTTGGGTAGCAGTGCAGCATGGGCGCTCCCGAAACTTCAGCTATCAAAGCGCGTTTGGGCTGACTCAGCAAAGCTTCACGCGATGACTAGTTAATACGCCAGTAATAGATGATTCTTCAATGTGTGGCAACCACATGCCGGATCCTAATGTTCACTGAAAGGCATCGCCGTCGAAATTAATAGTAGTTAAAAAAAGTGACCTCTTCCGAACGAAGTGCGCTGCTGGACTCGCGGGGAAAACTACAAAAATAGTTAATTCCGCGTCTACCTGCTGCTGTAGCTGTTACGCAACGTCGTCCAGGGCAGACCTCAATAAGTTAGATTAGCGCAGCGGTCAGTGACCAGTACAAAGATTGCACGTGTGACACGAATATAAATAGGCATACTGAAAGAAGCATTGAAGAAAACAAAAGCCCGTTAAGCCAAGAAGGCTGACGAAATAGGTTGAGAAACTGGGGTTAGGTAAGCACGCATTCGTATCGGCTACATCACGTTAAACGGGAAACAAATTAGAAGACCATCCCCTATCGGGATAATGGGGGAAAGAGAAACTTGGCGTGTACGTCCTTCCTTTATCTCTTTCTTTCGTTTCTTCTTTCTCTTTCTTTTTTCTTTCTTTGTATGGCACTGTGCAATGATGATGATGATGACTCCCAGAATAATGGAAAAACCCACCCCGGGGGATCGGCCACAAGGTGTGTGGCAGTAGAGTTTATAAAAATAAAGAATTAACAAAAAAGAAGAAAGACAGAGGAGAAAATAGATATGCGATAAAGATAACCTAGAGAAGCAAAAATATATGTGATAATTTTGATGTATTTTAATGCAACGCTATACTTGACGTTAGACATATGAACGAATTAATTGATATAGTTAGAGTGAATAGATAAATTAAAGATGATAATTTAGATGTACTAATAATATTAACAATGTATTGTCTTTTATTCATTTAAATAATTAAATACAGCATCGTAAATGACCCTGTTGGAGTGCCCTGTAGCGCCGACACCCCTGGGAAGAGCAATACCAATGTAGAAAGCTCAAGGCCACTTTTTTTAAAAGCTGCATGGTTTCAGAAATATTTGCCTTGGGTTTTGATATCTTCGACATTTCATAAAGAAGTGCTGGATCATTTCTGCTTCGTTATAAAAGTTACATTGGGGGAAAGGAACGAATGCTACCTCTTAACGTTTTCCTTCTTCCATGCCGAGAATTGGACCTCCAACCACGTGCTTAACAGCGCAACACTCCTATTGCCACAAACGATAACGTCAGTAATTCTTAATACACTAAAGTGCTACCCTTAAAAGCGCCAACGAATGTGGTAACGTACAATTACAAGTTATTCAGAGAAAAGGTCAAATATCCATTTCAGAAACGGCTGATTGCTGTCTCAACCATGGTCGAGAGAGCGTCAGTTCATGAAAAACCGGAACACTCGAATATGCACGTGACCAGCCCCTTTTTGATGATGATGATGATGTGTGGGGTTTAACGTCCCAAAACCGCCATATGAATATGACAGACGCCGTAGTGGAGGGCTCCGGAAATTTCGACCACCTGGGGTTCTTTAACGTGCACCGAAATCTGAGCACACGGGCCTACAACATTTCCGCCTCCATGGGAAATGCAGCCACCGCAGACGGGATTCGATCCCGCGACCTGCGGGTCAGCAGCCGAGTACCTTAGCCACTAGACCACCGCGGCGGGGTAGCCCCCTTTTGAGGGCCGCCTATGTATATACACCACGTTTCTCGTCGCACGTAGGCACTCAGCTTTTTTCGTGCATAATACCGCCGCCATCACCAAAGTAAATCGCAGAAGTTTAAAAAAAAGTGACACCGATGTGAATAGAGCGAGGAAACGAAGAAGCTGTATCACATCGCAGTCAGCGTTTGTAGGCCGAAGCTCCAAAAATGCGCCTTAAATACTCTCGTTTAATAAACAGTTGACGCGCTGCTTCCTTGAAAGCGGTTTGCGTGACTTCGTCGGGCACGAAATGATACAGGAATGGGCGTAGATTGAGGCATGTAAGGCACAATAGGTGCATATGAGGTGCAGTGTCAAAAGCATGTCGGAACAGTACAGCTTGAAGGAAGACTGTTGAAAGCAGAACAAATTTTGTGTACTTAGCGATGAAGTCACTCGAAACAAGTCTGCAAAAATTGTCCACTCCTCTATTTGGTGCTAGATAAAGCTTGTGTGTTTCATACAGATGCTCAATGCCACCATGTATTCCCCTCAGCCGCAGCAGTCATCATAAACAAGCGCATACCTACCATTGGCCAGCCGCCTTTGCTATTGACATATTCGACATCCCGATTGGCTGGATTCACCCTTACGAAAAGTTTTATGTAAACTACGTATATAGTTATATAATTTTTTTGAATGGCTACAAGTCAGTCAGTTGGTGACTGTATACCAGTATGTCGTTCAGTCGGTCAGCTTTTCCACATACGAGCCCTAGCGCGCCTCTTCACAAAGATCTTACCTTGAAAGTTGTGTTTGCCATCAATTCGCCAATAACTATACCACTATCACTATATCCGGCTTCAAGATTGGCTGAAATATCCACTTACCACTGCTTTTAGGTTATTCATGAATGCGGGTTCTGAGGTCAAATTACGAAAGCCTTTCATTTGCGAGTTATTTTCCCCGTTGGTCTGCCGGTTTTGTGAGTGATAATTCTAGCATGAGGATTGGTTGAAATTTTCCTCTAGGAACCATTCTAGCCTAAGGTGTTTTTACGAACACGGGCCCTGGAACAAAGCCCACGAAGCTTCTAGTTTACATGTTCTTTTTTCATTTGTTTGATGCCTTGGAGAATGATGTGCCCATTGACAGGACTGGCTGAACTTTTACAAAAATTCCGACGGGAGAGGTTTCCCGAATACGGACTCCGGCACGAACGGCGACATGCGAAGCTTGTAAACAATGCACGATCATCGAGTTTAGTGCCGGCGCAGTCTTTCCCACAGACGTGAGAACCACTCTAGACCTATACGGGGGCTTTTTATAAGCTGATCGGCTCGCACACTGGGCGCATACACCTCTGAACTGATACCAAACAGACCGCGGTCGGCAGACACGAGAGCCTATACTTAGCCGCCATTACCACTGCGAGTTGTTTACGGAGAAAGGAAAGCCAGAGGCGCGGATGAGCCGTGCACGCACAATCACCTTTTGAATTGACGCAGCACACATTCTCGGTGTCCTATCTTCTCACGTGCCAGCAGAAAGAAGAAAAAAAGAAAATAAACTCGCGTCGACATCCCAAAAGCTGCAGTGTGTCCACCGCGCCTGATACTGCACACACTCACAATATATAGCCTAGCCTCGGTGGCACTTCGCCAGAGGACAACGCCAGGCGGCGTCAGGACTTAACCACGGCGAGATCGTTTCCCGTGAGAAGTTTCTCACAATCTCCAGGAAGAACGGAAGCAACCGGAGGAGTCTAATGGAGAGCGCCCGTCATATATTGGCATACAGAAAATGACGACTGATGGTCCAAGAAAGGCTGGAAGGAAAAGGCGTGTCTCGTGTAGCAGTCCAGTGTCGTTGAACAAGTTTGCTTTATTCGATGATGTGTCACTCGAGTAGGCGGTGTATGCTGCGTCGGTGGCGAAGCTACTGCGAACTTTGATCAGGAGGGCGCGTTGGTGAGAGCCGGCCTGCGTGCTATCTAGAAGACATCAGGTGCATCAGGAGACGGTGGTCGTATACGTGCCATACTCTCACCGCTTACCTCGCTTTGACACGACAGATAGACCACAAGCTGCTCTGCTCCCTAGTGCGGCTAAAGAAGCTTGAACCATCGTTTTGTAGAGTTACGCCAGATCACACCCAAAAGAGTTAGCTTCCAGCCTTATTTTGTATATTACAATTTGTTGCTAGTGCATTCACTTGCATTCAACAAAACTGTGATATTTTTATCCTCCACTTCTTTCACTTCATTGCTTTTTCTCCTCCTCAGGAGGGCCAGTTACTTCAGGTGTGACCTTGCCCGCTTCACGTACCTCTTCTATCGTAGGTGAATCGCTCCACGCACCATGTCAACCTATGGCTAAGTCCGGGTGCCATTCCTGCCCATGGCGCGTTGCATACTGTACTAGTTTCCCGAGGAGTCCGGACAAGACATCTCGCCATTCCTGCCTATGACGCGTTGTATACTCTACTAACTTCCCGAGGAGTCCGGCCAAGACATCTAGCTTGCAGCTCGCTGCACGAGAGATGTTTTTTGTACCCGTAAAGTTACCCAAAGAAATACTGAACGCAGTCTGGGTCAGCCTGTAAAGTTCGCGTCTTACCCGAGCGAAGGAAAGCTACCAACTCCAGAAAATACAGCGGTACACGAAGCTTACAATGTCGCTAAACTGAACTATTACAAAAATATTCAAATAGACTTGAGAGAATGTCAAACAGCCTACGAGAGAAGCGAATGACGCGCGATTCGCTAGAGTGAACGGAGACAGCAAGGACGCAATTAGCGTCAATCAGTGCTGCTGGGAATTGAACTAAGAGCTGCTGGGTGAAAAGCTGTGCGGGGGTAGGGGAAGTGGTCGTAAGAGAAGTCAGCTTCGGGACTTGTTGGAGCAGAGCTAAAACTAACTTGCATGCAATCACTTAGCCTAAAGTAGGTTACGTTAATTAATTTATTCTGCTTTGTTTGTTACACACGTCTGACCGACGGAGGCCGAGTCACCAAGACAGTCAAAATAAGGAGGTTGAACGCGGGGACGGGTTACGCTCTTATCCGGTTCCTGGCATCCGCTCAGGTGCCCGTCAAGCGTGAAAAGACTTCGGCGATAGGCTTACGGTCGTGCTACTGCGTACGCGCACTTTGAAAAACAAGTGCACCACATGCTCACTCTGTTTCCTGTGCCCTGATATGTAGATTGTGGGAGTGGCATTATATTGCTCGACAGCCTTTCAAGTGCTCTGTGTACGTTACTGTATACCAGGATATCTTTTCCTTCACGTGTGAGGAAGGAGTGGGGCAGGATAGACGGTGAAGAAATTTTGTTTGTGTACATAGTGTGTTCACCTCGGTGGAACAGTGGCTAGGGCGTTCGGCTGCCGACTCGAAGATCGCCGTTTTGATCACGGTGGTCGCTTTTCGATGGAGGTAAATTGGCCCGAGTACTGTGCGATGTAAGTGCACATCAAAGAACGCCCGATGGTCGAAATTTCCGGGAGTTCCCCACTACGGCATCTGTCATAACCATATCGTGGCTTGGGGATGTAAAAACTGGCACATATTATTAATACAAAGTGTGTGGAACTGACAGAGGGAGACAGTTCCTGAAGGCTTGAGATGCTAACGTGGCCAGATCCACAATATAGAATAAAAATACATGCTCACACCGTTAAAAAAAGAAATCTTGGTATTTTTGACGTACCAAAAGTATGACCTCATGCCGACGCACGCAATCGTAGCGTTGACCAGCTGGGACTCTCTAACGAACACCAAAATCTGCGTTTTCATTTATCCGCCATAAATATATGCTGCCACCGCAAAGCGTAACTTAAACGATTACCTTGATCACCGTAGCGCAATGCAAAAGCCATGTCCCCCAGTCGTTGCCAGTAGCGGATTACTCAGATTTTTTTTACCATATATAACTCGTCGAACTGTGTGCTGCAGTACACGCATGGTGTTTCTGACACTTCAGACCTCTGGGTGCTAAACATGAGAAGCTGATTTCGTAAACTTTCTCTTTTGTAAAAGCGTATTCCCAGCCGGCTTCGCTAATGTCCCGCATTGTGACTGGCTCAAAACACGCTTTTACGAAAAATTTTAGCGCATAAATTTTTGTGAATACGGGCCGAAGTGGTATCGCACCAGTGGCAATTAGTTTTTTTCGTCTCCGTTCATTTCCATTTATCGCATAATTAGTATAAATCAATTAAAAACGCATACAACACTCCTTTCATATTTTCTTGTACCTCGCCATCATCTGTCAGCTCCATATGGTCGCGCCTAACGAAACGTGGGACCTTCGAGTCGTTCCACTCTGATTGATTGATTGATTTGTGAGGTTTAACGTCCTAAAACCACCATATGATTATGAGAGACGCCGTAGTGGAGGGCTCCGGAAATTTCGACCACCTGGGGTTCTGTAACGTGCAGCCAAATCATTTCGTTCCACTCTTTTCTCTTCGCAATACCTAAAGGAATTGAGAAATTTTGAACGGTCACAAAATTTATTAAAACAGTCTGCGTATTCCCCAGGGTGGTTACCAACACTACATACATGTAGGTCGACCTCGCCAGTAGGCTGAAGTGTGCATGTATAGCTGCGGTGCAAGAACAATAAATATGCACCAGCTCTTGATCAACTGCAACTATGCAAGCCTTACCCAAAAATAACTGTAAATAGTCTTGGTGAAAAAGCAAACGAGATAGTCAATAGTCATATGAGGAAAATCGCATCGGCAATCACCGTTGCTCTGTAATAATGAAAAACTGTGAGCGCATTTCTCATGTTAATTTGAACGATACTACTACTACTACTACTACTACTACTACTACTACTTCTTCTTCTACTACTACTACTACTACGCCCCGCCGCGGTGGTCTAGTGGCTAAGGCACTCGGCTGCTGACCCGCAAGTCGCGGGTTCGAATCCCGGCTGCGGCGGCTGCATTTCCGATGGAGGCGGAAATGTTGTAGGCCCGTGTGCTCAGATTTGGGTGCACGTTAAAGAACCCCAGGTGGTCAAAATTTCCGGAGCCCTCCACTACGGCGTCTCTCATAATCATGTAGTGGTTTTGGGACGTTAAACCCCACATATCAATCATCATTACTACTATTACTACTACTACTACTACTACTACTACTGGTGGTGGTGATGATGATGATGATGATGATGATAAGACCTGGAATTTCACGTGCCAAAACCATATGATTATGAGGCATGCCGTAGTAGGAATGAGACAATTTCGAACATATTGTGCTCTTTAACATGCCCAGTACCCGTGACCTTCGGGTCAGTAGCCAAGCCCCATAGCCACTACCCCGCAGCGGCGAACTGTAAATTCGAACTTGGGCAGACAAGAATAATGGATGCGATCCTTCCACATCAATAAAGCCGTGTCCGAAAGAGCACTTCTGATGTCCAATACATGGTGGCAGTAACGGAGTACCCGTGCCCATAATGACGACGTTGTGTTTCTTTCTTAACATCTGTTGTGCACGGCCGCTCCGAATGAGGGCAAGCGAGAACGAGTCGTATTCAGCTCCACAAAACTTTAACATGATGTGGAAGTACCCTAGCCAATAATTGCGCTCAGCAGCTACGTCAGACATGAAAGCACCATACGCTAATTATGTGGCTCTGTGTGTGCCGCATCTGCATCTCAAGTAACAAGATAGAGAGACAAAAAAAGAAGAAGAAGGGAGAGAAATGCAAAGTAGGATATCCGTGCGAGATAAGAATAATAATAACAAAGCATCTCCCGCTGCTCTGTGAAACGACATGGGAGAACATCGCGAACAGTTAAAACCTCTTAGCGGCTGCTTTCTCGAACAATAGTAAAAAAAAAAGGTTATTTAAATCCTTGTAACATTTCCAAATTTGCATAATGCGCCGTCTGAGATCACGAAGACTTTATTCATACAGTGCGTTACCACATCGTCTTTCCCACGTAATCTTCTGTGAGATTTTGGTCGGATGCTCCCATTCCCTTGCATTTATTGGCCGACCGTTACTGCGCGTATAATACGCATGCAAAAGGCGAAAGTGAGAAATATGTATTTTCTCATTCTCAATAAGAGCTTTTCGGTACTGGATTACAAAAAAAAAGAAAGAAAGAGGAGGTGGCGGCGAACCTTTTGGCGATAAGCTTGGTGAGATAGTTAGTATAATGAACTTTGATACGTTTCTAGCGATTACGCGAATTAAATAAAAGAGCACGCAGACGCAGAGAGTATATATAATGGACGGTAAGAATACTTACGGTCCCATTTACTAGTAAATTGCTTCACCGCGTCCACATGATTTCTTTTATTTCGCCTAAGCGCTGATAATGCATGAAAGTTATCGCAACGGTCATCTTCTTACGCCTGTTTTTCACACCCTATCTACCCAGTTGTAAAACAAGTCAAAACTAAAATAACGAAGTGATATCAAGACAATCAGGCGTGCATTAAGATTTTTCGGTCTGCTAAAAGCGCAGCCCGCTAGCTTTCCAGAGGCAACTTTACGTCAGGTTGTCTCATCTTGCCTTTATTCCCTTATTTATTTTCACCCCATAATCACCAATACGGAACGAACAGAGCGGTATTTGCGTTTATAATACATTACTGGTGGCGAGACAACACCACGTATAGACACATTTGTCGCAGTGTCAACAGAGAATAATATCGAGGAGAATAAACAGAAGGAAATTACGAGTTTGTTAGTAATTGAAACTCTAAGAATGAGGGGAAGGAAAGCCGCCGATCTGAAAACATAATGGAAAGAAATGGACCAGCACCATCTGGGCATAAAGTATGGGTTGAACGACGGAATTAAAATGTCGCAGGTTGCCTTTTCTTATACATCTCCCAAAACACATTTTTAAAACAAAGACAATAATGACTACAAAAAAAAATCAGTGCGAATACCTCTAGCAGCATGAGCAGTAAGGAAAATTACTGCTCGCTAAAGAACTGAATGAAGCCTTTAATTCACAAAATGAAGAAGCGAGCACTGAAGAAGCGTTCTAAAAGAGAAGAAAAAAAAGAAAGAAAGAGAAAGAAAGAAAGAAAGAAACTAACAAACTGAAAGAACGAACTCTAGACACAACCCCATTACAGAAGTGGTCAGACCCTCCATGCCGTCACCTTAGTCGCGTACAGTTAGGTCAACGTCAGGTCAACGCGAAACAAGGAAGGCATTTGTACAGGCTCAGGAAGTGGTTAAGCGGGTGACTCATTTCGTGCGCTACGCTCTAAGGGGGTGAAAATGACCGGAAGAGAGCTATATTTTAAAAAGTAAGCGCCTCCTATATATAAGAGTCAAAGTGTGATATTAATGCGATAGCATATTAGAGGTAGATTTCAACCCTTTGGGCCGTACCAAACAGTAAATACGGCCTGATCCCGAAGGCGCCTTTAATATTATGCTCTAGTTACACGAGAAACGCATGCGACGACGGACGCTCCCAACATTGGCAACGTTTGGCGTGAAAGAGGCATGCTTGGGATTGCGCCACACTGTACTGGCGTGCTAATGCACATAAGGTCGAAACGTAGAAGTGAATGGTACACGCGTATCACGCTAAGAAGCCCAAATTTTAACACTGAAAAGCCCACAGTTAACTTGAGATAACAATGCCCCGTTTCATGGAATACCTTGTAGTTAGCGCCTATAGTTCGTAGGAATCGCGTTTTTGGTCCCGATATGGACCAAAGACCGCCTGTGTAATAATAATAATTGTTAAGTTTTATCGTCCCAAAATCACCATATGACTATGAGAGACGCCGCAGTGGAGGGCTCCGGAAATGCCGACTACCTCGACTTCTTAAACGTGCACTTGAATCTAAGCACACAGACTTCAAACTTTTTCGCCTACATTAAAAATGCAGACGCTGCAGCCGGTATACGACCTTCGGGTTAGCAGTGGAGCGCCATAACTTCTAGGCCACCGCGGCGGGGATTATTTCTCACTTTGTTCACTTATTTGTAATGTTGCTGTGCGTATGAGCCACTGTTTCACGCCCTGCACTGTTTAGAGATCGGCCGAACGCTGAATTATTGTTTCTTTACGTGTCGTCACCACGGACGCATGCAACCTACGACTATATGTAGCTTCACCGCAAAAGTGCAATCTTGCTCAAGACGTGCGAATAAGCGGCCGGCATGACACCCGCGACAAGCAGACGAGAACGTGAATGGAACATCGCGTCCCGTTAGCCTCCTTCACGCGCAACGACTGGCAAGTTCACTGCCCAGCCGTCGAACATTATTAATCGCGGAACGATGTGGAGGCATAGAGATCAAGCGGCCGTGGTCTGCTCCCTGTGGTATAGCATATAGAGGCACAGTGCTAAAACGAAAGCCTATTACTGCTTAGCGAGTTCATGTTTCGCATATATTGCGCACGGTAAAGTAATGCTGATAGAGACAGCCTCAAACGTTGCTTACGCATAACGCCATCCGTTGCGCATGTACAGCTTTGCGTACATTCAGCTATGAATTGTAAGTGTATAGCTTTTGTACGGCGTCCCCTCGACGCGTATAGCGGTGTTCCGAGCGTAAAAACACCCCGTTTAGAATAGACAGCGCGCGCAGAACCTCTGCTCATTAGCGCTACATGCGAAGCGCAGCATTCTTGTGCACATAAGGCTGTTTACACGCGCAACGTACGTGGTATACTAAAGCTCGCGAGTGGTGCACATCAATATACCACACCAATTAAAAGGCGTGCAACATTCAAAATTTTCATCAGTGCACATATACCAGGTAATAAACGAACCGCGGAAAGGTGGGGTTCTTACGTGAAACGGAGCCAGCCCTGTCCACCTAGAAGATTGTCGCCGTCAGGGTAATGAAGATGTGCTTGCGCTGTATGGTGCGGGAGAACCGGTTCCAAAACGAGTAACAAATGAATGCGTATACTATGTACCCATTCCACGCGTGCGCGCGCGCTCAGAGACTATAACACGCGGATAGAGAAGTGGGCTGTGAGCATCTGACCAAAATATATGGTTGCTCGTGGAGAGCCGACTTCTAGAGTCGTTCTCACAGAAGAATTTCACTCGAGATATACGGATAACTTCAGCCAATCATGAGGCTGGACATATCATTAGCCAAGCCATTCAATGGCAAGGAATACTTTCAAAAAAAATGTTCATTCGGTCCCAGAAGCTGAGGGCAGTTCATATCTTATTCAGGACATCCTCCTTTCGATAAGAGGCCTTCTCCCTGCTGTGGGCAGGCCGTCGTTTCCATGGCGACATCGGGCAGATTCGTTATGAAGAGCTGCCATTGGTTGATCGAGATTTAGTATTCAGGCAGGATGTTTCCGTCAGTGTGCTTCTTTCTAATATTCTGCGTAAACTAACTGACAAATGACGCGAGTAACTAAAGAAGTCGGCCGCGCAATGCACTGCATGGAATGAAACGCTATACCTAGGCGGAGTGCCACCCACACCGCCGAATTTCTAGAAACAGAGGCCATACTTTAAAGGAGGCCGCGAGATAGGTTATAATCAAGTTCGCGATATCCATGTTCACACTATGCCGTCATATAAAAGTTATTTCGGCAATACATTAGTGGGAATCACTTTCTTCTTCGAAAGATGGTTGTGAGATTTCAAAGAAAAAAAATCGCGTTCAGCACAGCCAGCGTCATGCTTGTCGGCACGCCAATGCGACCCTTTATTTTTTTTTTTTCCCGCGGGCGAATTCGGTGAATAGCCGGGAGATGACTTCGCCGCCCACGACTGAGATACCAAAACATCAGCACACTGAAAATAAACAGAAATACAGTTTTAAAAGCCGTCGTCAAGGCCTTCAACGTTGCCGTTTTGTGCATGTAATAACTACTAAACAAGGAGTGGCTCGGTAAACTTGTACGCTTGAATACGACCAAATCGAACAACGCCTAATAGGCCAACTGGTGTATTGGACTTTCTTGACCTTATTTTAGAACACGACACACATAACTGAGAAATTATTCATTCTATAACCCAAAAGATATAGCGCCGTGAACGAATAGAAAATAAAATATTATAAAGTGCACAAGGGAAGAACGCTTCATACGCCCACATCATTCCGCTTTTACACTAATGGAAATGCAATGTATGTCTGCGTATGAAAACCACAACATATCGGTTTCATTCCCAAAAGAATGTACACCGCACACCTATATCTTGTTTCGTAAACAACCGCCCACTTCGTGAGAAAACACCCGGCCGCCTTCCTGGCACACGGAGATGCCCGACCTGATGGCTGTCAAACAAGATATAAACGTTTCAGAAGCAACAAAAACTAAGTCGCAACAGCAACAAGCCCTCTACAGAGCACGCGAAAAAAATTCCATCTCGCGCACGTCCGGCTGCGCAAAAGCAGGGTTAAGTGCGGCGCACGCCGAAAAAGAAGCCACAGAGGGCATTACTTTAATGCCTGGCGGATCGGTTACCATAGAAGATATATAGAGCGTTAGATGTTCGGCGTATATATATCGGCAACATCGCCATCGCAATTAACGAGATATCAGCGTTTCTTTCGCTACTACGCGACTCATTCTGTGCAATCGGGCACTTTGTGTGACTGCACGCACTTGACGTTGCTCACTGACACGAGCGACAACAGTCCATTCATGAAGTTATAGTCCATTAAGTTCTTTTCTCGTCGCGTTCGCTCATATGAAAAGCTTGATGACGAAGACTGAATATTCCTCATTCAATGGCGATGCAGAACAAGATGCCTGGGAAGCGCATTCACTGCATGAAGACGAGCACTAATGGTTTTTCAGAGGTTTCTAGGAAAGCTATTGAATTTAATTTTTGTTGCGAACGTGTATACTCTCAGGTAAGCGTGGGTACTTCGATTGATTAGCCTTCGGGTGCCGTTTCCCGACCTTTCTCAGCGCTTTTTTTATATTCTTACTTTAGTTTATTCATGCAACGTGGTACAACATTTTTATGCCACATATTTTACCGCGATAGCGCTAACGAGCACGTGCCGAAGACGTCGTCGGCGCTGTCTCTTAGCCGAAAAACCTGATGAATGCCAATATTAAAACAAATTTGGGTGCCAGCCAGAAATGAACGAGGCATTCCTGCTGGTGATCAAGCATTCTACCAAAAAGTCTCGCCAGTGCTTGCAAATGCATTCATCATGTGAATGGGGACCGATAATGTTCAAGCGTTCCCCTCTTAGAGGTAAGGCCTAAGCATTTCCCGGCTGCGGCGGCTGCATTTTTGATGGAGGCGGAAATGTTGTAGGCCCGTGTGCTCAGATTTGGGTGCACGTTAAAGAACCCCAGGTGGTCAAAATTTCCGGAGCCCTCCACTACGGCGTCTCTCATAATCAAATGGTGGTTTTGGGACGTTAAACCCCACAAATCAATCAATCAATCAAGGCCTAAGCATCCTTCAAGTTTTTAAGAACTGTGTGTAGTGTACTTGTGTTTTCTGCCTTTTATATTAATGTTAAGACAGCGTGGCCTATTTATTTTAGTTAACACGAGGTTAGAATCGGAAATGTTTAATGTTTTACCATTTTTTCCCTCTGCTGTATTCGTCCCTGTATATAAATTTTTATACGAAAAAAGAAAAGGTGTGACCGCTGTCCTTTAATGGCACCAAAGCTATATATATATATATATATATATATATATATATATATATATATATCAGTTTGCAGCTTCTTCGGCATTTATTTGACCAAAATTAAGTAGCGAAGCCATCTTAAGTTCTTGCTTTTTCAAGGTAAGTCGACAGCAAAAAAAAAAAAATCAACTCAGCGCTGCAAGATTCACATCACACGCCTGCGTCCACCTAACCAAGGCTGTTAAGATTGATAATTTTCAAGACTTTACGTTCGCTCTTGACAGCAATTTGTTGCACAGGTAGCGATCTTTCGCAACGCTATAGTTCACCTGTCGCGGCCTTTGGTAGCACGATGACGAAGCAAACTATCGTATAAAAACACTTTCAGCAATGCTCGTGTTGTCACGCGGATGGGCGCATGCGCAACATGCGACTTTTGGAATGCCCGCGACGCGGCACCTTCTAGCTTAGCATGCGCGGCACCCTATTTATGCGAGCTGTAAGTGTTTTTGCTGAAAGAGACTTTGCATGTGACTCATGTGACCTTATATACTTGACATGTACTTTTCTGTACCTTTTTATGTGCATACTATCACAATTTTGTTAAGTTCTTTTGAATATGTTTGTATGGGCAATTATATATATATATATATATATATATATATATATATATATATATATATATATATATATATATATATATATATATATATATATATATATATGTGTGGGTATATGTGTATATATATATGTATGTATGTATACGTGTGTATATGTGTATGTATATGGATATAGATTTGTATGTTTATTTGTGTATGTATATACATATGTATGCTTTAGTTTTGTGTACAATTATGTATGCCCGTCCTGCAAGGACCACGTCGTGGTCTGCAGTATGTTCTAAATAAAAAAATAAAATAAAATATATAAATCTATCTGATAACGGAATAGTCCCGCCATACATAGAAAATGCCTTTTTTTGTGTCTTCCCATCACCTAAAATAATCGTCATATACTCGCGTGCTTTTCCTTGCAGTATCACGACGCACCAGACTTTTATGTGAACAAGGCTTCCATACGGAATGCAAAACACGTTTTTTTTTTAGCATTTCAAGCCTTTTCATTTTGGTCGGTGTTCATTAATTTCGTTTTCACCACTCCATGTATACCCTCTCTCTCTAAAACACACGCGCGCGTGACCCAGGCGTATGTGTGTTACTGTGTTATTCTGTTTGGTGATTCCTGACTTAATTGTTACGTCAAGCCTCTATAGGACGCCACAACTGTCCGCCGACTGTATACAATGATCTCCTAAGAGAGTCTGCGTGTCTCTTTAAAGAGAGTCATAGACGTGGCAACTCACGACTCGTAAAAGGAGTGAAATGACTCATTTCTTTTTTTTTTATTTGCCTCATCTGTTGTACTTCTTAGTCACGAACAGAACACGCTCTATCAGAGTGGAATATCATTCCTAATATAAAAGTGGCAATCGCGAAGTTTAAGAAAACGAAAAGCAAGAAAGCCAGATGATATTTTTTTTTTTTGCAGTACATAGAGAATGCCCATACAAGACCTATCTAGGGGTATAGAGGGCGTCATGACACCTTGCGGATAATGAGAAAATAAAAAGAGTGCATCCGCTGTTTTTTTTTAACCACGCCAATCGCCTCACGTGAGCGCGTGCGGAAGATAAATGGCACGAACGTCTGTTGATTAACTATCTTTAACCACTTCCTGCTCACTGCTGCTGCTAATCTAACAAGTGAAACATTAAGCTTGACTTCAGGGATGCTTACATGGAATCGTAAATTTCACAAATACGTTATCCTTCGCCGCTTGAGCGACCCTCATTATGTCTCAAAGTTTTCTCGACAGTGCACATGTTAAAAAAAAAAACTTAGGTGACATGAAGCTCGCGGGGTGACCAAAAATATTCGAACTACCCCGAATTCTTATCACCAGAAATCATGAAAAATTGGTGCGCGACAAAAGAAAGCTGGCGTACGTTTTCAATAATTGATTCTCAATGCCACTGCAACGTCATAAAGTGCTCTAAATGATTGACAGTATATGTTTTAGACGTTAATGATCACATACGTACCCGTCAACATGAGGCACGTGCGTGTAATTATTTACCACATGTGTTGGTGGTACCTGTGACAAACAATAGCTCATTGGTAATCTTTGTACCCTTTTCCGCACGGCAACAAAGTGCTGCGGCCAAAGTGACTTCAGGAGCACCATGCATGCGATAGATGAAGGTGAGAAAATTTTAGAACCGCTGTGCTTTGTTCTCGTTATTTTCTTGTCGCGCTAATGCTGGGGATACTTTTCAGCATATCTAAGGCCATACCAACTAAATTGAGAGGTTTGCTGGAAAGTCGTGAGTGTCGCCTGCAGATCGGATAGTTGACAGGTGCGCGCGTCCTCAACAATTGTGCGTGGTTACGCTGCGAGGCCTAGCTTTACGACCATCCGCCTTTTCCTATTTCGTTCGTCGTCCATCTTTCATAAGCTGTCTGACTGCGAGCACATGGCATGCACCCACGTGGCAGGCCTGTTTAAACAGAGTACAACGACGCTGCCTCTGGCACAGCCGCACACTTCGACTCGTAAGGTTAATAAGACACAGATCGCGACGCCAACGCCACCTCATATAAACGCGAAGGCACACGAAGGGGAATTAAGGCCTCCGAGATTCGCACGCACGATCTCGGAGGCTACGGCGCGGGGCGCATACCCGCGCTGGGGTTCGTGCGCCCGGGCGTGATGGCCGCGTCTTCCGCGACAGCGCGGCAACACCTGTTCATACCTGCGCGTTAGCGCACGCTCTTATCAAACGGCGCAAGCGACAATCAGTTCGCGTTAAGCATACTCCATAACATTGCAGGCTAATGGTGTTTGGCCGGGACTAGAGACAAATTCGTATCACTCCGAAATCCGCAGGAGCCATGATATTATTATTATTATTATTACCGAGGTTCTAGTAGCGCCGTCATGTCATCGTGATACTAAATCCGGTCGAGTACCTCAACAAGCTTTTATCGCAAATATACATACATGTTTTGTTGGTCGACAAGCCGTATCGACTGCTGCGTAAACATAACTTGCATGTGACGTCAATTCCTCTCTTCAGTCCGCCATTACCAGCACATACGTCTCAGTGACCACGCCATTTTAAGTTCGTGCGGTGGATCACTTGGCATAGTGCACGCGTTTTGATCGTTCGCCTTGTGCGCATGACGAAGCAGAATCGTTCAGGACATCCTGCACCCAGCAGCGAAGCAGTGTTGAATGGAGAACTCGGATCCTCCGTGTCTGTAGTGTGCGAGTCCTCGATGTCGCACGTAATAGGTGAAACAGCTTCGCACGAGATTTGGAAACATACCTTGCCTAATATGAAGTGATGCCCGTGCACACGCACGTTCTTCCGCCCCGCCGCGGTGGTCTAGTGGCTGAAGCACTTGGCTGCTAACCTGCAGGTCGCGGGATCGAATCCCGGCTGTGGCTGCTGCATTTCCGATGGAGGCGGAAATGTTGTAGGCCCGTGTACTCAGATTTGGGTGCACGTTAAAAAACCCCAGGTGGTCAAAATTTCCGGAGCCCTCCACTACGGCGTCTCTCATAATCAAATGGTGGTTTTGGGACATTAAACCTCACAAATCAATCAATCAATCAATCAATCAATCAATCAATCAACGCACGTTCTTCAGTCTTTCCTGTTTATGCGCGTATAAGCCACTCAGATAGCTCTTTCGTGAGCTCGCACGGGATCGTGATCACCTTTTCCAAACAGTACGTCCTCGCTCCTGGTTCTTTTTTATCTAAGTTACACATACCCTTGGTGCGGCAGTCAAATATCGCACCAATCGCCATTGCGTCATACGGCGTTGACGATAAACGCGAGAGCTGCACAGGTTGACTCGGTGTCGTCTGTAGCTATGTGCTCGGTGATCCCGCCCCTACGCCGAGATCGTAACCCGGAGTTCCGTGGTGTGAGGTACTTTCAAGTTAGGCTCAATTTACAGAAAAAAATTTCATTTTCGGGTGGAAGAAAAACTGGACGTGCATTTTGGACTGAAAGATAGGACAGTAGCTGGGCAGTGATCCTAGAAAGCTCACATGATAGCACTAGCGCAATAGACAGCCTGCGTTGGTATCAGTAACTCTAAAGTAATACAAGTTCATAACGCGTATAACGCCTTCGTGATGTCTGCCGCGGTGGTAATGACATTACTTCCGGCGAGCACTGAGAGGTGGCGTGAACAAGAAATACGACGCATGCTCGGCGCGAGACGCGAGCCCAGAAGCCATTTGACCATCCGTCCATCGGGGAAAGGACACAAGCCGTCGTGCACCACGCTCGGACGCCCGGCGAAAGCCACGGGGAGGTCAGCGCACTGTGTCATACAGGAAGGGGACGCGGACGATCAAAGAAGCGCGGCTAGTGTCCAGGCAACCGGGAGCAACACGCGTCGTCGACCGCCGCGGTGGAACACGCGCGCTCTCACTGCGTCGTCCATTAGCGGCCGCGCAAAATAGGTAAAAAAAGGAAACGTCGCGAAACAAAACAAGACGCGCGGAGACGACACGCCAAATGGAGCAAGCAGGTCTAGACGGAAGGCCGGTGGCATCCAAGGGCTGCCGGCAGCTCACGCGGCGGCTTGGATCACAAGAGGGGGCCGCGCCGAGCGAGGTTCTGTCATTACCGAGCCAAGCAGGCGTCACAGCGCCGCCAGGCAGCGCTGTGGAGGACGGTGTGCAGCTTCCCTTCGGGCAGTCGCTGCCTTACCGGTCGGTGATGGCCTTGCTTGCAGCCGACTGCATTTAGTCGTACGGCACACCGTTACCCGCCGGCCAAGAGTTCACTTGCTGCCGCCTTTATCTCTGTGAGCTGATGCACCGCCGCCATATCTTAGCTGGACGCAGCTGCAACACATTGTAGCCCGCGTTCTGTTGTTTGACAGGCTCGCTGGATTCCGTGCCGACCGGTTTTGCCCTCGTGATCTCCGACGTCAGCGTAGCTCTGGCAGACTGGGCTCGCCCTACGTCATCTCCTGACGCCGACGTCCGACGACAACGTAGCTCTGACCGACTGGACTTGCTCTACGCCACCTCCAGACGCCGACAAGAGCTCTCGCAAGTGGTGCCCCGTCCTCGGGCTCCTGTGACCGTGTTTCCATCTTTCCTATCTCTTCTATCCCCTCGATATGTCCTCGTTCGCTGGCTTACTCATCTTTCTCTCTACACCTTTATTCATATCCTCTTAATCCCTCCTCACCCCCCTCCCTTGTGAGCTACTGTTGAGGTGTTGCTCCCTGAAGCAGACAGTTACGGGGCTCACTTTTCTTTTCTTTTCCTTCTTTAATATAAACACTTCGCCTCCCAGCCTATGCGACGACCAAACGCCGTCGGTTCCCTTTTAAGTCTAGCGCTTATGCCGCGCTGTCACTCACGGCAACGGTTTATCGCCGCGTGGCAGCTCCGAGAGACATCGTGTGTGTACCACATACAGTAACACTCATTCGTAGTACATGCTACGCGCAGCTAGTTGTCCTGTCACGTTAGTCGGACAGAAGTGTCGTGGGTCGTCTCGCACTGTGCACTTCCTGGATACGCGCCGAAGTCACGATGCCCGCCTGATTACCCCGACTGCGTGCAGTGCCCGCAAATCCTCCGGCTAACGCGGAGGAGAAGAGCCCGAAACGGCCATTCACTGACCCCCGATCGAATTGTCACGTGACGATAATCCGCGCCAAAGCTTCTTTCGTGCATCCCAAGTATAGATGACCTGACCACGTCGCGAAGTGACACAGCTGTGGTTGGTAGAAGCCCGGCGTATATAGATTCAGAGCGGGACTTCCCGGGAAAAGCATTTCCTCCATCGCGGGGAAGTAGCGCTTAACCGTGTTCCCGAGAAGCGCCCGGTGGAGCAAACTTGCGTGACCTGAAAGTCAGTTTTTTATTATTATTATTAATACGGACTACCTCACTGCTTCGCTAGCCGTACACGTTACGTAATGTTCAGCGACAACTGGCCACAAGCGATCAAGCGAAGGACGCTTACGAAAAAGCCCGCAACGAATGCATAAAACAGTATTATGACAATCACGGCAATAACTAGCCACGACAAAGAATAAACAACCGGAATACACAAAACGCAACACTAAAGTGCAGTCGCTACTACACCATATATCGCTATCGAACATCATGTGCAACAAAATGAAATTAAAACGCGCGCCAAAAGAAAAAAAAGATGCTAGCGCAATGACGAGAACTACGGAGGACATCAATATTAAAATGCAGGTTTCTTTTGTATAACATTCTGCATGCATGTTGACTAATTCTGCCTTACAAGTGTAACTGCGCATACCAAACGTGGATGATCTGTTATGCTTGCTACTTTCTTTCTTTCTCACATGCACACTCAAGCCTAGACAGATAAACATATAAATATACGCAAAGAGAAAAACACCACGCAAACTCAGACGTGAACAACCCGGGGTGCTTTCTGGACGTTGTCGAATTCCGCCATGTTGTCAGATTCCGCCATTGATCGATGCTAATTGGCCAAGTGAGCTGCTACGACCTCTCTGATTTGCTTAAAATGCCACCATTACGAAATTCGACAATGTGGTGGCATTAGACAGTGTCTAGAATAGCACCCCTGCACGCTGAGACGAGACGACGCCAACACCTATATCCATGGAACACGGAAGCGCGGTATATATTAGCGAGGCGAGCAAGTCAACAAACATCCAAGCGCCAGGCGACTTTGTTTGGTTTGCACTGATTTAGAAACAACTGTGTAAAGCCCTAACCGTAAGGACTGGAGTCGCTGGAGAGGCCACACTGAATACGTCAAAAAAGTGTTTTAACTGAGCAGTACACCCTGGTGTAACTTCATGAGCACACGGTCTGTAAATGGAATAAGGAGGTGAGGAAAACGAGCAGGGCTTGTATACGCGTCATGTGTGTAAGTGCAGCGATTGTGCAGCAAGCGCCTGTCTTAGTTCATTAGCCTTCCTCAATGGTTTAATAATAATATTAATAATAATAATAAGCAACGTCTTCTCTGTTGCCTCAAGAAGAAGGCGCATAAAGCCAACCCCGGTAACTTTCCGAGGTTAATGGATCTTGACAAAATTCACTGGGTATACGTACATTTACACATTTCTGTCATTGATGCCAAAATACAGGATGAGAGATGCGCCGATTGCTTGCAAATGAATGTTAAAGGTTGCCTCGAGACGCTCACCTGGCTTGCTAGAACTATTGGCAACACTGTCTGTGTGACGTCATACTTGGCAAGTCAACGGAAGTGACTCCGCCGATGGCATCGCTAACTTTGGCCGCGACAGCGTTTACTCTGCTGGCCACAAGGCGATGGTGGTGGTGTTTGGCGCGCAAAAGCTTCCTTCCTTTTTCCGTGGTGCTGGCCGGCGCCTCGATGGTTTGGCGAGTGATTTCCTCTTCCCTGTGGATGGGTGCGCGATAAGTGGTAGTTGGTGTTGCGTTCTGGGCTGCACAAAGTGTTCACACAAGACGCGGAGAGTTGGCTATGACGGCTTTCCATGTGACAGTGCCTTCCGCGAGAAGTTCATCAGTGCGATCAGACGGGACAACTGGTTACCGAGCAAAACGGCACGCGTTTAACTGATTGTAATGAGTAATAAACTGATTGGTTGATTGATTGATTGTGTTCCGGTCATTTCTCGCCGGAGTCCCACTGAGTCACCGCTTTCCGATAGCTCCGAGACACTGTGAGTCTCAGACTTGTCAGCTGATGCTCACAGCACAGTTTCCTATAAATACACTAGAGGAAACTCTGTAGCAGGTGTATATGGGAGCTGCAACTCACGGTGCTTCAGCGAGCATGGGAATAATGGGTAGCACACACATTTGTCTAATCTTCGTACTTTCGGCTCCGGTTGGCTTCGCGTGGCTTAAAGTCGCTTTGTCACAAAACTACGATCGGCAAATATTCAGCAGTTACACTTCACTACTTTAACCTTTTAGACTCGCCCTTTCAAATCGGCGCACGAAGTTAATGACCGTCTGTTCTTTCATTCGAAACAGAACCAAAACACAACAGTAAACGAAGCCACAATTGCGTTCGAGGTCCGCAAGTACGAAGACTAGGCAAATCCGTAGACTACCCATCATTGCCACGGTCGCTGAACAATCGCTGTGCCAGAGTATCCTCTAGTTAATTTTAGTAAACTATATGGCTTAGCGCGCTCACCTTCACTCTGATTGCCTGCTCGTCCCGGCTTTCAGACTTTCATTACTCCGCCAGCGGGAACCAGAATGCCTTGTACGACTTTCGGCTCTTACTAAATAGTACGTCATACGCAGGCAGCGCGCTCTGTTGGCTTTCGGTTTCGGTATTGTACCTTTTAGCTTATTATAAATTAGATTCGATTTTGCTGAGCATTTCAGCTTTTGGGCGCTTCAGAAGAGTGTCTCAGGAACATAGAAGCACCATTGCCCTGAAATGGTAAAAAAATCGCTCGAGTTGGCCTTTAAATGAAAAAGCTAGACAAAGTGCGGAAAAGGAGATAGGTGGCGAAGGCGCCTTGGAGTTATCGGAACGGCTAGCTATGACGTCATAGATTCTAGTGAAGTCTGCAAAGGTCTGGTTAATCCCTTATCGGCAAAACTGGGCTAGATTGAGTAATGAAAGAGTCATAAAGTGAGTATGACGAGTTCCGGGAGCTTTCATAGACGATCTTATATAAGACAGATGAACGCCGCCATCTTGGGCTATTAAACGAATGTTTTCTTTTTTGTCTATATCGCGACGTGAACTAATAAGGTCATGAAACATCGAACACACCAACCCGACCATTTTTATGCGTATGTGCCAGCCGTAGTACTGTTCGTTTAGTCTTCAAAGTCCTTTCACTTTTTTTTTTTCATCAATGGCACGTACAGCGTTTGTTGGTGTCTTGTACACTAGCATTGTGCATCAGTCTGGACTCTTCGTATATTATCGCGCCACACTTTAGGCATGCGTAACCAACTGGTTCACTGTCAAAATTCTTCGACACACAAGTGCTGCTATGATGCAGTCGAGCTCGCGGCGCATCACCACAGTCCATTTGATGTCTGAAGAGCCCACCGCACGGTAAGTATGGCGCAATATTCTATCACTAACAAGTGAAATCAAACACGTACTTTGCAGCTACAGGCTTTGACGTCTTTGTTTTGAGGACTGTAGGATTTGCATTTGCGCAATGAAAGCCAGATGACGAGGGCACTTTAAGCATGTTAATTGCGTAGAAGTGGCCGGATCTAAGATTCAAGTTATAGGTCTTGCGTGGACTTTATGCAGAAAACAGAACTGATAACTGATCATTAATATGTAACACTAATCATTAATATGAACAGTGATCATTAATAATCACTGATCATTAATATGAACTTTATTATGCAATAATAATATGTAATATGTCGCACGGAAAACGAACACAATGATAATCTTAAAAATTCTATGACAGCGTAGCGCATCGATAACTGTGTGGCAATGTACACGAAAGCTTTGTAGAATAATGTCGTTTTTGCAAAAGGAACTCTTGAATTTTTTTCTATTTGTGAAAGCTTCCCCGGAATTAGATTAGGTTATACAAGATAATAGGAAATAAACAAAAATATTGAATTCGTAAAAGGTAATATAACGCCCGGTTTTACGTCCCAAAAGCATGGACGAAGGACGCCGTATCATGGAGGGCGCCGGCACTATCTACCATCTGGTGGTCTTTGCTGTACACTGGTGTCACGCAGTACACTGGCTTATACCGTTTCGTCTCCCCCGGAATGTGACTGCCAAGGCCGGGATCGAACACGCGACCTTCCGGTTGACAGCCCAGCACCATAGCCACCTAAACACCATGACTGATGATTCGAAAGATGTCGGGTAAATTGAGACAAAAATTTTAACATGGAGAATATTTTCATTTCACTCCTTACAATTAAACATCAGTACAGAAACTTTCCTTTGAATCCAAGTTATTCGCTACATAAATATTGCAGTGTTCCCACCGTTTAAGATAGTATTTTAAAAATAAATAAAACGAACGCTCAAAATGTCTCATTTTGCCCCAACCTGCGGGGCAAAACGAGACAGTGTGAAAAAAATTATTTCCGTTTTTGAAGTTGAAAAACTTGAAACTCACTCTGTGGGCCCTTTATCTTGAGAAACCCAGTTCTTGGACTTCATGCGTTGAATCGAGGCAGAACGCCGTGTTGTGTTGCTCCAAAACTCCTTGCAGATCAAACATCACTAGTCTTTCTTTGTGCTAATGTTGTCTTTTGTTGAACACTTGCGTCTCATTGGATTGTTCAACAATTGGAGACTAGATATACTTTGACGTATCTTCTTCACCTCTCTTTGCCGTTTTGATGCAGCACTGCTCAGAGGTTTCATGGTTTTCAACTTCGTCCAGCAGGCTTTGTTAGGCAATGAATTAAAAACTGCGCTAAATTCAGATTTTTTAGCACTTTTATAATTTTCTCATCTAGGGTATTGGAAAAACGTCGTTAAAACTCGATCCAAAGGCGTGTTTGTGAATGACTTGACTTGGAGATACCGCCATTTTTTTATGCGTCTCTTGAGAGCATTCTTGGGAACACTGAAAAATCTCGACGCAGCGCGAATGGAGGGAGTCATGTCTTGAACGGCAATCCGTGCTTTTTCATGTCGCTTTCCTCCCAAAAATCTCTATATGGCATTGTCTTAGATGTACAAATCCTCCTAAAGAAATATAATGTATAAATAGTGTAAGTTCATGGCTCAATTAATAAGACACTCTCTAAGCCAGTCGGATGTGATTTTTTTGTCGCGTTTTGTCCCCCTCACATGCCAGAATTAAAAAAAAAGTTAGCTTTGTCCCCGGGCAACAAACGAACAAAACTTTTGGTATTATGTAGCTCGTAATCTAAGGTAACAAAATAAATATTCACGCTGCAGTACTGACGCAGGAGCAGCTTCAAGTACGGATCCGAAAATTCGGTAGGGCAGAATTTGGCCCCTTTTGACGGGTCACGAAAACACTGACACCAGCGACGTATTTTTTTTTTCCACGCGAACACTGTGAGCCGTTATCAACTTCTACGCATAAAAAGATTGACAAAAACTAGCACTTATTGCTGGAAAAAAGAAATAAAGGAAAATAGTTTTGGTATTAACTATAAAGAGGGCGGCAAAGTCAAAATGTTGCGTTCTGCCCCGTGTCTCATTTTACCCCACCTTACCCTACTGATCGATTATGAGTCTCCGAAAGTACGCTTGAGCTGGGACGTTCACATTAAGTGTGCTAGGGGTCATGATCGCAGTTTCTTTTGGGTTCCATAATTCTACGGCTTCCCTATTATCCACTGTTTCAGACCACCAGTTCCTTGATAAGGTACACGTGGATGACCTTACTGAGCAATCATAAAGCATGATGGTGAATAGCATTGTAATGAGGTGTCGTTGCATTGTAGTATGCCGGTTCTATTATAGAAATGACCAAAACTGTCCGATTCAGCGCGCCTATATAACCAAGCAGCACAACCAGTATATTTATACTTCAATGTTGATGACGTGTCAACCTTGTGCACTTTATTATGAATTACTTTTTGGGTGTTCACTTTTAAATATCATCTTGGTACACTATGCACCGCATGGGCTCTGTAGGTATATTGTTAATAATTATTATAATTAATTAATTATTTAATACCAGCAGCGAGTCTCACGTGGTTACCTGCCTTCGCGGCGTAGTGGGTCTTCCTTCAAGGAAACTATATAATAATGAAATCTGCAGGAACTATATCTCTCTTCCTTGTCATGCCTTTCTCTGTGCAGCACAAGGGCGAGGTTTGCCACTAGCATGTCAGTTTTGGAATATGCCGCCATTTCCTTGTTAGAGCTCGATCTGTTTAACGACAACCGCAGTACAGCATATGGGAGGCTGGCTCCATTCAGAGAGCCCGCGACGCTTTGAAGCACGGGGTCTGCCGGCGCAAGCAGCCACCTTGCTCTTGAACTTGGCCATGCACGCGTCTCCAGACGAGCTAAGCAGACACAACAATAACATGGCGACAAAAACGGGGCTTGGCGGGTGCCTCCCAAAACGAGACACTAAGCAGGCCTGCGCCCGACCCTCCGCGTCGACTGTTGGAGCCATTTCCAGCGCCGCCGCGCGCCAAGAGGTCGGCAGCTGGTAGAAACGACCTCTTGGTCGCCATGGGTGATGCGCTTCTTCCGCCATCACCGCCTCCTGGACAATGCTATCGCAACAGAAGCCACGCCCAACGTCCCCTCCTTTCATACGTATTTTAAAAGAACAATACAAACAAACAAAAGTACCACGCAGGCGATGCACCATGAGTTTCCAGGAGAAAGCGATTGAACCCCCCCTTCAAAAAAACAAAAAAACAAAAAAAACAAAACAAAACAGACAGAGCTGCCAGCGGCGCCTCCTGTACGACGGTGTTCAGTAACAGCCGGTGACAGGCGACACAAATAAACACCGTGTGCTGCAGGACTTGCATGCATGCACGCACCGGCGGGTCATAACGGAAGCTGACATGCCCCCTCCTTCCCTCGGACGGTGCGCAAGGGAGATCGACAAAATGCGGCCGCTGTTGCTGTTACACTTTGAGCCGGCAGGAAGCCGTCAACGCGCTGCATGGTGTCGGGATCGTGACAGCCGCGCATTTCTCGAAGCTCGAAACTCGCGTGCCGCAACAAAGCCACCTCGAAAGACTTGAAATGATGGCCGAAGCTGGCGGAAATTCGATAAGAAACTTCCTCCAAGCGTGTGCTCGCCGATGAATATTATGATGTATGTGCGACGCAGCTGTGTTTGCACTCTTAACGCTGAGTCACCTGGAGAGACATTATTCACATACCAAGGTCAAAACGTTTATTTATTTAATTTATTTTAGTTATACAATAGTACAGGCCCAAATTGGGTCCAAGCAGGGGAGCAATACATGTACATACATGAATGCATGCACGTAGACAAATAGCTATCAGAGAGAAACAAAAAAAAATGATGTTGAAGATTGCTGTTAAAAGCACACCTTTAAGATAAGGTTCCGGTTTTTCAAAACCTTTACTTCTTGTTTTCTTTTCAATGCCGGCACTGAATGACAGGCTAGCTCGACGGTTTTCACCACGCGCACAAAATACAGAAGCTTCAAAACTTCTCTTGCAAGACAATTCTAGAACACTACTTTTCCAGTGATAAAATTAGTAAAAAAGTAAAAACACTAGTGAAGTGATATAGTGAATATTAAAACTGTCATATAAAAGTAAAATAAACAAACAGGGAACTTAAAGAATATTTCATGAGTAAACAGTTATGGACTTCTAAGGGTGGAGTGAGGCGCTTAATTACGAGTACCTGCGAATGTTAGCTGTTGGTCAGTGTTGCTTGTTCTTAGCATGAGATTCTAATCCTTCGCACAAACAAGTGAAATTCCCCCAGAGAAATTCGTAATAACAATTATTATAACTGATCGATTTAGTTAGTTATTCAGTTGAACTCAAGTGTGCCAGTCTTTAGAGTGTATTAAGTTTCGAACTTGCTACAAAGACCATCCTGACACGTTCAACAAAGGGGAAAAGTCGGAGCGCATTTCCCACCCTCCCGCAAAAGTGTTAACCAGTTTGTACATGCATGTGAGCTACTACTGCCAATGACAACAGGTGTACAGCCAAAACGTGCGATGCGCATGTACAACCACACGGTTCGCTACAAGGCTTCAAGCAGCAGCGAGTGAGAGTAAACCATGTAAGACGTTCTTTCACGACAAGAGCGAAAAGAATCAAGCGTCATTGACGCTCTGCGAGTCAGACAGGCGCAAATGCAAAGTTACATAGCAGACCAGCCGGCTGCACTTACAACGCTTCCCGATTCCGCCATCACGCGCACTCGCCTCTCAGCCAAAATAAGGCGCGGGTGCGGCGAAAAGAAGTGCTGCCCGAAGTTAGACGAATTCGAGCAACGCTTCGTGAAGCATGCGGCCGAGCGAGCTTTGCGGAAGCCGTAGGAACTGACCACAACCCGAGCCTGCTTTCAACGGGCCTACAGGCGTTCTCTCGCTCTCAGGATCTCCGTGTGCAGCCACTGAGGCACGTGCGCGAAAAGGCCGGCCCACTCGCTCGCTGAACATAACGAAATCACGAAGGCACGCAGCTTCCTCTCGCGGGGAAACTCGCGCGCCTAGCTAGCATGCTTACGGTTTACGACGCGACCGTGGCTTGGGGCAAAGAAAAACTCTTGCATGTATAGGTACCACACAGCTCAAAGGAGCTGAGGTGAGGTTATTACTTCAAGCGCGACGACCATGGGTACAGGAGCCGCAAGCCTTTCAGCTGTACGCTCATTACATAGCTGCTGTACCGCACGTTGACGCCTCGGAGACGGCGACACCCCGTCCCTAACTATACTGTGAGTGGACTATGTATACCGGCGCTCAATATATTGTTAGAGCCCATCAGAAAGTCGGGTAGCGAGACTCACTTGCAACACGGGCTGTTGAAGCTTTCGGTGCAAAAGCCGCAGCTGCGAAGGCCCCGACATTAACGAAACGCTTGGAACGGCAAATGAAATCATGCTCGACTACACAGTCAACTATAGATGAAATTACGGAATTTAATATAGCGTGAGTAGCCCCAGGCATGCTGCACAATAAAATATAATGTCATTAAACAGCTCAAGCGAAGGTGAGTATAGTTCCGCGCGCAGCGTCCGTGCGATGTTTTTGGCGAATTTCGCGTGACGTGACGAGGCACGCAAATACGTTTTAGCACGGAAAACACGGCTGACTTGTCGAAGCGACACGGCTGCCTGCTTCGCACCTTTCTGATAGCCTTGCTGCCTTATGGAACTTGATTATCCGCAGTGACGTGTCATCTTGCTTCTGTAATAGACAGCGAAAAGCGGCCCCATTGGCATCGGTTTTTCTCGCTTTACAGCGCGAGAGGAAAGCTCTGGTTTATGCATTTGTGCTCGCTTACGCTAAGCTGTTTTAGCAGTGCCAATTTACTGTAAATAAAATACAAAATACCTAATAATTGTTTGGGTTTAACGTCCGAAAACCCCCAGATGAAAGACGCCGTATAGTGGGGAGCTCCAAAAACTTTGACCACCTGGGGTTCCTTAACGTCTGTTGCCGGACTGGTTGGTTAGGATTTATAATTGATGTGGGTAGCTCAACATGGTAGGGACTGAGAAGAAAGACATACACTGCACCAACTTTCAACTATAATCCAAGTTTCGAGTTAGTGCTGTGTGTTAGTGAATGCTAGTTTGTGCCCTACTGCTTCACCAGACGACTAACTAGTTAAACGAACTAACTAAACTGAGAGCAAGTTGTTCTAAAATAACAATGCAATTCGAACAATGCGTAAGCTGAGCCACGGGCTTACTAAAAATAATGAGAAATTGGCACAGTAATAAAACTGCCGAAAAACAAGTCGGAAACGACCAAGAACGCAAACACCGCAATAAAGTCCTGTTTGGGTTTCCGTGGTAAAAGTCGAGCAAGATTCCGCAACTTAAACAAATTGATTCGCGCTTTCACCCATGCGAACGTGGAAGTATAAGGGAAGCTTGACAGCCAACCCCTGAAGAGGCTTTGCAATGATTTATTGGTTTAGAATATTGGCAGTGACATTTTTTTTTGGTCCCCTTGGTACACCGCGACGGGTTTCGCGACAACTTATTCTATATTCGTGGCCAAGACCAAACCCTATGCAATGCTGTCACTACCGCGCATGTTGGCTTGTTTGAAGTTGACGCATGCGAGTGCAAAGCGGTCCCCGCAAAACGCCAGATATGCGAGTCCTCGTCGGGATTCGCAACGTACGTACGCAATAAAGTCGCTGATAATAATCATATATGAAAGAACGCCGACGCCATTCACCACATCGGAGAGGGCCATCGACGCGGCAGCTTGCGTAGTTGTAATTTTTACTGGGAAACGCATGCAGGGAGTGCAAAGGACTTATCAAGCCTTATAATTATTCATATCTTTTGGCTGCGTGTTTTGTGCTTGTTCTTCATTCAAGTGAGCCCTAATGTGTATGTCGTACGCGTCACACTAAAGAATATATGCATCGCTCTTACGTCTTGGTCTTATTTGCATCTAGATATATCAATGAATGACCAACTAGCTCAAACTAAAGCATCGTAACAGCTGCGTGCTTACAACTCCAGTTTGAAATGAGGGAGCCATATCAGTGACCCTATATGTTTTAAAATCCGGACGGACGGAAGTCGCTTGTAACACGCAAGGACGACATGTTACAAGACTGTTGTACTCAACATGTAAATGACATTATATAGTTTGTGCGGTCTAATTTCTTCGCCCCCCGCTGAAATACGGTTGCCGCTGCCGGGATCATGCATCACCGCGCTAATCAGAGCAACGACATAAAGTGGGTTACAGCGCGGCGAATACCAAACGAAGTACACTATATTCGCTGACATGAAATCGTGTAACTGCGCATCTACCAGTGGCGTAACCACAAATATTTTCGGAAGGCGTTATGTGGTAAAAAAATCACAGATAGCCTGCGTGCAAACAAATATTCTAGTGGTGGTTTTTCTGAAGGTTCAGTTTTTTTTTTCGTTCGCTGTAATACCTACAATAAAATCAATAAAATACGAGAGCAGGCATGATCCCGGGGGCTTGATTCGTGATGGGTATTTATTTTTCTGAAAGGAGAGGAGAAGGGGGGGGGGTGCAGCGCTAACACACACACACACACGCGCACGCACGCACGCACACGCACACGCACACACACACACACACACATATATATATATATATATATATATATATATATATATATATATATATATATATATATATATATATATATATATATATATATATATATATATATATATATATTGCTGGCGTGGATTTATATATGTCTACCAAGAAGCAAAACAAGAACAACAACACGGGGTTGTGTAGCTCCTGGTTGTGTAGCTTAAACGATGCCCATTGGCGACGAGCGAAGTCGAATTAGCGCTACCCTGTTTTCCCCGAACAAGCATCGGTGACGCGAGACAAAAAAGACGGCGTATACTTCAAGCTGTGTGCCTATTGGGAAAGGTGGCCTCGACAAGACGTTTATTTTCGCAAAGTAAGACGGCGCCACTGATGGGTGCAGAAAAAAATGCCCGCGGAGTGCTTGCATATGCTTCGGCACTACGTTGGCTCATTTCTTAACACTTTCACTTCGAGTACCTCATCCCTCACGGCGCCTGCAGCGTTCGGCCTTGATAGCTCGTGCTGTGTGTGTATACATAAAACTCGAATCCGCCATGCGTGCGCACACGCGTCCCAAATCGCTCGACGCTTGTGTAAGCACTGAGCACGCTGAAAGCGGCGCTAGAGGATAAGGCACGCCACAAAAAGGGCGTTGCACGGTCGCCGTAATAGCGTCCATGCAGTCACTAAAGAAGCGGACAGCCACCGCCCCTAGCCAGCAAGGTCACCGCGCTTCCAAGCTCAGTCAGTTGGGTGCATCGCAGCAGTACCCGGCATTGCGAGCAAAAACTGCGTGCTACATTTTGCTGTTCCTCTAAGACTAGCCCCTGTATTCTAGAACGTCCCTTCACTTAGCGCTTCACCTTCACTTGAGAAAGCCGACGAGAGTGCCACCTCTAAGAACGGTAAGTCACTGCATATCTAGGATAATCTGCTGCGATTCTTGAGTAGCGCAGTGTCATTTTCAGCCGAGTAGTGGCGCACTGCCCAACTTTGTCGAGTGAAGGGTGAAAGTCGAGTCGAGGAGCGTTTGTGAATACGGGGGTAGGTTTCTCGTCCAACGATCGAAGCGAAGAAGAGCATGGCACCATGACCCAATCGTGCCGCGTGCAATCCAGTGCTGCCCACACATACTCGGCCCGTATTCACGGAGACGTCTTACGCGAGACTCGTTCGTATAAGTACCGCCACTACTGATGAGGGCCATATCACTATAGTAAAACCATATAGAAGCATACTTACACAAAGAACATACACTCCCGTAGAGCCTTGCGGCTGAGCTACTGCGCTGCTTTCAGCGCTTCAAGCGGCTGGTCAGACCTGATTATGTCTTGAGCATAAATAAAACAAAAATTTTTGTTCCCGATGCTGAGATTCGAACCCGTACCCTCATGCTCCGAAAGCGATAGAGTGTTTACCACTAGGCTATAGGCAACACACTCATGCTAAACCACATGATTGTGTACGCTTTGTACAGAACAAATGCAGAAAGACAACACTTCCTAATCATACTTTACTAATTTTAGTGGTAGCGCATTAAACGTTCTCAGTGGGACACGACGTAGAGCCGATATGGAGGATTGCGCAAATCAACAATTTTTTTTCTTTGAAAAAAAAAGGTCATGCCAAACATGAGTTTTGGTTCCCCTGCGGTGGCTATTACATGTCTTGAGTAACGAGAAAAAGCGAGCGTGGGTACGCCATTCAGCGGTTGGTCAGACCCTGCCTTGCTCGGCCGTGAAAACGCTCGGGTGGCCACTCTTTATATATATATTTCTTTATAGTAAAGCTTGCGAAAGAATATCCTTATCAGTTCGGCCACTGGTTGGGTGAGGTCATGCCCCAGCTACCCAGATACGCCCGAATCACTCGCAACTGAAATAGCAATGCGCTCTTCGTTTCACTGAGACATCCAGATAGTACTGAACTTGAAGATGTCTTTCAAGCATGCGACGAAAACTTACGCAAGCTTGCCTTGACAGTGAATGAGATTCGGAGACTTACTGTGCAACCCTGAATAGGTTGATTTGTGTAGCAAACGACCTTTCTAGACATACACGCTCAAGATTTATCGTGGTTCTGTACACAATAAAGGACGAAAACGGTCAAAGATGAAGCTGCAGTCATGAGAGACGACTTCTTCAGAGACCGGACCTTTCTGCCAGGCGATGATTAGTCCTACCGCATTTTCACCTGTGCTGCACGCTACTGATGCTACTGCAGTGTTTCAAGCCTGCGAATTTGAGCAAGAAAATAAAGCAGACCCCTGCAGGGCAAGGGAAGAAAGAAACAAGAACCAGAAAGCTGCTCGACCCAGGCAACACGAACCCACGTGTCGTGCGAAGGCGGCCACAGCGAGCCCTCCTTGCGAGTGCCCCACATTCTTCTTTCAGAAAAGGCCGGCGCAAACACCACTTGAGAAAGCGTCCGCGGGCACCAAACAAAGCGCGGCGACGTTAAATTCGCGAAAAGAAAGAAAGAACGGCATAACGAATCGCGACAGAGTGCCAGGGGCGGGGTCAGCCGGCTGCGACAAAGACCCGCGCCTCGCCCTCGAGGAAAGCCCTAGGCTTAAAAGAGCGACACGTTTACCTTGCACGCGGGAAAATCGTTCGCGACCTTGATTCTCGGAGGCGCTAATTTCGTGCATATATACTCTCCACGCGATAATGATGGTACGCTCCAATTCTCTCTGTAGTAAAAATATTTAATCGCTTTTACGTTCCAAAACCACGATGTAATTATGCGGCACGCCGTGTATAGTGAGGGACTCCACGTAGGCGTGTTTACCGATCGATTTGCACTGCGCGATTGAAAACAAGACGGGAATGTAAATTGTATAGCGTAACTGATTGACGGGACACAAGCAGAATACATGTGCACACACAACAAAGCGCTTTTGTGTGTGTGTTCTGATTGCGTCCCAACAAAGCGCTTTGTTGTGTGTGTATTGTTGTGTGTGTATTCTGCTTGTGTCCCGTCAATCAGTTGCTCTAATCAATCTACAGTGACAATTTACCAACGCGCCCATATCTTCAAATTTAGCAACAGACGGGGACAAGCGCACACTATCAACTTACAGCTCATTTTTCGCATGTTACATGTATACATGACTAAAACAGGAAAAGGAAAAGTGTTCTGCTAACAAACACCGAAAAGCAATAAAAGAACAAATATTTTGTACACAGAATGCACGAGGCAGAAGAGTGCACTCATCGGTCATGCCCACTATTTCCAAAGAACTGTAGCGAGAGCAACACATGGTTTGCTGACGCAGTTGTCAGGTTCCTGCGCCATTTTCTCGGCTTGCATTATGATACGAGCGCGATAGTTTTTGTACCTAAATGCATCGCAACTGTGCTTTCAAACTGCGCAAGGCAAGCACACCTGTTGACATGCTGTGCCAGGAAATCCTCACTGCCGTTGCGTGCATTACGTGCGCAACTATGATTGGTGAAACTTGTAACACCTGAGATTCTTCAACGATCCCCTGAAGCTATAGGCATACAGGTGTTGTTTGCCCTTCGCCTGCACCGAAATGCGACCGACTAGCTTTAGAAATAGAACCCGCGCCCTCGAGATTTTTGCAGCGCGACGCCTTCCTGAGTAAGCGACCACGGCGCAAATAAAACACAGACGAATGGCACATCGTACAATCATTAACAAGCGCTTCAGCAACATGTCAAGTGTGTTGAGGAAGGGGCTGTTTTGAATAAAAGAAATTAATTGAATGCCAGGGTTCGCGCACCCCAAAACTACGATCCTATAAGAAACTTGCCGCAGTGTGAGGCTCCGGAATAAGTTAAATAAGTGTCTTTCGAATTTATCCTTAATTCATGTTTGATTTCCACAATACCATGGTTTTCTCACTAGCTGGACTTGGACTGTTGTTGAAGACATCACCATAATCGCCACTTATTGCGACGCTTTAGTGGTGTCTAGTATAGTAGGAGCTGGTGATGCCTCTCAAACAAAGGCTTTCCTAATAAAGTTGTTTACTATATATTTGTTTGCGAATACGGCACTGGCCAGTGGCAATGAAGCGTCACAAAGGGAGAGTTTTGAGAGTGTCATTTGCCCGAGTTTCCTTTCTGACACTGCAAAATAAAGTATAGGATTACTTATTTGATTAAATAAGCTAATCTGATCTATACAGCGGGAAGCATTTAAGCACCAGGACTCATTGCCACGCTTCAGTGGCAAAATCAGCAATGACAAGTCATTGCAGCATGACGGTGATATTATTTAGTTTCACACATGGTATGTTTTTTAGACGACTCTTCGTGTATGCTTCTCATTGGTTAAGACGCGATGGTCACTAGCTATATTCCAAAATCACGTAGTTCTCAGTGCGTACATGCTGATTGATTGATAGGTGGGGTTTAACGTCCCAAAACCACCATGTGATTATGAGACGCCATGGTGGAGGGCTCCGGAAATTTCGACCACCTGGGGTTCTTTAAAGTGCACCCAAATCTGAGCACACGCGCCTACAGCATTTTCGCCTCCATCGAAAATGCAGCCGCCGCAGCCGGAATTCGATCCCACGACCTGCGAGTCCGCAGCCGAGTACCTTAGCCACTAGACTACCGCGGCGGGGCATATTGCATACATGCTATTGCATAAATGCACTATGGACAACGTCGTATGCAGTGTGAAATTTAATTACATATTGAAGATGATTACACATCATAGAAACTTGAAAATGCTGATCACTGTCATTAGCAGCCAATTACAGAATATTGGTTAATGAAGAGACCTCTTTTCCTACAGGCATGTTTTTCGTAGCACTATAGCCAAATAGTGGACGCTTCGGTATGGGGTTCATAGTGCAAGCGTTAATGAGTTTTCGATGGTATCTATAGAAAATATTCAATCATATTCATGTCCTAACTATGGAATGACCGCAAAGGCTCTCGACAATCAACAGGCATTTTATTTGCCTGCAGAAATGCCGCGGTAGAGGAAACCTGCGTCTGAAGCAACACAAACGATTTCCTCCATGGCATTCAGTCGATGGCCTGAATATATCCCATATCACGTGATCATTAGAAACCTCTTAAGGAGAGCCCTCTCTACTTCACAGTTACTGCAGTACTCAACGCATAATATTACATTCACACATCATCATTGCACAGAGCCCGTATTTTCGGCAGTTTCAGAATAATGATCGGCGCAATCTGTGTAGATGCCGCTCCAATATTGTGCATGCTGATAATCGAGTAAACTATTCGAAACGAATGCAATAAGGCATCTTTCGCATTCGATGCAAGTTCGCGCCAGTGACAGGCCCCCATTTCCCGGAACCAGAGCCAAGCAATGATTTGCAAAGGAAGCAGGCTTATATACTGTCGCGTATGCCACGATATGCACAATGGAGGCACGTAAACACCGTGTTTCCCTGTAAAGAATGCGCGCCGACATATTGACAGCTACACGAAAGATTTCTCCCACGCACCGCTTTAAAAGCCCTCGGAGAAACGGTAACAGAGTTTACTGCGCGCACTTAAACAGCGTCAGAATGAAAGTGTACGGCTTGTTGAACTTAGCGCAAACTTTAAAATGAAAAGGAAACATGCTTGGTGAAAGATGTGCCCCTGAGCGGAGGTTCTGAAAAAGGAGTAACGGAGCAAACAAACAAAAAATAAGAGGGGAAAAACGCTGACTGCAATGATCGTATTTTGTAACAGTTCTACAATTGTTTCTCTTCTTGCCCTTCATATTTGGCGTGCAAGAAGCTCACACATTCGCTACGAAACAATTCGGCTACAAGGTGGGACGCCACGATAACTTACATGTACAGAAGTCCTTACAAACGTGACCATACAGACAAACAAACAAACTAATATGTGACGAACTTCCTTCGGGGAAAAAGAATGCTATTTTTCAGAGCTCGCATTTTCCCGCAGAAAGCATGAGGCAGCCAGATTAAAACAATTTCAGGGTCGACGCACGTCACATTTATCTCCGTTTTGGAAAAGGATGGAGGCAGGGAAAAGAAAACATCACACCGACGGGCAATATGACATGTAGCCTGCAGTGAAGTTTTAAGCAGAGGCTCTTTAGTGTTTCGAATCTGCTTCTGTCTTTCGGGAAAAGTATTTAAGGCAATGTCTCACGTTAGTTCACCCAGGTGCGCAGATGAAACAAATACTTGTTCCTGCGAACCGTGACAGTTTTCGATTACGAATTGCCTAAGCAAGTCGGTGCTCGAGAATCAAATGCAAAAAAAAGAGGAAGAAGATAGGCGCTGCAAGACAAATGCGACTGCACTAAGTAATGCTTCATCCCTGCCTCAGAGAAGGAAGGGTGCTTTCCAACAGCACCTTCGTGAAGCGGGTGGACTGAACAGGAGCTCTTATAGGGCTCGAATAAAACAGCAGAGAGGGGCCCTTAGAATGTACCAAAGCGTTACAAAAGCGTACATTCTATCTAAGACAGTACCGTCTGCTGACAATCGCCAAGCACGTCGTAGCCACGTACATACAGCCTGCGAACTTTCCAAGAACTGCACAAGGGCCACGCTTTATGGGGTACCCACACACTGAATGCTCGTGCCACTTCATCAGCGATCGTAATTAACGCGCTGCCATGCTGTGCGTGCGGGGTCAGCGACGCATTATTAACGATGACTCCAGAAACCGACGAGCCGAGGACCGGACAGTGCACGGCCGCCTCAAACGGTAAGCATTTATTACGAAGACGATCCCGTTACAAGTAGATCACTGACCAGCTGTTTCTAAACACACAGTCAGCTGAATTTGCCTTATGACACGTAATATGCATCATTGTACATGCTAAGCCGTACCTTAGCGTAAACAATGTTTACATGTGAAAAGCAGGGACTGGCAATATGCGAGACGGATTTCTCGAGCAAGTTCAACTAAATGCGTTATCGCCTCCTGTGCAGCCATGTTTTCGAGTGAACATCACTGCACAAGAAGCCAGCAGGTCATTAACACGAACATCCCAAGCAGTAAGGTCATACCTGGAAATTAATCACTGTTGTCTGCGACGGTGTTGCCTCGTTGGCGTCTTAGCAGAGCGCGGTATCCAAAGCCGGCACCAGAAGAATCATGATGATCAATCACTTCCGAGGGCCGCGAAGATCCCTTCACAGTTTCACCAAGCACGTGAAAGCGACCCGTGCGCGAGGAGAGACGACCGCATAGTAAGTCGACAACCGAACAGGCTTGGCGGCATGCACGACCGCGAGGGCAGGTGGCAGCGTCGAAAGCCCGGTGTTCGGACGATGAAGCGCAAACCGCGACAGCGGCAATAGTCACAAGCCCGTCCGAAGAGAAGGACCGCGGGACACGCGGCAATTCTTCAAAGAACGACAGCAGCTGACGACGGCCACGACGACTCCGTTTATCGGCAAAACATCTCTAGAAGCGGCAGACCACGAGCCGGCAGCGCCGGCGGCATCAGGACGCACGCACGCAACGCTGGGACGTGCTCGGCCGCCTTCCTTCCAGAGAGCTGCCTGTCGGGGAAACCAGTCGGCGGTCGGAGATTGCGGAAGAAAAACAAGACAGCAACGTCGGAGGCAAGCGGATGTTCCTGCAGCAAGAGCTGCCTCGTCGACGAAAGGGAACAAGCAGCAACACCGGAGGAGACTCTTCTTCGGCAGCAGCTGGTGAGCGAGAGAGTTGCGGCTTCACCAGGCCGAGGGAAGAGGTCGTGCAGGGGCTCCGTCCACGCGTGCACTGCAACAGCGGCAGTCGCGTGGCGCGCAAAGTCCGTGAGGCCGTCGGCACAAGGACCTGCCCCGCCGTCGTGAGTCGGCGCGAGAGGTGGCCTTCTCGCTCCGCGGCGCCGCCACTCTTTCCTCCGGCAGCGGTTTTCTGTTTCGCCTGTCTTTTCGCCGGCAGCTCGAGAAATGCGGCGAGGATTACGGACTTCACAGTGCGAGAAGAAAAGGAACGAAACCACGCATGAACGCGCGCAAGTAAGCGGCAACGACGGTAGCGAGGTGACGCGAGCCCCAAATATTGGTGACAGACAAACAGTTTAAGTACCAGTCTTCAAGCAAAGAAAAACTAGATTGAGTATTTTGCCCATTAGGCTTGTCTGTAGTTATTCAGGTCTCTAGAAAGTCTGTACTCGCCCTCAGTTCGCCGCAGTAGCGTAGCGGTTACAGCGTACGGCTGCTGACCCGAAGGTTCCGGGTTCGATTCCGGCCTCGGTTCGGTGGTCGCATTTCGACTGTGGCAAAATGCTAGATGCCCCATATATTCTGCGATGTCAATGCACGTTACAGAGGACCAGCTCGTCGAAATTTCTCGAGCCCTCCACTAAGGCGCGCCCGGCAGTTATATCGTGGTTTTGGCCCGTGAAACTAGTGTATTGGCCCGTGAAACCCAAGGTTTCACGGGCCAATACACTAGCTTTTTGACTTTGTTGCTCAAAGTGTGGTCTTCGACATCGGTCAACAAAGCCCCGCAAACTTACTATTTCGGTACATTTAAAAATAAACCTTCGCTAGAACAAATAACTTCGCTAGAACAACAGCGAGCTTGGAGAAATAATAAAAAAACTGCATTCAAAAGCTGTCTTCCCGCCTACTACGTGAAGCGGGCCTGCGCACACTAAAAAGGCTATAATAATCTCCTGCTATCACGTCTTAGGCGCTGAGCTCGGCTGTTACGGCGCCGACATATGAATGAATGAAATGAGCGAGCACCGTCTTCGAAGCTGCCAAGGTCTCACTTCTACCCTTCGGCGTGCACAGAGAACGCCCACCCAGAATGACCTGCTGGCAAAATCTCGGCTGAGCACCAATTCCAAACACAAAAGGATGGCATTTTGAGACCACCCGTCGAGTGCGGCATAATTTTGGTCCTGTCAATCATCACTCCCGGGGCTGAGGCCTGGTTGTGAGAACAGGGTGACGCCCGTGCATAATTCCAGAAAGGGAATGGCAAAGGCTGTCTCGAGAAACTATATATACGACCTCATAGACTACGTTCGCACTACTGCCACCCGTGCGGTGGAAATTGTAATCTCCCATGGTATTGGCAAACTAAGAAAGAGAAAAAATAATAGCAGACGGTATAACACACACACAAAAAAAAATAGCCTTGCGAGCAAGACAACTCGCGTCAGCCGCACCCTTGACGCTTGATGGTGAGGAATGCAAACAAACCTCTATTTAGATTTTTCTCTCTTCTTCTTCTTTTGCATGAAGAATAGCGGAATGAGCCACTTCCGCATGCGAGGCCACCGTTGTGTATACGACATACTAGACGATGCAATTACGTTCTGCACGAGAAAAACCACATCACGAAGAACGCGGAGATGGAAGGCTGCCAGAGTGTTATACAACCCAGGCATATAGGCGTATAGGCAATTCCTCGGTAATGCCGCTTAAATCTGGCCAGCCTGTACGCCGATGTGAGCGGGAAGCGCTAAGAGCAAGAACAATCGCACGATATCGCAGGAGAACGTAAATTTATATTGAAAACATGGTAGATATGACGGGGAACCTGTTGGCTTGCTTCTTCGAAACGGCGAACGCAAGCATATCAGTTCTGAACTGCACGCTCAGCGCTTATCACACACTACCACGGTGTTACGTAAGATATGCGAGCTGGTAATTTGGCATACTGAAGCAAAGCAAAAACTTGGCGCCGTGTCTGCATGTTACACTGAATGTCGTCGAAATACGATAGTCGCGCTTGGAGAGAGTGAGCAAAACGTTTATTTGATGTTCTGCGCAAGAAAATTGGGGAATGGTATTCTAGAGGCACTGCGTTAGAGTGCGTTGAGCGTGCTGCGGAGGCGAACGAGCGCATCAAGTCACGTCAGACGTGAGACATGAGTGATATCTGGCAGTTTTCTTGGAAAACGAAGCGCGCGGCGTGCGCGCCCGTTTCGGAGGCGATAAGGTGTAAAACGCAAGGTGACGGGTAGGTGCCACCACCATGTCGCCTTAGCAAAGCGTTGGGAACATTAGCCTTTTCATGCAAGCATTGCATCATCAGCGCAGCGTGATAAGCGCTACGGTCCTTAGAATGACTCATGTATGGCTGTTCTAGTAAAAAGACACACATAATATTGACGTGTTGTTATAGTGCCCCAGATATGCGCAATAATTCCTTTTTAATGGACAATCGCACGAGTATGCATGCTAAATCTTGAGTAATAGTGGTGGACGCTGCTAATGGAGTCGGCCGTTTAGAGTATCGTTCGGTGCCGTTTAGAATATCGTTAACGATGGACAAACAGACAAATGTACTAACAGACAAAAATTTTTGCGTCGAAGGTCTCAAGAAAGACTATCGTCTTTAAAAGTAATCAGCCTCACAAGCTTTTTAGATGCGAAGCAGCTCTTTGACTAGCATGTGTAATGCTGTCTCTGCGTGCATCCGTACGAACGCGCCGCAACGCGCTCCCCTTGTCGCAGGTGTTGGAGCGGTTCTAAGTGGGTCCCAACGCAGCTGCGAGTTGACGTCACGCTCCTCTCGCAGTGCACGCTGACGTCACTCTCTCCCTCACCTTCCGCGCGCTCGCTGCAGCTGCCACCTCGTTCGTTCTCCCACAACTGTCGCTACCACCACTCGCTACAACACCGACTCATCGGCTCACACGCAATAAACCTGACGCACCTGCCATCGCAAGACCTACGCCAGCCATCACTTAAGATGAATCTTTCAGCACTCACCGCAGTACCCGCGTTAGCGCAGTTCAACCCGTAACGCCACCCGTGGGCAACGCTACTGCTTCGCATCCCATCACGATTGCCTTTAGGAATATGGTGTGAATTTTTACCTCCGAAAGTGTTCGAATAGCACCCTGATGGACCCAAACATTCCCGCTGATTTACGACTGTAAGCGTAGCAGGGTCAACATTTTCAGGCTATTCCGATGCACTAGCTGGGAAACATAGCTGGCCGGTCCAATTCATCAAAAAAAAAAGCGCCGCCATCTAGTGCCCTTAGTCACAACCGTGGAACAGCGCACGTGCCCTGACAACGTTCTCAGAGAAATAAATGAGAAATAAAAAGTGGATCCAGCATTTGTGATAACAAACGCACAGCTCAACTTGCTCGTCAAGCAGGGATACCTAATATCCAAACGAACACAAGTAAATAAAAACTAGAGCTCCCTGCCAGTCCGTCAATCAAGTGAACCACATGCACAAACTTTAGCGGTGGTCATCTACTGCATGCTTCACGCCGATGTTGCGATGTTGATGAAAAGTGGAGACGAGCCGTGCAGCGAAACGTCCCTTGCGACCGCGTGTGTATACAGCAGATGACTATTCTATAACATCTTCAAATTCGTTGCTTTTTAAGCCAAATGTGAAAACAGGACTATCATAATCATTTCATTGCAACAGCAATTATATTGACCTTCGGGAGGGGGGCATACTTTCACCCGTCTCTGCGACGCCGTCATACCTGGCATGATCTCCAAGTCAATAACGTCGTCCCGCCCGTCGTACATATTATGCATGAGCGAAAGCTTGCGAAGGCTCCAGACGGGAGTGGCTCAAGCAGAGATGAAACTAGTCAGCCGGCTCTTTGGGCGAAAGAACTTGGAAGGAGTACGTGAAAAGGGCTGCGTCACCCGAGCAGGAAGAGAACTTTGAGAACTTTGATCAAACGTGCCCGGTCGCATGAACTATATTGATTGAGTTTAGTAGACAACTCATCCACTTGTATTGTACGCGATTTGCTCTCGCAACTTACGTCCATGTGAAGCGACTTACAGCACGAAAACAGTATCGCTCTCTGGAGCGGCCGTATGAGTCGCCAGAACACTGGCGGCGCGGCAGTTGCAGTGTTGTGACGTCACGGCAAAGATTCGCTCGCTCCGCCTCAAGTATCACCTTTTTCAGCACCAGGCGTGGGCCCGCCCTTTTGCGATATGGCGGTCATTGCTACTGACTCTTGCGATGCAAATCAACCAAATCAGAAGGCAGATGTTTCATCTACAAGCGAAAGTGAAGTAAGCTAAGTAAGCTAAAGAAAGTTTCCATAATATCGCTGAATAACCCCAGGTAGTCGAAATTTCCGGAGTCCTCCACTACGGCGTCTCTCATAATCATATGGTGGTTTTGGGACGTTAAACCCCACATATCGATCAATCATCGCTTATAATGGGCAAACTCTCCTTCGAACGGAAGATTCAACGTGAAAAAGGTGATACAGGACTAGCAAGCTTGCATTCGTAGTTCTGAGCACTTTGATAAATCGGTGCTAAAAACACGTGCGCTAATGGTTCTAACTTCATTACGATTTGGCGCACATTCAGTGGCCAGAACATGTACCCTGAAGAATTACAAATAAAATTTGAACATTTTTAATTCACTAATTACATTACGATTTTTATGGAGATCATCCGAATGATTTGACAATGTTGCCCTTTATACGACAAGATATATAAGGTGAACCTACCATAAACATTCGCTTAATATATCGGAAATATTGAACAAAATAATACGGTCACACATATGTTTAATGAAATTCTGAGATGTCAGTATACTTGGTGTCACACACTTCGTGTGACGCCCCGCCTATCCAACATCGACGTGCGGCAGATTTGCAGGATTCCACTTTAGGCTTCGGTTTGCGACGCCCGGCTGAAAGGGCTCGAAGTGATACGTCTCAAATTTATTTTGAGGCGTATCACTTCGATCATTTGAGCCGGCCAGCCAGCCTGCATGGCATAACCAAAATGAGGACGCGTTATCGAGTCAGGACATTTGCTTCAAAAAATAAAAAAAAATATATATATAGAGAGATATTTGACATCAATCTTCCTTTTAACTGAGATCCCGACTATAACTATCCAAGCTTTCAGAAAGACAGTGTCCCGAACCCGGCTATATTGCCGTCTTCTTCTTTTCTTTACCGCTTGGCACTGTTTTAGAGGTGTAGACGATTCAAGAAGGTGAATAGCAATAAAGAAAGCCCCGTTATCTGTACCTTGTTTAGATAAAAAATAAAGTTGAAGCTAAGTTAAAAAAAAGCTCTGGATTTTATAGCCCCATAAAGGAAAGTTCCTCCGACACACGCTAAAATTTAGCGCTTCCGGTAATGTCTCGAAAAACAGCCTTCGATTTCAACTAAAGACAAAATCCTGAAGTTCAGAACCCTACACTGAAAAGTTTAAAACGAACTGCTGAAGGGGCCTGAATTCAGTATAAAGAGTTTAAAAGGCATGCCAATCAGCGCAACACATATCTTGCCTGATCAGTACGTATACCGTGGTTGCGTTGAGAAGGAAATGCTTCTAGTAAATCAGACAGTAGCATCCCTACAGACAGAAAAGTATATGTAAAGCAAATGTGATTATCGGAGGTGTGGAGCACTGTTTCCAGAAGAAAAGGAAAATTCAGAGCTTTATACCGCTACTGTAAAGATGAAAGCCAGCGAAGGCAGTGGCTGCACGTTCTGTGGCAACGGCTTCACGTGATTTTCGTGTCCATGCGCACTCCTGTGCACGTTGTCGCTTTTTAGAATAACAATAAAGATTGTTAGGATTTTACGTCACAAGTCCAAGATAAGGGACGCCGTAGTGGAGGGATCCGGCAATTTCAAGGCTCTTTAACGTGTACCTAAATCTAAATACACGGACCTCAAGCACTTTGCTTTCATCGAGAAGGCGGCCACCGGGATTCAATCTCACGACTTTCGGGTCAGCCACCATCGTGGCAGCTTCACTCAGTCCCCGCTCTTTCTTCGAGCGAATGACGTACGTTTCATAGAAGGGCAACCGCTGATAAAGGTGCTAGAGCAACGAAACAATGGAGTGCTACGATTGGTGGGAAGAGCCACCGCCGACTATCGCGACACTTGTGAAAGAGGCATTGGCGGTAGCAAGGGGCACCTGTGCACGAGGGGCTCCGAGAGTTGTTCTGGTTGTTCTTCGTGTACTTCGTCTACGGACGTGATCGGCCAGAACCTATAGCTACGTACAGCTTCGCCGTAAAAATACGGCACTGAAGGGAGCGGGGTGGCTACAATGAGTATACCACCTGTTGCTGGTACACAGACGTTCTGATATGTAGGTCACCCATCTAGCATCACAGGGGCCACGGCGCGATTCTTACCAATTCGCCGAAAGATTTCCCCCGAGCCGCCGTATTTCTGTTCTCCCGCTTCGCCGGCGCGCAACGAAATCGAACCATCGATATTAAAGATCATTAGCGTAATCTTGCAGATGCTGCTTCCAGGGCAGCGCAGCAGGTGTGTGTGTGGGGGGGGGGGTCTATTTCTGCGAAAGCGCAGCCCGCTTGCAGAACGAAGTAAGACAGTGCTACTTCTGTCGCACCACTGAGAAGAAGTGAAACAAGATGGGGGGGGGGGGAGGGGAGTGAGGAAAAGAAAAACAGGCGGAAACACATACGAGTTGAATTTCGAGTACGCGATGGTAGGGGAGAAAGAAAAAAAAGAAGACGGAACCGGGTGCTCATAAAGCTATCATTATATAGGAGCGCACGCGAGATCCACGTTATAGACAGAAAAAAAAAGAAAAACCCAAGAAAGCGCAGCAGCTATAGCCCACCCGCGGGCAGACGAGGAACGACGACAGGCGGGCGAGGAACGCGACAGGCCGTGCAGGGACGTATGGTAGCGGAAAAGGAAAGTGCGCGAAAATCTGAGACGAAACCATTAAAAACAAATGGACCCAGAAAGAAAAAAGTATTAGACGAGAAATGCGAAACGTTGCATGCCGTCTGCCGAATAGAGAGCAAAATCGACGAGATCTCTCGAGAGCACCGCATATTCCTTTGCTGTCTCTCTCTATCTAATTTTCAATGCGCTGCGCGATCGCTTATTCCTTTTTCGTTTCACCTTAAGTTCTATTGCGATTCGGAAGCTTTGGAAATAACAGGAAACGCAAAACGGGGTGGAAGTGGGGGGTTGTGTCGAACATCACCAGGAAGCAGGTTCACCCTGTCGGTCTTCCTTCCTCCTGTATTGCACGTTACGAGCGTCACCGGGTGTCACAAGCGCCAAACAGCTGTGCGGATGAATATTAGTATGCGCATATAGCTGCATGCAGCGTGGCGAATCGCCTCTACCTCTACGCATTCTCGCAGCAGTGTTGCGGTTTGCTGGCGAACTCCTTTCTGTGACGTGCAGGTCGCAGAGAGAGAGAGAGAGAGAGAGAGAGAGAGTGGAGTGGAGTGGAGAGAGAGCTGATACGTTGCGCAGTATAACCATGAAACTGTAAACCGCGCATTTACGTCCTCGGCGCGTATATGTCACGGCTTTGGCGGCGCGAGCGAAAAGCCGAAGCCGTGACATTCGACTGGTTAGACATCATACATGATTTTAGACCGAAAGCTGTAACGGTCTAAAATGGCGAGGTCCACCGTACGCTATTAGAGATTTGCGCTTGCAGCTTATGCGACGCAGCGCCAGGAGGCGACACCGTATGTCCTACAGCCTCGTGCGCGCTCGACACAGTGAATGGGGGCTTCACATAGCGGCGACATTCACACTTCGCACACTTGCTAAAGCTCGGATGCGACATCGGAACAATGGGGCAGATGGAGGAGGAAAAAAAACTCTAATTCCAAATTTTAATGCTAATTCGTTTTACTACTTCACACAAATAACGATAATGTTAGGTAAGCCAAGTTTTGGCATAGAGGGAAACTCCTAACAAACTTATTACTGACAAGAATTCGGTCGTACCGGCTTATACATAAAGTAAAGAGAATCCGATGGAGGCGGAAATGTTGTAGGTCCATGTACTCAGATTTGGGTGCACGTTAAAGAACCCCAGGTGGTTGAAATTTCCGGAGTCCTCCAGTACGGCGTCTCTCATAATCATATGGTGGTTTTGGGACGTTAAACCCCACAAATCAAAGTGAAGAGAATGTGATTCACCCTGTACAAAATTACCTTTGTGCATGCATAAGTGTTGTAACATGCCGAATACAAGTTCGGCGAAAATGTGGGCCGTAGAAACAGCGCGGAAGAAATCGTCGATCGCAATCTTTTCTCGTATTTTTCCGCGGTATTCGTTCAGCGATGGAAATAGTTCAACAGGCTTAACTGAATATTCGGTGCGTGACGAAGCACATTGGCGTGCGAGATGAACGAATATCGCGAATTTAAAGCGCGCACACACAAATACAAGAAAAAAAAAATAAGGACACGCGTTTGCCATCGCATTTACCTTCCGTTGTGTGTGCATGTGTTGTCTTCTTGAATGGCAAATTCCCCATGATAACTTTAGGTAGGACCAAGTAGCTCAGCAGCCCGTGCTTCTTCTATCGATTCTTCTATCGATTAATTTGCTGTAAACAATCAAGTCCTTACTGTCGTGTAGTTTAAGAGAAATCTCACAGGGATCTCTTTCGATTTATACATATGCGATCGTCGTCATTCTCAGCCTCTATTAGTTCACTCCAAGCGATGGCCTCTTCCAGTGATCCGCAGTTTACCTTGTCGTGCGTGAATTATATAGTTTCATTTCATGGATGCGAACTTCTTCGTTGCGTCATTCCCGGCTAATTTTGCCCCGCTTTCTGATGCATTTCTTCAAATAATGAAATAAATACTATATGAGGTTTTACGTCCCGAAAGAATGATATGAATACGAGAGACGCCGTAGTGGAGTGTTCCGGAAAATTTCGACTGTCTGGTGTTCCTTAGCGTGCACTGATATTGCACAGTACGACGGCCTCTGGCGTTTTACCTACGTCGTATATGCGACCGCCGAGGCAGGAATCAAACCTGCGACCTTCGGGTCAGCGGCCAAACGTCACAACTGTTTCACCCCGGCGGACGGCTGCATTTCTTCGTGGCTGGGTATCCACTCCGATTCTTCCACCAATCGCTTACCTATTCTGCGTATCACACAGACGTCTAAGGTTCACTTTTTGTATTGACGGCAAGAAAAAAAAAAGGATGTCGGCTTCCTCTTTATCGGCGTATAAGACATATTTTAAATGTAGCATTAAAATAATAATACATACAAGCGCCTCGTAACATTGTGGTGATATGAAGTGACATATCAATATTTCTCATTCGTGCTTCGCATATCATCGATTCCCACTGTACGTGAGATCTGCCAATTTGTGTGTGTGTTTTCATGTTACTGTAGTTTGTTAATACGCTACATGAAAGCGAAAAAAAACCTTTGATACACAACAACATATGTGGGAGGGGGGGGGTTACGCTCAGGTGTCTCGGTATTATTATTGCGATACGGCAAAATAATATTGACCTCTGGGAATGTTTCTTTAGCGTGCACCTAAACCGATGGGTAAACGGGTGCTTCTTTTCTTTTTTTTTACGTTTCGCTTCCATCTAAATGTAGACGTCGTGTTTGGACGCGAAAGCGCACCCCTGAGCTTTGCAGCGCAGCCTTTTATATCTATTTGTGGCCCCTGTGTTTCTCTGTTTATGAGGAAGTAAGACTCGTATGAGTCGCTGGTTTCTTTCTCTCTTTAACGCAACATGCAATACGCAATACAGGGTGATATTTGAACCAGGCATCGCGGTTTGTTGACACAGCCCCGTCAGCCGAGTATTGATCCATTTTACGCTTGATATTGTTGAAACACGCAAGCATGTTTTGATCGTATACCTTTCAAAAGCATTGTACACAAGCAAACGTTTTCGGTCGATGTATACGTGCCTGTTTTCTCTGCGTTTTCTTTTTTCTTCCCGCTTTCCAAGTTGGTGACACCGCGAATAACGTTTTTCGCCGCAGCCAGGATCGGAAGTCGAAATAATATCGTTCGTTCCATTTATAGTGCACGGCTGACGGAGCGAAGGAGATGTTAATTCGTGTTTAGACATGAATAAATAATAGCATGACGTTACGCAAGTCTGCTTGTAACTTTATTTTCTTATTAAACACTCTACGAAACAAAACGTACGCACGACTCTTCTCGGTGATTCCTGACTGACCACGTATTTAACTCACTTTTAGGAGACCCCTTACCTCTCAAAGGAGATCGTCATGTATACTGTCCGCGGACAGTCGTGGGACCCTAAAGGGAGTTAACGTGTTTCTGTAAAGGGAGTCATATACGTGGCAAGTCAGTACTTTCAAGAAAGAGTAAAATGTCTGGTTTTGTTTCCTTTTTTTTAGAGTAGAGCGGCGTCAGCAAAGCGAACGAAGTAAATTACGTCTAGGCTTGTGCGAGCCAATTTGTAAGCAGTGGAGACGACGAATGTACAAGCGCAAGTATACACCACGCCCCAGGCCTGCATGTGAGACTGGCTTTTAGCCTCAAAACGTGCCTCAAAAACTTGAAACTAGTTTGCTAACTCGAACTGGTTGGCATTTGTAATAATGGAGTAACCACGCTTCGTATATTTCTTCCATTTGTCTCTATTACACCCCTATGCTGTATACACACACAGCTGCGTTACCTCAACCAGGGCGTGTATAAAGGCGCACCGTCCCACGTGACTCATTCCGAACGCTGGCATGCCACTCCGGTTTTTTTTCTTGCCATCTCACATCGGTGCCACCCCAATGCAGGCGTTATGCTTCCTCCCAACACGTATGAAGCATTCTGAAGCGGTATCTGTAAACATCAACGCCACACGGAAAGCTTTCACGACACGAAAACGGCATAAGTCCGATTATCTGCGTGAGAACACCACAGACTGCGCGTGTTCGGAATGCCCGTTAAGCAAAAAAAGGTAAAGACAACGAAAGGAGATAGATATAAGAGATGAGCTTTTTAAGAAAGATAAAGAAAGACAGAAAACGGAAGGATATAAAGAGAGAAAGGAACTGAGTACGAGTTCGCATTTTAGGCTACGTTCCATTTTCGTCATCGTTCCGTTAGCTTTCCTTGGGGAACCAATTGGTTGGAGCAAGCTGTCTGTAAACACTGATCGCGTGACAGTGCACTATCGCTTCAGTTTTTCGGTGGTAGTAACTAGAAAGTGGAGCATATGTACCAGCGAGATTAATACTGCAGGATACAGTACACTAGACGACAGGAATAGAGATGGGAAAAAAAGATTTAAACAAAAACAACAGGCGAGCTCAGTGGCGAGCAAGACCTTCTCGTCAGACTGGTGGGAATGTTCACATTTGGCTTCCGTAAAGCCCCCCACACGCAAAGACAAAACAATCTCGGTAAAATGTTCAACGGGAACCACGCTCATGTATTCTTTGGTGCATTGGTCTAGCTTACATTTATCATGGTTATTCCCGGTACGCATGGGCGTCACCATACGCAACGGATTCACTATAGGGACGAAAGGGCGTTGCGAGCGATAATGTCACTACAAGCCTCGTGGTATACGTGCTTCATAACGCGGCATATGTGCACGCACTCTCTACCCCGTCTACGCATATTACTTGTGAGTGCGGAGAATTAAGACCACTTATATCACTATACACTCAATACTTCCTCAAAATATGCTATGAATAGTGTACAGTTACTGTAATAGAGTATATAGTGACTATATATTCGATCTGATCGAATGAATGCAAAAGACAATTAAGCAATGAAAAGTATGATGGACGCAGCGCTACCGACGAAGAAGTAAGGAACACAGAGTGCTAGGAAATAAACAGAAGAGTGAACACAGAGTTCGGCTAGTTGGAGTGTAAGCATTCCAAATAACACAACTTTCTATTCCACTGCAAGAAAAGTGTGGGGGACACTACTTGCTGTTTTTGACTGTTGTACAGTAATTGTGACATAAACTGAAATGAATGAATGCGGAAAGTGGACGAAAAAACATCCTTCCTGTCGATGAGGCACAAGCCCACAACCTTATCTTTCACCCGACCTGGTATTGTTTGTCGTCGGTCATTTGGGCACTGACTTCACAGTGGTCTCTCTCTTTCTTTCTTTCTTTCTTTCTTTCTTTCTTTCTTTCTTTCTTTCTTTCTTTCTTTCTTTTTTTAATGTCTCAACCACCAACCCAATGCTTTTGTCGAGAAGCCAGGCTACCCTATAGAGCGGGAATCATTATTTACAGCGTACTTTTCATATTAGAGGTTTTACTTTTGTACCACTGAAGCTTTGTGGTGTGTGGTATGCTGGCTTCCCGAAAAACGTGCGATTTTCAGAATCTTTGAAAGACGAAAGTGCAACGATATGTAAACTGGTCCGTAATAGGAAATCGTGGGGCTGGTGCCCATAAAAGCACAATGTTCACGAAAGCGAAATGCAAAGCGCTTGTACTGTTGCTTTTGTGTTGAGTGTCTTTCGTTATGTTGAGTTGCTGTGTTATTCCCGTGCAACATAGCAATAGATGTACGCATAAGTTCAATCTTGCGGAGGTCCTCCAACTTTCTAGAGGCGATCGCTAACCGCTTGACTTCAGCACAGTTATCTGGAGAGCGCGAATTGCCAGTGGTGACACATTGTTGTTTAGCCAATAGTAAGCTAAGCTCGTCACCTGGCACGATTCAACCCGAGCACTACACAACGCTGCCATGCTAGAACAACAGCGACAGTATGAAAAACCATCCAAAACAGACGAATGTTACTTGTATGTGGCATGCTGAATACTGCCCTCAACATTTAGGAGTCGACGGATATTTCGATCGCGGGTAAGTACCCGTGTGAACATTTAGAAACAAATCGATCGGGCCAACGCTATTCTTCAGCCGTAAAAAGAGTCGTCTCCCTATACATTACTCTTAATAAAACAAAGAGTCGCATAGCACGGTGCGGATACCGGGAGCCGCGCGGTGTTCTTTAGCACCTCGCGCTCACAATAAACTGCGCGCGAGCCCTAAACAAGACAATGGAAACAAACGGCCGTCTTAACGATAATATAGGGCGACGAACTGACAATGGGACTGACTATGCCGAGCGATATACTTCCCACGCGAGCAGCAGGCCCAACGAAGCAGCGGAAAGCGGTGACGGGAACGCACCTGAACGCAGTTTCCGGTGTGTGTATACAAACATTGAGTGGCGGGTTAACGTGTATAACGAATGGCGAGACGACTTCCGCGGAAGCTTGACAGCCGAGTATTCTCGTTTGGTGCCGCTGTTCTTGTTTGTTGCCTCACGGTGCTATTTAGGAGTAAATAAATGTCTAGTTTATCCTTCTTTTAAAGTGTTGTTGAAAAAGAAAGAGCTGCTTGCTCGTGGAGATATTAGTTGGCCGGTCTCTATTAGTCTATATCTTTTATCCTGAATTCCTGCATTAGACAAGGATTACGAGAAATCTTTACATATCGAAGGGAAGATTAGTGTCGCAGTTCAAGCTCAAGTAAACTGGCTATGATACGACAATTTAAAGGAGGCGCTGTGCCGCACATGTGACTTAATGATTTGTGGGGTTTAACGTCCCAAAACCACCATATGATTATGAGAGACGCCGTAGTGGAGTGCTCCGGAAATTTCGACCACCTGGGGTTCTTTAACGTGCACTCAAATCTGAGTACACGGGCCTACAACATTTCCGCCTCCATCGGAAATGCAGCCGCCACAGCCGGGATTCGATCCCGCGACCTGCGGGTCAGCAGCCGAGTACCTTAGCCACTAGACCACCGTGGCGGGGCGCATGTGACTTAAGCGAGAGCTATATGCTTGGCAGGGCAGATGTGTCTGTTTCGATTTCCGTTATTAGAAGTCATGCTCTTGACCCGCCAAGGTGGTCTATAGTGGCTGAGGCACTCGTCTGCTGACCCGCAGGTCACGGGATCGAATCCCGGCCACGGCTGCCACATTTTCGATGGAAGCGAAAATGCTTGAGGCCCGTCTGCTTAGAATCGGCTTCACGTTAAAAAAGGTGGTCGACACAACGGCTTATCTCGTAAGTAAGCATATGGCGGTTTTGGAACGTTAAGCTGCAACAATTATATTTAAGCCACGCTCTCGTGGAGCATATCCCTTGCAACCTGACATTTCGTGAGAAGAAAAAAGGATCGGGCATAAATTCACGGTGAGGGATCCAGTTACACTGGTCAAACGAATAACTGCATCGACCTCTGTTTACATTGGTGAATAGGCGATGCACGCGGGGATGCCTCCGCATTCGCTCTTCAATGTTCTTGTACTGTGGAAGGCATTTTTCGCAAAAAAAAAAAAAACTGAAAAGAAAGAAGAGAGCACAGACAGGCGCAGTGTGCTCTTTTTTCTTGTTCGTTTTTTTTTTGCAAAAAGTGCCTTCCACAATGAAATAACAACTCGCCCAACGATCGGTTCTTCTATGCTTTTGCACACAGTTAAGCAAAATATAATACTAATAATAACTGAATGTAGGACTTAGTAACATGCTCGGTTGTCTTAATCTAAAGAAGCAAATGTGAGGGTCAAATTATGCAGTGCCCATTACTACAGCATTAATCGCAGACCGGCTATTGCTAATGCGCACGAACGTGATATTTGCATGTTGAGTTTAACATGTGGGAGAAATAATTGCAACACTATGTATGCGGGAGAAGTTTCAAAAGTGCATGGGGGTAATTATGGAAAGTGTGTGCGATCACCGCAGTTCTATACTCATTGTGCAAAGAAGCTGTGTGATAGTTTAACTACTGAATTGTTTAATAATCATGGCATGTATCAAGCTGAAACGTCCAATTCGATTCCAAATAAATAAAAAGGTCAGGAAAGATTATTTGAAAAAAGATCATAGTATATGGGAAAAGCTGCAGGAAGTTTCCGCCATCAAAACGCTCCTTTCAGCATGTTAGTTTTAGAACTGTGACTGTAAACGAATGGGTAGACATTTCTATCAAAAACTTTATACAACATGCGCACAAAAGACCTCCTATAGGTTGAGAATCCATCGTTGAAAGTTCTGTCACATAAAAATTTATGGTATGAGAATTTCAAATGCAACTCCGAGAAAATTTCAAATGTAGTGTATCCGTAAAGAGCGTCCTTTTCTCTATCTCCCCCTTTCTTTCAGACAGCGTCAGACCGACAAAGATTGCGCTTAGTGGTCGGCCGTACAACCAATGCGAAGTAGTACAAAAATTCTGTACAGACCACTAAACAAAGAAAGAAACAGAAAAACTGAACGATCGAAAAAAATTCCAAATGACAAAACTCATTCTGCCTTGCCCAAATATCATCAAATCAACGTTAAGCTGAGATGGCGGTGCGCGAAGTATTTTGATTAAGTGATCGAGACATCTTCCAACGCAGATAAGGCTGGAAAAGTAGTTCAAGAATCGATGAGCTTGTGAGCAAACATAAGTCAAATAGCACAACACTCAGTGAACGCCTTGATGGTGGGCGCTGGTAAAGAACTTGGAGTGACGGACGGCTTAACGCGACGCGCGTCTATGGCGCCGACAGCCTGACCCTCGGCAGTGTTTACAAGCACTGACCTCGACAGAAATAAAATGTCCCACCCAATGCGCTCTATATAAAGGAAACCAGATATCCAAGTTAATGGGGTCTCAGGAAAGCTGTGATCTTGAGTCCAGCTCACGAGTCTGAGAAAAGCTTAACTTCCAACAGGCTGCCAATAGCAATCGCTGGTGATCCTGTGCGGCGGAGGGGATGCTATTGATGCTGCTTTCGCCTCCGTTGCCGTGGAGCTGGGGATATGAAAAAAAAAAAGGCTTTAGGGCACGCATATGCTTTATATAATCAAGATGTTGCTGCTGTTGCTGCTGCACGCGACCTATCTGAATGCAAACAACACTCGTAGAAAACAGTCAGACAATAAAAAAAGTCAGCTTCAACAACTTTCGACACTCCGATGGCAGGCCTTTCCATGCCTATACCAGATGTTGATTGATCGCTGTTTGCTGAATATGTTGATTGATATGTGGGGTTTAACGTCTCCAAACCACCATATGATCATGAGAGACGACATAGTGGAAGTCTCCGGAAATTTCGATCACCTGGGGATCTTTAACGTGCACCCAAACCTGAGCACACGGACCTACAGCATTTTAACCTCCATCGAAATATACAGCCGCCACAGCTGGCATTTGATCCCGCGACGTGCGGGTCATCAGCCGAGTACCTCAGCCCCAAAACCACCGCGGCGGTATGTCAACATGCTTCGGCATCATATGTGTCATGTGTGTCATCATCTATGTCAACATGCTTCGTCATCGGGTGTTCGAGCGCATTGAGTGTTTTACCTCACGCACTTTTATGTGCAAGCAGTGAGTGGCTTACATGCCTGCACAAGCTAATGTTTTCAGTTGGAGCCCCACGTGAATAGCTTTGGGAGTGTTTTACAGTAGGCTATGCCAAACAAACTAGAAGATGCAGGGACTGAGGCACACGAGCCATGGTTCGACGCATCGCTGCGATATATTTCGGCATGTTCTAAACGGCATTCATTTCATCTGATATCTCACTTTTCCAGGTCTCTGGTTCGTTCCGGTCACGGTGGTTGCGATTCGATCGAGGCGAAATGCCGAACGCGTGTGTACTGTGCCATGTCAGCGCACGTTAAAGAACGCCAGAAGATAAGAATTTCCGCAGGCCTCCACTAAGGCGCGCCTCAAAATCATATCCTAGTTTTAGCACGGAAAACCTCATATGTTATCATATTGCATCTCTCTCATCGCTTTCGATTGACAGATACATCAATTAAGCTTACAAAATAACACACAGGCTTCGAGGGACCCCATAGCGGATGGCTCCAGATCTCTGAGTTCAACGTGCAATCAAAGTTTGGTGTCCACTCGAAAACCCGAAACCACGTTCGCCATCTCGAGAAGGCGACCGCTGCGGCTGTGCCTTGGAATTCAACGCACACTTCCCCCCCCCCCCTCACTTTTTAGCGAAATTTTCATATATGGTTTGCGGCAATATAGCTACTAGCGTTAGTCGGCTAAAGTTCATGTACAACTCATTTCGAAGCACGCCAGCCCCCTCAAAAAAGCTACAGTTTCAACGCAACGGCGAATCAATGAATGCGACAGCAACAACTTGGAATGTGACGCTGAGAACGGCAAGCAGATCGAAGCGTGCAGCACGCTGCTCACGCACAAATGACGCACAAAGACAACAGACAAAGGACGATAGCCAACTAACAACGTTTACAGCTCGACACATAACGCACTGTTTAAAGAGAAACGAGGTACACAACCTAATCACAGGTAGATATATATGAGTGCGAACTAACAAGTGTCCCAGCAGTTACATTGCTGTGTTTGAAAAGCACGCTCTTTCCGCAAGCGGGGTCTGTGTAGCGAGCGAAGTGATCTTTGTGCGCCAGGCAACTAAACGCAATCATTCCGGTCAAAGCCGAAGGCGAGCGAATCTTCCCCACGACAGGATAAGTGCGCGGATAAGGCCCCTTCCCTCCGCGGAGCAAGGCATGCGTGGGAGATAAGCGCGCATCGGCGCATCGCGATGAGCTGAGCGCCGACCTTTACGCCAAGCACGCTCATCGCGCCATCTCGATGGTAATGCTGAAAAGACGCTGATATAAACGTGGCCTCCGCGATCGGCTGCCAGCGGCGCGCGCCGATCGCGGAGGCCACGATATAAATAGCTTTCTGTGTCAACGTGGAAGGAGGTACTCCTTCGTGGCTCAGTGTCTTACGCCGCGCGCTGACGAATGAAAGATCGGACGTTCGATTCCGCGTCTTCTTCTGGATTATCTTGCTTTCTTGCATTTTCACACACACACACACACACACACACACACACACACACACACACACACTGTACACACACACACACACACACATATATATATATATATATATATATATATATATATATATATATATATATATATATATATATATATATATATATATATACGGTGAATTATGGCGACGCCGGCACTGCATTCCAGCCGAGAGTGTCCACACAATTGATATCGCAATAAAAAATGATTACAGGAATGCTCCTCTCCGTTTTTCCGTAACCCTTGTGTCTGCTTCCGTTCCCCTTAAAACCTGTCCAATACGAACTGAAGAATTATATTATCTGGGGTTTAACGTGCCAACATCACGACATAATTATGAAAGACGCAGTAGTGGAGGGCTTAGGAAATTTTAGGAAATTTTGACCATCCGGTGTTCATTACCTTGTACTAACATCGCACAGTACACAGGCCCTTACCATTTCGCCTGCATCGAAATGTGACTGCAGGCATCGAACCCGCGACCGTCGGGTCAGCAGCCGAGCAGATGAACTACTGTTCCCTCATGGCGGACAGCCGCACAATCGTTTCGGATAACCTGCAGTGTTCTTTCAACGTTATCACTGCTGCTGTTCTCAGTTGTATGTCTACAGTCGATATGAATCTTTTCTGAAGACTAATAAGCTTGTTTATGGTTGTCTTCCATGCAGGTGCCAAACTAACGAGTTAGTTAAAATTAGTGAAACGCCGCCGCAGTATGGATATCGATGGATACCATCTGCACGAGTAGATATTGGGGAGCCATTCGTTCGCTCATTGCGACTGTTCATTTCAGCGTTTGTACATGTGTCAACAGGTGCGCTCATTATCTGTAACAACAATATTTAGCTACTGTGGTTAACAGAGCCAGCATATCTGCCCCGCCATGGTGGTCTAGTGGCTAGGGTACTCGGCTGCTGACCCGCAGGTCGCGGGATCAAATCCCGGCTGTGGCGGCTGCATTTCCGATGGAGGCGGAAATGTTGTAGGCCCGTGTACTCAGATTTGGGTGCACGTTAAAGAACCCCAGGTGGTCAAAATTTCCGGAGCCCTCCCCTACGGCGTCTCTCATAATCAAATAGTGGTTTTGGGACGTTAAACCCCACAAATCAAATCAATCAATCAAAATCATAGCCAGCATACGTGATGGTACGTACATAAGTATTTGTGACAGGGTTAGTTCATGTGAAAGTAGGCTATGGGTTAAAAAAAACCCATACAAGCTTACTTTAAATACGGCCACTCTTCAGTGCCACCGTGGTCAAGAAACAAGACATGCGAACTTAAGCTCCTCTCGCTTAGCTCTTTAACGGCAGCAAACTTGCATATACCGACATGGCGCCTCTTGCAACTGCTGAGCACGTTCATTCTTATCCCACTCGTTAAAGACCATCCACGCGACCAGTCATAGGAAGCATTTCGATCCACTTGCTTCTCATTGTCGACGCGCGTGGTGATGACAGACTGACCGGTACATCTCGCTATTTTTCTGTCAGTGACAAGCATAAATAAATAAATAAATAAATAAATAAATAAATAAATAAATAAACAAATAAATAAATAAATAAAATAAGGGTAGATAGAGAGAGAGCGCATAGAAGGCCATGGAGTTGTACAGCACGTTAAACAACGCAACAACATTTACCTATACCTAAAGTCACCTTAGTTGCTACTATAACACGACTCAGAAGAAAAGAACTGAACGTGCCTTAATGATTCACTTATACGAGGTTCACTTTATATGGCATACCCACAAATAAACGGACTAAGGACGTGGCGTCGCGCCGAGCTTAATTGCGACGACACTCACGTTCCGTTTACGGAGAATGGGAAGTATTCGCGACTTTACGCGCCGTTGCCTATAGGGGGCTTTCACTTCCCGGTAGTATTTAAAACGTTGTGCTATTCGCGGAGCATTGTTATCGGAAACGCGCGATGCAGTGGGAAGAGTGGAAGCCGTGTTGAACAGAGCGCGTTCGTTATGCCGTCTGTTGTTGCCCATTGTGTGTCACTCGCAATATACAAATGCTTTTCGGCACCTTTCGAACCCAGCCGGAACGGTTCTTTTCCCGTATGAATTAATTACGGGTTTTTATGAGGTTTCTAGCAATGTTCAGTGGAGTGAGAATCGGCCGACTCATGGTGGAAGCTGTATATGTGCAGCTTGATTGATTGATTTGTGGGGTTTAACGTCCCAAAACCACCATATGATTATGAGAGACGCCGTAGTGGAGGGCTCCGGAAATTTAGACCACCTGGGGTTCTTTAACGTGCACCCAAACCTGAGTACACGGGCCTACAACATTTCCGCCTCCATCGGAAATGCAGCCTCCACAGCTGGGATTTGAACCCGCGACCTGCGGGTCAGCAGCCGAGTACCTTAACCACTAGACCACCACGGCAGGGCTATATGTACAGCTGGTTGATAGCGCCTTATCCGTTACCTGTGGGGATGCACTCGAGAAGGCTTTGCCACTACCATAAAAAAAGAGTATTTTCGTTAAATATGTCAGTTTCCAAACATCGACAAAAAAAGAGGGAGAACGCTTGAGAAGGACATAATGATAATTAGGTACCGTTTCGCAGAAAAAAAAATAACTGCGCGATCCAGCACGCGGTAAATATGCTATATAGTTTAGAAACGCTCCTCGACTGATCTGAACATTTCTTCCAAGCATGGTGAATCAAGAGTCGAAATCGGTATTAAGATATGTAAAAAAATACAGCGCGTGAACCCTCTTTTGTATCCATAGAATTGAGGCTCTTATACGCCAGAAGTGTTTGTGAGAGCCAGCCGTGGCAGTTCCGCTGCAGTGTAGGGTACTTCTACTAACGATGGCTTCCCACATCGCAATAGCAATATGAGCGAAAATACTTGAAATTTCGGCTTTTGCTTTCGGAATACGGGACCAGGTATAGCCAGAAATTTGAAAAGGGGCCATGCATATGCGTTCTGAAGTGGCGAACTGGTAGTAACGTCGATAGCTCCCAAGATTTTGTTCTTTCCTTCAGCGCTCTGTCGAGGCACTCCGTACACCGCTATGTCTTTAAGTCTATACGTAGTACTTTCGGCACACATATCAAGAAAGCATTGAGAAACTCGAAACCTGCTCTCACGTGCGAGAGTGCTCCGACAGACGTGCTCTTTTACGTGTAAGACGTGCCTCTTGCGTTCGCGGTAATGTAATTATCATTGTCTCCCACCGAGGTCACTGGAGGAAGTGTCGCCACTTCTCGCTCTGTTTAGACACTCTTGACGGAGGAGGGCACCCAGTACGACAATCAAAATGAATTAACGCGCACTTATATAGACACAGACAGCGAAATTCGACATGACATTACACTTAAAAGTAAAACCTGAACATTCGTCAGCCGTATATACGTTCACATGCTCATTCGAGTTCGTTTGGGCATTTAGTAGGAGAAATGCCTAATGATAATGCCAGTTTCTGCCCTGGATCGTTCTCTGACAAGCGCGCTGTTACATACGCGGGCAATATATGGAGAATATGCGCTGCACACGATAAGCACACGAAGGCACGGCCTTTTCCTTGGGCCTCAACACCGTCCAACGGGCGCGAAACCTGGACTGAGTTGCACTATTCTGGAGCAGGGTACACTCCCCGCACAATATATCAAGAAGGGGATGCTCCCGGACGGTACATAGCTATAATATAGTGTTTCGGTCTACAATTCGGAATATATATATATATATATATATATATATATATATATATATATATATATATATATATATATATATATATATATATATATATAGTGGGTACACGTGTGATCAAACTAAGAATGTTCAAAATTTCTTAGAACAACAAAAACAACAATAAAGAGCACTTAAAAAAGGATAAACAATGTAATACAGCAAAAAAGATCATAGTTATGAAAAAGGCGTTTGTAAAAGTGACCATTGACCACGATTATTCATATTATTGCACAAACGTTAGGCGCCCCCTTCACGAACTAACCTCGTCTTAACGCATTTTGCATCTATTCCTAACGTGTCGCATATTTTCAGAAAGCATTGCAACTTACTGACACAGAGCGATGAGCTTGAGAACATTTTCACTGAATCACCTCGAGTAGTTTATCGGAGATAGAGGAACCTGCGCGATATTGTAGCTTCTTCCAAGACTAAATTCATTGCTCCTGCTGGTTGTCAACCTTATTTATAACAAACCACAATGTAAAGTTTGTGCGCACACGACCCCTGCGACTACTGCTAAAAGCACAGCTTCCTGATTTTCGTTTAAAATGAACGGGTACTTCAGCTGCTACAGCGCCAACATTATTTGCTTACTTGAATGCTCAATCGTTAACATGCAATACATAGGTCAAACCGAAACATTATTTCGCTGTTGGTTTAATGTTCACAGATCACACGTCATCAGTTGGCCACATCTCCCATTGTCCAAGCATGTTAATCTACCAGGTCATTCGTTTGAGAAGGTCATGGTGACGTTATTGGAATCAGGTTTCAAATCGCACCATCACCATCAAATTCCAGAATCTTTTTCAATTCATAAATTAAATTGTGTATCATCTGGTATGAAGAAGTGTGTAGGCAAAGTGGCATGCCTTTCTGCGATGCCCTAACGTTCGCATTATTGAGATATCTTTGACGAAGCATTCTTGGCGTTTTTATTACTTCATAAATGCAATCATTTTGTTCCTTCATCTGCAATCATCGCGGTCAACGGTCACTGTTACAAATGCCTTTTTCATGTCCATAATCTTGTCTACTGTATTACACTTTTTATCTTTTTAAATGCTTTGTTTGTGTTCTTCTGCTTGTTTTTAGAAGTTCCAAACAATAATAAATTGGTCACACGTGTTTCCCACCCACGTGTCTATGCCAAAAAAAGCGGCTACACGCTCTTTATGTTCATTGTGACGAAGGCCATGCCACGGCCGAAATGTTAACAAGTTTAAAGAAAACTAATTTTCGTAAGCGTGCTCTTTCATTTCTTGACTATATGTGCACCGGACCTGCATGCAGAAGTTCCTTTCGAAACATATACAGGGTGCCCCAATTATAATGGAGCAAGATTTTTAAAAATGGGAACGGTGTTACGAAAGAAAACCTGATTGATTGATATGTGAGGTTCAACGTCCCAAAACCAGCGAACCAAACCTCGTGTATATTGTTGCCAGCATAGTGTAATAACGACTCCTAATTTTTTCGTTACTGAAAATTAGTCATAATTATATTTGCAACTACAAATACTTGCCTATTTACCTAAATGTCAATGAGGAATCTGTGCGTATGCTGAAACGACATCTGTCTGTGCCACTTTCGACAACGCATTAATTGCGCGCTCATTTTTTTTCTCTTAATGAACAAAGCCCGCGAAATATGAAAAATAACACGTGACTGCGCTGCCACCCACCGGAGAAAACAGCACCCTATATAAGCGTGCATTGCTAGTAACCGGCCTCCTTTCTGCTGCCAGTGAGAGCGTTCCACACATTTCAAGGGTGCGCCAACAACATGTGCCCGAATCTTTCGCTGGATTGCGCGTCACTATCATTTTCCATATTTCGCGGCCATCTGCTTTAATTGATAAAACGGCTGGAACGCTGTTCTCATTACAGCATCATGACTGTCTAAGATCACAGCGGTATACGATTCTTCGGATGGGCAGTGGCAGATAACACGACTCGTTTTTTTTTTCTTGCTGAATTTCTTTCATTGATACTGGCCAGCTCAAAGTGAGCTTGTATGAGGCCGCTGCTTACGGACGCGCGCAGCAGTCTATAGTCCCGTCTTATTTTTCATATTTCACGGGATTTCTTTTTCAGCATAAGAAAATAAGCACGTAATTAATACGTTGTTCAAAGTAGCCGAAACAGATGTCGTTTCATCATGCGCACATCTGCCTCATTGACATTTAAATAAATATGCGAGTATTTTAAGTTGCAAGCATAAGTATGACTGGTTAATAAACTGTCATTGATAAAAAAATAGTAGTGACTATACTGGGAACAATATGCACTAGGCTTGGTTCGCGTAATGCCGTTACTATGTTTTAAAAACACGCCGCGTGATAATTAGGACACCCTGTATATGTGGATCATTCCATATGAAGTGTACCGGTCAGTTTTCGACCATCTCCGATCATGCTGACAAAAATCGTGCAGGTATATGTGAATGTGATGCTTATTGATACGTTATATTTCGCGAAAAAATTTTGTGTCGCCCGCAGAGGGCGCTTCAAAGTATGGGCCCTCAAGTGAAACTTTGTCGCACTAAATAATTTATACCTTACTATTGGTTTGAGCACTTCCTACGACACATTTTTTTTCTTAATGTCAAGACGCTTCTCTTTCATGACTGTGATAGTTCATTTTTTTAGCTTATCTGTCGCCTTGGAGAAAAAATTGCAATGGGCGGCATGTTAGCGTTTTTCAAAGCACATATTTTTCGCCAAGAACATATTTACATGTCCTGTTTTAAATGTTTTTACATTACATGATTAAAATAGTTCGGGAGCGAATGACGCAAAGGTGTTGCCATGATGTTATGACAAAATTGAAAAAAATAGCCTTTTTGACTCATATTGCGGCTTGATGCATAGTTTTCAGACAGCTCACTGGTGCTAAAGGAGCGAGAAAGCGCTTGAAGCGTACAACAAATTCCCGTCTCGTACAACACAAAATGCTAAAAAATATTTGCGACATGTGTCCCGTGAAGCGTCATGCCCTAATAGTGGGAGTATAGTACATTAAAACTCACAAAATTGTTGCAGGAAACCTTTGACGTACTGCTAATCCAACAGGGCGACTTTGGTTTTGGGACGTTAAACCCCACAGATCAATCGACAAGGCGACTTCGAAGACGTCAAACAGCGTCACACTATCGCGATATATCTACATCAATGTGATAATGACACCAGTGAAACGTTTCTGACCAGTGCATATATATGAATAACGAAAGAACGTGCATGCTGCGTAAAACATTAACGTGATGCCGTAAACTCCGCACACCGCCATGTAGGTACTTCAACATAGAATTTTCAGCGACGCCAGTGAGAGCCACGCACGCTTTCCATTGCGCCGGCGCACGAAGGCTGCGCCTTGCTTCAAGACTTCAGCAGGGAGTGACGTAAAGCAAGAAAGGCTGTCTTTAAGTGCAGTGCAAGCACCAGCACCTCTGGATTTGCGTTACTCACGAATATCTGTATAAACATGACCTGAACTCAAAAGCTTTTCCCTCGTATGTGCACTTTGCCCTTGACCCACCTCTTTCAACAGTGGCACATCCAGCCTCGCCATGACGGTCTAGTTGCTAAGGTACTCGGCTGCGGACCCACAGGTGGATCGAATCCCGGCTGAGGCGGCTGCATTTCTGATGGTGGCGAAAATGCTGTAAGACTGTGTGCTCCCATTTGGGTGCATGTTAAAGAACCCCAGGTGGTCGTGATTTCCGGACCCCTCCACTACGGTGTCTCTCATGATCATATGGCGGTTTTGGGACAATAAACCCCAGATATAAATCTTATCAGTGACACACCCAGCACCGTCACTGCCTTGACAGCTGATATTAGGAAAGTTGATAAAACGAAGAGCACGAAAACCACGTACCGTATGCACACGGAGACGGACAGGGGAGGTACGGTCGTGGACTGAAAACGTGGTTGATAGGAATTCGGAGCCTTCGCCGCATCGTCGTTCACAGGCCACGCGTTGCTTAGGTGCTGTAATTGACCGCAATAGTTGCTTCATTATGCCTAAAACATAGAGCCCATGTTCTGCACCAGCTGCACACGGTACACAGGGCTATTGCACGCAGTTGTATACACAGCGTTTGTTTTGACGTCATTCAGATGGGAAGTTTTGCATATGTTATAACCTATCTCCGCGAGCTGTTCCCGTATACCATACAGCGTAGCATAGTACATCTATGCAACTTTGTTCGTTGTGTGATTCGGATGTGTGATTTGAAAAAAAAAATAATAAAATGAGCTGAAATTTGAACGACGCACGTCACCCAGTTCACCGCTTACTCTCTACACATATACAGCCTCGAATTTAGGGAGGACCCCATCTGTACTTGTTTTTGTGCACTACGTATGCACTGATTTATAAAATTAGAAACGCCGAATCTTTGAAAAAGACCAAACATGCACAGCTATCATGGCGAAGACGATGTAAAGTGTTTTCGGGCCAGTCAACGCGAACGCCTCGAAAAGAGGAACGCAGCCGCAGGAAATCGTATATTTTGTATACGGCTGCACGAATGTGGGATAGTTTCTTCTTTTACACCATTGCGAATGTCGTACATTACTCGGTAACTGAAACACGGCAGTTGAACCACATGGCGCCAGGCGCTTTTTTTACGCCACCTCTGAAAGGTGAGGACACCGATATAACTCACAACGAAACACAACGGCATGCCGCATTGGGGCAGCGTTTGGCGCCTGCGGCGAAAACCCAGCATCCACCGATGGCTGTAGTGTACTAATTGGCTGTACTGGCTGTACTGTATCACTGTACTAATTGCGTCAAGTGAACGAAACGCCAACAGCGGAGCGCGTGGCTGAAGCATTGGGAATGCTTTCATTCATCGTCACTGACAAGACCCGCCCATCCGGTTTGGCAGCACTGTGCGATCGTCTGATAGCATCGCTTCTATATTTTCGCTTCTGTTCGTGGTGATGCGGTGATAAGGGTGGCCAGCGTGGGCGCGCGGGGTCTTTTTGCCCGTTCAGTTTTATTTTCTCTCGTGTCTTTCATATTTACTTTTTGTCATTCAAGTATGCCAACTAGAAAACAAGCAAAAATACTTCACTATAGGGGGATTGTACCACGCACTGTAAAAACGGATGTGCGCGCCTCTCCACGGTGATAACAGAACAACATGCACTATACCATCGCTAATGCTTTGAGCCCCGCGATCCGCTGTTCACGTTTAACTTTAAGCGGATAGTACATCATACAAGCATGGTCTGTTAGTAATTCGGTATCGAATATTTTTTAATCGAATACAGAAGCCAAATAGCTCGGCAAATACGCTGTAAAAGCCGCAGCGAAAAAGAAGAAGAAAAAAAGGACAGCTTGACATACATAGCTAGGCCGGCATCACGACCACAAGTTTCCGGCCGAGGGCATTGCCCCGAGTCGGCGCAGTGCACAAAAGGAAACTCGGTGGCGTGCAGGTCAAACGGCGACCCGCGAAAAACACGAAGGACGGGTCCCGTATGTGGGACGTACGACTGTTCGAACCCCTTGGCGGCTGTGTGCGCACACGCGCCGCAGTCGGATATACAAGTGGCTGCTGGAAAAAGAAAAAAACATAAAGAATAGAGAAACAAAACAACGGGTATACGGTGGTAGAATTCAGACGCGGACATGTAACAAGCCGAACGCTCGATATCGCCGATGGGGAAAAAAAAAAGAAAACCCACTGACAGGGCTATCTCAACCGTGAACCACAGCTGCTTATTCAAGCCGCGCAAGCGCTCGTGAAAAAAAAAATAAATGAAACCAAAAGAAATCGACGAACCTGTTTCACCACCGAACTGCAATACCGATCAAATGAAGAACAGAAAGACAGGGAGGGGAAAAAAAAGCTGTAATATAGGAAATAACAAAGAGAGAAGAGGGGGGGGGGGTGGCTATCAAAGCACGCTGGTGGCTATGCTATTCTTTGGGACATCTTTCGCGCATCTCTTGGCGCATACAATCTCTACGTCTTTGACTTTTTTTTTCTTTTAATATTTATTTCGCGCTACGAGGGGCAAAACAAAAGCGCCGCAAGGAACAAAAAGTGACGAGAAAACCAGGAATGCGCAACGCAGACAAGCTGCAATCATTGGATGATCCGGGAAAGGGCAGAAGCATGCGCGATCTAAATAACAAAGTATAAATACGCTTATATGGAAAAGCAGAAGCAAAAAAAAAAAACTCAGGAAAGAAACTCGACGCTTGCGGACATCAGCGAGCTCGTAGCGAAGCGATGGAATGCAAAGCACGCGATCCTGCGTGAGTCCGCGTCGAGCCAATCCGAGCTGTCAATAAAACGGGACCGCTGCGGCAGCCACTATTTCCCTCACCCGCGCTGCTAGTTTTTTTTTAGTTTACTTGTTTAGTCTCTTTTCGTGCTTCTCGCTTACTGAGGCAGTTGCTCACGATCGTTACAAAGGAGGCCGACAGCGGCGCTCTCTGTTTCAATAACGACATGCTAAGGAACAGGAATCAAAAGTGGCTGCCTATGCCATGGAGCAACAAGCATGGGGGAACAGAAAAGCCAATGGCCAACTAGGATTCCTGCCGATGTCTTGCAGGAATATATATATATAGATATATATATATATATATATATATATAGATATATATAGATATATATATATATATATATATATATATATATATATATATATATATATATATATATATATCTATATATATATATATATATATATATATATATATATATATATATATCAGGCGAGTGTCTTCTGCGGATCCAGTGATAAATAGAAATTGGATAGCCCCGCCACGGTGGTCTAGTGGCTAAGGTACTCGGCTGCTGACCCGCAGGTTGCGGGATCAAATCCCGGCTGTGGCGCTGCATTTCCGATGGAGGCGGATATGTTGTAGGCCCGTGTACTCAGATTTGGGTGCACGTTAAAGAACCCCAGGTGGTCGAAATTTCCGGAGCCCTCCACTACGGCGGCTCTCATAATCATATAGTGGTTTTGGGACGTTAAACCCCACATATCAATAGAAATTGGATATAGCGGACGAACGTACGAGAACTTTTATCAACTCCTACGTTTCGGCCCGGGTCCCGCCTTCGTCAGGAAATACATTGCAAACGTGAAATGTTCAGCCTATATACATTGGGGGGCCCCAAAACGTGTCTATTTAGTATCTAATATCACATATACAACAGTGACACACAAATCAACATGGGATACAGCACGATGTGATAATAACCAGACTATATCACAAAATGATAATGTACGGCGAAGTCTGCGCAGCAATAAAGGACATTTTTTAAGAGTCACGGAAAGGATCAACGTGATAACATGGGCGATTATGTACAGCGAATACATTTAACAACATTGCGTTAAACCAACTCACTGAACTAACAATAAACATGAGCAAACAACCAACAACAATGCGCTAAATGAACTAACAAGAAACAGGTGTAAATCAATGAGAACAGCAATATAAAAAAAAACATAGGTGAATTATGTGGCAATGGTGATACGGTCATTGGTGAGTTAGAAGGCTGGCAGCGGCTTTCCTATACAGGTATACACATACACAGAGTGTTTGACGGCGTTTTTGATCTTGCAGGCACGTGTGAGACATAGTCGAAATCAAAGAAGAGTTACCTGCGGAGTTTGACGTCACCGCGACTGCTCGGTGAGTTATGAGAGACGCCGTGTACACTGGACGGCTTGAAATGCGTACTGACCACCGTGAGGCTCCATAACGTGCATGCACGCCCATGTCGAAATGCGGCCGCCGGGGTCGAACACGAGTGCTACGCGCAGAAACGAGCGTCCCTGTCACTCAGTCGCGGCAGCTACATGCGTGCCTTCAAGTGTAAAAACGCAAGGCAGAAACAGGACAAAACAGATTAGTCAGAGTGGCAAGATAGAAGTTTGCGCATAAATTCCTATAATCTAATTCACCGTAAAGAGTAGCGGCGTGCGAACCCGGACACCACAAACGGACGTCCCGTCTTTTTACAATGAATACATAATAGCTTGGCTCTCCGTTATTAAAATCCATTATCTAAAGCCTGTGCAGTGCTATATATAAAATGTGGATCATCCTGGTTGCATTATAGCCGGCCTTATTCTTAAATTTTTTTGGTTCTCCATGGTACGTTTTATCGAAGACATGAAATAAACGAATAATAAATTGCCACAATATTCAATACAGGTAAGTCACCTGTATGTACAGTGTATACATGTATGCGCTTGGCGGTACAGAAAGGTGTTGTAGCAGCTGCTTTATACGCTGCCACAGTATAGATACAGCTGGAAAATTTCTGTTAAGAGAGTTTATGTGCTGCCACAGTATAGATACAGCTGGAAAATTTCTGTTGAGAGAGTTTCAGCTGGGATTAGTACGGAAAAGAAGACGTAATACATTGTCGGCAAATCCCCGGCCCCATTGTTTTATCTTGAAAATTGCAACAGACCAGATTCATTAAAATTGTGACGTGACGATCATATAGATCGCCGTTCATTCAATACAAACGAAATTGATGCATGGCGACATCTCCTAAGAGATGCCACTTACATCGTTGCCAACATATTTACTAAAGCTGCTGCTTGGGAAAATTGGTTCATGTTGAAGATAGATTTATTAGCGTGAAAAAGAAATACTTTTGAAAACACACACACACACACACACGCACACGCACACGCACACGCACACACACACACACACACACACACACACACACACACACACACACACACACACACACACACACACACACACAGCTACACAACATTGATGACATAGTCAGCGTTGCATGTGTGTGTTTTCTTAAGTGTTTCATCTTTTTGCACTGGTAAAGCTATCTTCAACATATTTACCCGTTCATCATGCTGTAAGTGACAATCACCCCAGACTAATAGCGGGCTGTTATTCAGTCAGCATAGGCGGCAATGAGAAACCACAATGTTTATCTGTGAGTGTTCGCGAGGAAGCATGCCAAGTTTTCGCCATATGCGTGATATACAGTGAGAAGGCTATAGTGGGTGCGGAAGAAATTTTCCTTCACTGCGGTTGCACATGCATTTTAACACGTAAGCACCCGAAGTAAACCTGTGGTTTCACTTCGATAGGCTTGTTGCTTTTCCCGTTCAGGTATTATACACGAGCCTCACAGCCACGTCCTTTACAGCAGCATACAGCCGACCACTCACAGTCTGCCAATATTTCATCAGCTAGATCAGGAGCTGATTTCCTGTTGCTCTCTCAGCGCAAAGACGCAGGCATTCTTGCAGAATCAAGACATAACACGAAGTTTATATCTGATGGAAAACTCTCGTTAGTTCCTTGAAAGTTCGGCAGCAACTCGAAGAGATGGATATCAATGACACAGTTTTTGCATCAGGTGAACCAAAGTAATCCCACAAACTTCTACAGGGCCCTTACTTGTGCCTTTCTCTGCAAAACTTACCCTCGCACTCTGTCGTTAATGTTTGCTATTGCGACAATAAACGCCCAAGTAATAGAAGTACGCGAATATCCATTACGTTCAGACAGAGTTGTTGCAGACATGCAGCGCATGGCCAGCATATATACGTTTGTCTTGCCCCAGTGTACCGAAAAACAACACATCGCGGAGTATTGTTCAGACATTGACAACCGCTGCAAATTCAATGTCGTAAAAAAAAAACAAATTGTCCAGACAGTTTGCATAACCTATTCTCGGTAACGGGGGGGAGTGACGTATCCAATGTCGCAATTTCTCGATCATTGTTTGACTGTCTAGACGTATATAACTTGCATCAATGTAAAAATATTTCCATCCCCACAAATATTTCTATCTCGTATACAATCCAAGAATACTCGACATTCTAGTTTTAAAAAGATCGAGATTTTACCGTTTTGCGAATAACGAAGCTTCGCAGTTGCGAAAGTGGTATGCGTTGGACAGCATTGTAGAGGGATTACGTTATCTCATGAGAACAAACTTTTTTTTTAAAGTGCGTTATCGAGGCATGAACACCTTTAACGTGTTTGAATGCGTGGGCTACGAGATTGCAAACTTGTTTCGGGATGTATACTACGAAGGCTTCGTCTATACGTTTGCACAATATGCGGAGGCTGGGAGCACTTGTTTTACTCCTGAAGCGTGGCACACAACACGTCGCCAACAAGCAGAGGCGAGAAAGAGAGAGACAGAGGAATGCATATATAACAACTATATAACACTTTCAGTACGGCACATTGTTACGTTACATATTTTTGGTAACATAGCTCTGCCACCGGCGGCTTGAAGAAAGTAGTGCGCCCTACACGACATGGATGATGACGATAGTAATAGAGTTTTACGTTCCAAAACAACGATATGATTATGAGAACGCCGTAGTGGAGGGCTCCGTAAATTACGACCATACGATGTTTTTTTTTACTGACATCACACAATACACGGACCCCTACCATTCTGCCTTCATTAAAATGTGACCGCGCTTACGACCGTCGGGTCAACAGCCAAGCACCAGAAGCCCTGCTACGCCGTGGCGGGCAACGAGATGGATGAGAAATTAACAGAACAAAATAATCACCCGCCTCGGTTATGGGGCTTGACTGCGGACTCCGAGGTTGCGGGATCGAATCACACCGGGCGCATTTCGAAGGAGTCGAAAGTGCCAGAGGCCCACGTGCTTAGATTTAGGTGCACGTTAAAGAATCCCAGGTGGCAGAAATTTCCGGCCACCTCCACTACAACGTCTCGTATAATCATACCTTGGTTTTGGAACACAATACCCAGAAAATGCTTGTTACTATACTCCTAAAACAAAAAGACCCCGAATTTGTGTAAAATACTGTTCCTATATTTCATGAAGAGCACCAGTTTCTCTATAACAGGGTTCTCGAACTCATATCAGTTGGCGGGCCACAGTCCAGAAATTCAGTCCAATGACTCGACAACAAAGAAAGTCAGACCACAGGTGGTGGTGGAGGCATTGAAGGGGGGATGACTTAGAACAAGATATCACTACTTAAAAAAATAGCTCCTTTCCCATATTCTATATAAGGGTCATATCCGCAGAAATGTGACGTAGGTTTTGAAAAACATATTGACACCAATCCACGGAATGACTTAAACTCCGAAATACAGCTTTTGTTCCACAGCGTGGCTTCAACACATTGCGACTGCATAGATTATACTCCGGGGAAAAAATGCTCGAGACGAGGTTCGTTTCCGTAACTCCCCCGAACAAAGCGGTACTAATCGCAATAGGTGAGGAAATGATTCAAACACTATTTTAGGAAATTCACAAGACTTTATTCCTTGTGCACCCGCGGGCCGCTAGGGAAACGTTCGCATGTTGTAGGCCCGTGTGCTCAGATTTGGGTGCACGTTAAAGAACCCCAGGTGGTCGAAATTTCCGGAGCCCTCCACTACTGCGTCTCTCATAATCATATGGTGGTTTTGGGACGTTAAACCCCACATATCAATCAATAAATCAATCAATCAAGGAAACGTTCGCGGGCCGCATGCGGATCGCGTCTTTGAGACCTTTTCTCTATAGATCTGTTCCATTTTGTAAACAGTGGCATGCGCTGTCGACATACTGAGGCGCTTGTAGCGCCGTCGTGGCTCATATAGGCTCCACCCAGCGCAAAGCTCACCACGATGCATCCATGATCGCTCGGGAGGCTCCGGCGACGCGCTGCGCTCGGAGGCTGCATTGCATCTGCTGTGCTAGTTGTCACGTGATCATAGAGGATAGTGGCGAGCTCGGGGCTGGGCGGAGCCAGCGCGCCAAGACGTCGCTACAGGCGACTCAGCATATCAATGGCGCATATCGCTGCTTACAAAAATAGAACGGGTCTATAGGACCATTTACTGATCGGTCGTGCTTTAGGTTGTACACGGTTTGGTGGTGAGCGTTGTAATTGACCCACCACAATTAGAACTCTCGTACAGTGACACGCCACGGAACACAGACGCAGTGATGTAAGACACAAATGGGAAACTAGCTGAAGGTTTACCAGTTTCACATTTTTTTGCCCAGCCTTGGAGAAATGAAAAAGGGTGCTTGCAGAGTCAACGTGAACGGTTTATGTCTGGCCGTTTTTACATTTCACGAACCCGAGCCATGAAACGTGAAGGAGCGAGTGTCATCTTCCCATCGGATAACAGGCGCAATAGTCGAAAGCGGGAGAAGCTTGATTGCATAAAGTTGGCTGTGTGATAGCAAAAGTAAAAAAAAAATACTTCCGTTGACACGACAACTGCACGGAGTGTATATAGTCGCGGCGAAAGATATACGTTGCTACTTCGTGTCATTCGCTAGTCACGCTTTGCAACGTGTAAACGAGAAAATGAAATTCGGGCGAACGTATACACTACATGTATACTTGAGGCGTCGCACGTACAGCTCAGGTCGTGAATTCCGGCACGAAAGCCGTTTACGGTCGTAAAGTGCACGCAACAGGATCAACGATCAGCCAGCCTGCCTTCGCAGGACCTGTGAGTGGCAAGTTTTAATCTACAGCCTTTAGACACTCAAGCTTGTTAAGTTTGTAGGTGGGTAACTAGATGAAACGCAGTGAACACAGAAATACAAAAAAACAGCGGAGAACAATTATGATTATACGCCTCAAAACCACGACTCAAAACCACGATATGATTTTGTGAGACTCCGTAGTGCAGGGCTCCGGAAATTTAAACCATGACCGTTAGCGTGCACTGATATGGCACAGCACGCGGGTTTCTTGCATCTCGCCTCCATTGGAATGCGACCACCGCAGCCAGGGTCAAACACACGACCTCCGAGTTAGCAGCCGAGCATTGCAACGAACCACTGTTCCACAGAAGCGGACACACAACGATGGACGAAGATGGGAGCATCCATTAAATGTTTGTTGCGGGGAGAAGGAGTGAGTATTGTATCTGGCAGTCATCAAATGTGCGACCGTAAACTACTATGAAAATGAATTCGGAGCACCTCATCTAAAGCTTAACCAAGTAGATGATCGGACGAGTTTGAATGTATTCGTTTAGAAAGTACACGCGTCGTGTACTTGTCCTCGTCTGCCGTGGTAGTTACCCTGCTCGTCTGCCGATCCGAAGGTCGCGAGTTCCATCCGGGCTGCGGTAGTTACATTTCGACATTGACGCCGGAGGCCATGTGTACTGTGCGAAGTGAGCGCATGTCATAACAGGGCTGTTATGAGACGATACTTTGGATGCAAGGTGAAGCATCGCGACTGGTTTGTGGACTGTGTACGGGGTGGTTTACAGAATTCCTCTATCGTGTGGTGCCTGCTACGTTGGACGGACTGGCTTGAATAACGTGCGAATAACGTCCGGAACAAGAGGGATGGTTTCCTGGCTCGTCACTGCGATCAGTGTGGGCGTCATCCGGTCTTTGATAATACCGCCGTTTCGCACCGGCACAATCATGAGCGCACCCGCATCACTGTGGAAGCAGCTCAAATCATGCGGGAGGGTCACGTGATCTTGCGCGAGCGAACCATCCATTTCACTCAGTGATAAAGAAATCGTGTTTTTGGAAAGCGCGGGTTCACACATGCGCTCACACCGGCCGGGTTATTTTCGGATTTCTTGAGGGGTTCCTCTTTTTATTTTTTCCTTTTTCTTTTCTATTCTTTTCGTTCACTTGCCACGTTGGTACACGCGCTGTGCTTTCTGTTGATGCGTTATTGACACGCGTCTACCTATTTTCGTTCTTTTAGTCCCCACAACCACAACCTACATATATACACCCCCACTTCACAATAAAGCCCTGTTGAAAGTTAGCGGTGGTCTGCGTCTCTTGTGTTGTTGCTGCACTATTACGTTACTAATCATGGAGTACCACCTGACCCAATCCGATACTCTTCAACCCCCCCCCCCCCCACACACACACAAGACCTTGAAATTTTTTACACTTCTTTGCTTCACTGAACTACGTCGGTCATAAAAGACTCGTATTTGACAGTACACTAGACACAACGCCAGCTCATTAAATTTTGTTTGCTGATGCACCTGACAAGCAATAGTCAGCTTCTCAAGTGCAGAGAAGACTACGCCGGTTATGTTAGCTGTTCATTCCCTAGCTCACCTTTCGAGCGTGTTACCACTTACGCTTCCATGCCGCGAGCAATAAACGAACAGCAGAAAAGGCAACTAGTAGTTAAGCCAGTTGATTGGGATTCATCACGAAATTGGTTCACAGCGTAACACCAGAAACACAGACACAGGGAAGGAGCAAAAAAAAAAGAGAAGACGGCGCTGGCTCTTAACTGTTTTTACGGGAAACTGAATTGTGAAACACATGCATAGCAAGCCTATAAAACCGTGCCATGCGCAAGACACACGAAACATTCCGGCAGCGTCGTCATACATACAGATAATCAATATCGACGCAAGTAATTAAATTTCTTCTCATGCAGAAAAACGGATGCTTCGCGGATACAGTTCTTGTCTCTAATCGATATAAGTCTCATCAATTTCCCTTGTCGATTGATTCACGTGTTTAAAAATGACGGTGGTTTTGTTAAAAATATTACGACACCCACATGACCTGCAGTGAACCGGCCGATGAAGTTGCGCAACCCCTTGAAGTGAGAGCTCATATACTCTCTCAGCCGAACATTGACACATCGCTTAGTTTGTCCTAACCGTACTCCCCACCACATAATAGAATGGCATACACAACTGCTTTACCACACGCGATGTACTTGTTCCTATGATTAACAGTGCACTTGCCTTTACCCTGCTTGTCCTTCAGAGCATTGTCTATCATCGGGCAGATGCGAGTACGTATAGGACAAACTAAGCGATGTGTCAATGTTCGGCTGAGAGAGCATGAACTCTCACTTCAAGGGGTTGCGCAAATTCATCAGCCGGTTCACTGCAGGTCATGTGGGTGTCGTAATATTTTTAACAAAACCACCGTCATTTTTAAACACGTGAATCAATCGACAAAGGATATTGATGAGACTTATATCGATTAGAGACAAGAACTGTATCCGCGAAGCATTCGTTTTTCTGCATGAGAAGGAATTTGATTACTTGCGTCGATATTGATTATCTGTATGTATGACGACGCTGCCGGAATGTTTCATGTGTCTTGCGCATGGCAAGGTTTTCTAAGTTTGCTATATATGTGTTTCACAATTCAATTTTCCATAAAAATCAATTGAGAACCAGCGCCTTCTTTTCTTTCTCTTTTGCTCTTTCTTAGTGTCTGTGTGTTGCGCTCTAATACCCGTGCCACACGGGCATAGAAAATGACATTCGGTAGCAAAGGCATGCAGTTCCCGAATGACATTTGACTTGATCATGTCAATTGCAGCACCTTCCTCATGAGTATTGGGTGAGTAGCAATAAAAAATAAACAAGCGTTTACAAGCTTCATACACATCATATAATAAATAAATGTATAAATAATCACATTACGCTGCCGCTAGATTTCGTTCGTTACTTTTTTCACGACGTTGCAACCGTCCATGTAGCAACTTAAGCCAAAGGTAGTCATATCCGCAGCGTAAAAAGAAAATGGCACTTGTCGCATTTACCTTACAGTGTCTACCAGCTGAAGATACGTTTTTAAGCACTTGTTTAAGTGATTAGCGTAAATATTATACACAAAAAGTCTCCTTCCAGTCGAATCAAACGTCATTTTATACAATTACTTCATTAGTTATGCCGTCGAGAGTACGCATTTCTCAGTCGAATGAGTTCTGGCGATGGCATTATGTGATGAATGGCATTTGAGTGAATGTCATTTAGTTAATCCGTGTGGCACCACACGAATGACATTCAATCTGAAGGCATTAGGAGGTAAATGGCATTTTCTCTGCCCATGTGGCACGGGTATAAACCAAATTCAAGATGAAAGTACATATAAAGCCAAATATTAACATACAGAATGACAAAAAAAAAAACATTTTCAACAACCTTACAAAGAGAAGACGTACATATAAAGGGATCTATGGAAAACGTGGAAAGAGAGAGAACAAACTGCAGGCTAGTTGGTGTTGCTTACAGATGGTTTGTAGAGTCAGCGCAAACGAAAGGATAATACAGACAGAAAAAGGAAATAATAAATTTGAGGGGTTTACACACAAAAACCAGCCCTGTACAACAATTTAGGTGCACGTCAAAGAACCTCCGTCGGTCAAACTTCAGCCGAACTCCAACACCACGGTAGGCATCATAATCATGTACAATGTCAATTTTTATGAAAGGGAACATGGGAGCGCGTGGCCTGCGTGCTCCGGTGGCTGGTGGCAGCGCCTTCAAGCGGGAGCGAAAGAAACCACAGCCTCTTTTCGCGTCATCTCGCGGGGAGCAAAAAACCATTCGTTGTGAATATGGAACCGACGGCCAGATTGCAATCACCTCACCCTTCAAGGTGACTACGCAAAAGTGGACATTGCAATCTTGCCGCTGGTTCCATATCAGCAACGAATGGATTTTTGCTCGCCGCGAGATGACGCGAAAAGAGGCTGTGGTTTCTTTCGCTCCCGCTTGAAGGCGCTGCCACCAGCCACCGGAGCACGCAGGCCACGCGCTCCCGTGTTCCCTTTCATAAAAATTGACACTGTACATGATTACAAAACAACGAAAGAAGGTGAAAACCCTTATGAAAAAATTTAATGTACTTTTATAAACAGGCTGTCATTCGACATCACAATCGTTAAACTGTCTAATATCAGTCTAATGCATTTTCCTAATGCGTACCTAATGTGTCTAGTAGTAATTGGCCACCGTTAGTCTATAGAGTTATGACATTAGAGTTTCTGATGACTATAGTCTAGCGTAAGTCTATAGAGGTCCGACAAGAGAGTTTCTGATGACCATTGGCTAGCGTTAGTCTATAGAGTCCCGACATCAGAGTTTCTGATGGCCGTTGTCTAGTGAAGTGCCATCGAGCATATGCGCTAGGTTGACATCAAACGTCGCATTGTAGACTAAGGCCCTATGCCATCAACAGAACATTTGCTGAAAAGCAGAGCAATAAATCACTTCATTGAAAGTGTGCACTTCATTGATATGAAAGTGTGCACACATTACAGGATTGTAAAGGAAATACCGTCAGACCATTTCCACCAACGAACAGGTCATTGTTTTTTACATGTCAGAATCTTTCGAGGCCGATAAAAAATGCTGCAAGTATATAATGCCTGCGTATGGAAACACGCATTACATTGTCAAGCAATTCAGTTCCGATAGGACAATAAATGGAGCTAGTTCGTCCTTGTTTACAATTCTTGCAAAAGTGCTGTTTTATATTTACAAACAAAGAAACACCGAATGAGACATTTCCAGGAATAACTGCATTTTTATTTAATTTTCTACTTTACACTGATGATAGGGTCTCTTGTAGCACCGTCGTGGTGACACCGGTGCTGTATTTAAAACCTGCAAGAGAGAACATAAAAACTTAGAAGGCACTGAAGCATACATTTTAGTGCAGCACATGAATAGACATTGCAATTGATGAGTTATGCCTTTTTTAAATAGCGATATATATTTATCAGTTATATTAAATAATCCATCTGGATTCAATGTCGAACCACATAGCCTTGACTTCATGCTGCGTGGAAAAAAAAAAACTAACCACTATACATCAGTTCAAAGGGCTGCCGATTGATCAGTAATTGGAGAAGAGGAATCAGCTGAGTCAGCTTATATAAGGCAATATTGTAGAAAAACCTCCTTTCACGATTCCAATGGCACCCAATGTATGACTACGGCATGCAACAGTGGGTTTATTCCACAACTTTGTTTTACACAAAACTTCCACGTTAAAATCCCTCTTCTTTAACTGAGAACTATTGAGGGCTCATGCTCAGAGGTGCAAAGTCATAGGCGTGTGCAGGGTTTCCCTACACTTGGGTGGCGGGGAGGTTCACCACGGCACTCCCCCTTACTTAGTTAAGTAAGCTTCCAATTTTGAAGCCCCCGTCTTAGGTAACAAGTCGGGAGAGAGGGGGCTGCCCCCCACTCCTATGCGCACGCCTATGTGCAAGGTGAAATTGAGCAACAAACAGGCACATTAAATGTAGAGCTACGTCTAGGGAATACAGCTACACAACTGTAGTGAAAACAATTAAAAAATTGTGCTTTTTGTAACCTACAGTATATTCCACAGATATGCATGTTGTAACATGTTACAGGTCGTTTCTACACATCTTTCTACAAACAACATATTGGAGGAAGCAAGCAAACCATATTTGTACCCTTGATTACTTTTTTATATCATTCAATAGCTGAAAATACATTATTTATGTATTTGGTCACCTCTTCAAGGTGAACAGGTGACCAAAGTTTTAAAAAAAAGGAATATTTTTACCTAGCTATATGCTTAGAGTGCACAATTGCCCATGTTCACTAGCCAGTATTGCAAATTATGAAATTGACCGCTGGTCATTAACAAGCACAAGAATCCACACTGGGGTGTGTTGGCACTTGCTGAACGTCTTGATAGGACAAGGATAGGAACTCTTTCTAAAGAAAAATTTCAACAGCAGGAAAAACATGCGCAATCAAAAGGGCGGCAACAGGAACTAGCACTACTTTGTGTCATCTCCCTTTTCTCTGTTGATATTTTGCCGTACCTTACAAAAGTTTCTAGGTGATGAATTACCAACCCGACCAAACACTTGCGTTGATCAAGTATTTAAGGAAAGAGCACATCACAGTGTTGAACTCATGACTATTTTAGACCATGCAGACGCCAAAAATATCTCCTGAACCCACACGTCACAGAGAAAATACAATTTAGAGTCTATATACGAGCTCAGCGAAGAAATAAAATTTACACTCAGGAGTGAAAAACATCATAAGCTAAGACGCCGACACAGAAAGAATAATGGATGCAGGGGAGCAGTCCATGTATTTGCTTGCACTCCTGTTTCCTCCCAAGTACGTACCAACATGCCCAGTATGGTCAACATATATGTACAGTACTCACGGATTGAAACAGGACATTCATAGGCGTGGCCGCCAATGCATGTGCCGTTGCTCATGGGTGCTCGCGGAACCAGGATGTTGCACTGTTGTATGGAGTGAGGGCAAAAATAGCTACGGAGCAGGCTTACTCATTCCGGTCGCTAAAGAGTTGGCATTTAGTTCACAAAGTGCACACTGCCAGCGTGGCGCTGCAAGGCTCGCGCATTTTTGCATGCATGCAGCCCGAATCGATGGGGACGGTTCGAACCATTTATATTATGACGCAAGTAGATGACGCTCTAGATCGGCGCCCTTTGACGATGGGCCACGTAGGCTGTGCAAGTAAGAAATTGGATACCGCTAAGATGTCGCGCCTGAAATGCGCTCGTTGACATGATAAATAACTGCACAAAAACATAAAAAGTTTTTCAAGTTTTTGGTCACGACGAAAAAGTAAAGCACCAGCCACGGGCCTGTTTCCATGCAGCATCAAAACAATGACTTAGTACTTTGTTGTCTTGCCCCGAGCAATGAATAGTACGGCTATTCTGCGTGGCAAGCATTTGTAGAGCTGTTGGCTACGGAAGAACGAGCGAGCTTCTCGCATTTTTATTCAACAATAGGCCACAGTTTGCCCTAACGACACTAATACATGACATTATTTCCATGTTGCATGAAGAAAAGCATGCTACACATTTTCTTTTTTGTCGAGAGAGAAACCACGAAGTAAACTTTTCATGATTTTGTGCAGATGTTTATCATGTCTACAAATGCACACAAGGCGCAGTCTACTAACTGAATCCTGCGTCTTACTTGCACAGCATGCGTACTGCATTGCCCAAGCACGCAGAACGAGAGGGTCGTCTGCTGGCGTGGCAATAAAAGTGGTGCGCAGCGGCGAGCCAGTTTGGTCGACATGCGAATGTGCGTGAGCCTTGCAGCGCTGCTTTGACAGTGTACACGTGGTGAACTATAGGCCGACAATGTGGCAATCGAAAGGAGTAGTCCTGCTCCATAGGTCTTCCCCCTACCACCCTATACCACAACGCAACACATTGGTTCTATGTGCACCCACATGCGACGGCACATGTACTACCGGCGACGCACTCCGAGTGTCCTGTTTCAATCCGTGAGTACTGTACTTCCAAAAGAGCACGAATTCATTCAGCAATTCGACTTTGCAGTCCAACAAGGCTATTCAAGACACTATCACATAGATTACAGTTCTCTGTATGATAGGCCTCTATGTCTTGTGAGCTGCGTTACATAAACACATTCATGGTGTTGCCATAGATTGTAGTGGGAACATTTTCCAAACAATGTGATGAAACATGAGTATGTGCTGCCTCCCAAGAAAAGCTGTCCCTAATTCAGATGATCAAACTCTCAGGCATAAGGATTATCTGAGAAGGGTTTGTTAGAAAGGAATAGGTACTAGCATGTTGCATGATGTTACTTAAAGCAATATTGCATTACAACTTATAAAAATAGCACAAATCTGCTCATACACGTGAAAATTTGAAAATGAGCTGAAACAACAACCCCTGTAACTTCCTGAAACACGAATTCGCCAAATTCTTGGGGCAGAATGTGCACATAGCAAAAGTGTGCTTATTTAAATTCATTAAACTTTAAGGCTTCGTTGTTGTTTGCTGTCCCTTTAAGAAGCGAAAATATGAATGACACTTCTACTTGTAAAAAAAAAGATCTTAAAGAAATCTTTTATTTCCACTAAAAAAACTTTTAGGGTAAAAGCAATCATAACGACAATAAGTGAAACATGATTATAAGTAAGATTTCATTGCACACAGTTTCATGGCAGTCCAAACAAAATAGATGTTGATGGAGGAAACTTGAAAAGACCAACAAATCCTATAAGAGGGAATGTCGCTGCAGCCAACTTTCTAACATGTGTGATAATTAGCACAATGTAACACAAAGACCATGAGAGAGGACGCAGCATGTGCCCTAACTTTATATAAAATGATTAATTGCAACTGAAGCCTAAAAAAAGACAGGGTGAGCCTCATGCCGTAAATTTTTATGCTTCTGTTGCAATAACCCATTTTGTTTAAAAAGCACCGGTCCCATTCTTGTGTTATATTGAGCTAAATATTACCTAACGTTTAACAAACAATGCTGAATGTTTTCCCTTGTGCAACCTTTAACAAGAACTCTTGCCTTGCTCAAGACAGCAGTGACAAGGAACAGCTGTTTCCATTATCAAGACGCCTCCAAGTGTCGCAACGTTGGCTCCGACAACATTCCATGTTCAAGGATTACAAACCAAATGATGCATGTTCCATGTCCAAGGAATACTGCACTGAAGTGCAGGATATAGGCTTCCCACACCTATGCTAAAAGACAATGTATGCTATACCTGAATAGGTGCTATGTGTCCGAACTATCACTCTGTGGTAACAAAAAGAAATGCCTACCACTTAGTAAGGCTTGTTAGGGCTTGCAGGAAGACTGCTCCAATCGTGCACAGCAACCTGTCCTCTGTGCCAGGACCATGAACAGCTGCCATTGCTGATACATACATAAAAGATACCACAAAAGATTACTTTCACACACAAAAAAGGTTATATCACATACAGATAGCAAGTACCAAACATGTTTTAGCAAAGTGTATACTGATACATTAAAGGGTAAATCCTTGAATAAAGGGATCATGGCACAATCAAAACAGGCAATATTGGACTAGCCCCTTCTTGCTGACAACTGACAGAGTGCCAACAAATGTTTCGCATTCACAAAACTATGTATTAACACTATGCACAGCATGCACATGTGTGTGGGTGATATAAATGATGGAAACAATATTTGCAAAGAGTGCATGGTTTATGCGCACATGGCGTGTGTAAAAGCGAGCCATACATATTATATTACATCATAAATGTAAGCTATTCAGGAAACAAACTGTTGGTACTCTGAAGCGAATTCCTATGTAGTTTGACTTTTGTTCACACAAGCTATCTGTAGGAGCTCTTTTATTACATAAGCCCTTCGCAAAAATATTAATATTCTGAAACTTTCTGTCAACATCTGCAAACATATGAATAAGATCTTTTTGCTTCTAATTTACTGCCTCACAAAACAAAATAAATACTAAATCCCTGAATGCTAAACATAGGTTTACATCCTCGTCACACAAGCAAGTAGGCGATATCAGTACAACACTAATGTAAAAAAGAAAGCACAAAAATACAACTTGAAGCACCACACAATGAAGCAACAACTATAGTTTATGAGCACAGTGCAAGTTATTTGTGATGGAGCACCTGGTATGCTTCAAGGAGAAAACAAAGATTTATATAGCTAAGAAAATTTCCCACAAATATTGCAACAATGGGTGTCATGTATTAGCTTAATGAACTAAATTGAAATCATATATTCTTCTACGAACACTCGATATCGACATATCTTCAATGCAGTGGTAGGAGTGTACTCTTAGTTTCGGCACATAGTGTATATTGCTAAAATACGCATTCTTCAAGTTAGCTCTGTTAAAATACTTATGAGGCAGCTAGGGTGAAATTCTAACCACAGAAAAATTACATTGATTTTTGGCACAATGATTCGGAGCGCAGCCACGAAAACATCCTTCGTGTGTGCTTGACAGGGCTGTGCATTTTTCTATCTACGTGCCTAATCGTGTGATTGCTTTGCGCGTAAAAACGCACAAACTATCGAGTTGGGTGAACGTGAACTGCTCGCGCGACACCAGTATGTTTAAAAGCAGACACTCTTACAGGGCGACATGGATCAAAGGATAATCTCGTGCAGCAAACAGCCAAGGAATAACAGCACGACAAGAGGCTTGCATGACCGAAGGATAGATCACGTAGCGCAATGCGAATCTTTAAAACATGCAATCAACGAACACAGTGACTGTTTCTTATCTTACGTTGATATAAAATAAGCCACCTCAAAACATACCTGCCTATCGGTACTCTGGTTCGTCATCCTCGCTGTGCCAACAAGCCGCCCGGGCCACCGCTTCCTGCATACCATTTGTCACACAATGAAGTAACCCAGTTACGTAGTTCAGCGACTTTCTTCAACTTACCGAAGTTTTGACATAGGCTGAGCACTCTTCAGTCGCCCGTCAAAAAGCTCACGCTCTCGCATAACATCAGTCACTTGTTGTCACAGCAGGGGTCGTGGATTGTCCTCGGAAGTGCACTCGACATTGAATCACGCGAACAACACGAGTAATCGATAAATGGAGGAAGAAATCACTTTTCAGAGCGAACACAAGGCGCGCGTCCAATGTGGCTGTTTGGAGCGGACACGTACGGCGAGTCATCATCCGCCACTCTATCAAAGCAGCAGAACTTCTTGACACGCGGAAACTATCCTGTAGACGAATTCCAAAGGAGCATAAGTATACAATGCACGCAATATCTATCAACACGGCAATTAGGTAAGCGCGGACTTCCAACATGTTCTTGCGTGAAACCGTCACCCTCGGAAAGATTTTCCGGGGGTGACGGTGAAACTGGTGGTGAGCCTGCAATACAAGAAGGCGTGTTGCAACTGCTGATTTACAGGCTAAATATAAATAGGTGTGCAGGTGGCAGCACTAACGTAACTCGATACAAACATTTTACAATAACAATCAAGTGTATAGTTATGCAGATGTATGCAATTTGTTTTGCATAACAAAAAGGTTTCCCAACTCATGTCAAAAGCCGATGGTCATCTCTCAGTCTCTGCAACACAAGGTCAATAAGTACAGATCTCAGAGGCAATGCTTTTGCAGCTGCGATTTTGTTCGTGTGCAGAAAAGAATGAGTGGCATGCATTCCTGCTCTACAGAGAAGAAAGGTATCTGACCGGGTGTCCGTTCCTTTACGTCTCTACGCAGTGGTGTTCTGTACACTGTACATTCGCTGTTGGTGTTGGTGCGCTGTTCTGTACATTCTAGTACACTGTAGCTAGGGGTTGGCACACCGAGTCCATTACCCCTTTCTGCCCTCCCCCCTCCCCGCGCCTTTCAGGCGATTTTTTTTTTTCGGCGTGGCATACATAGAGCAAAATGACTGTTTGCCTGCCCCCCCCCCCCCTTCCCGAGATCAACGAGGGATTCCTTTCCTTACCCTCCCTTGTTTTTTTTGTTTTTTTTACCGTAGTACGCCGCTGTCTCTGCGTGACAGCTAGCGTTGTGACAGCAAAACAGTGGCGGGGTGGGTGGCATGAATGCTCATTAAAGCTTCTCTCTCCCTCTCCATCACGCCTTCACTCTCCACCACATACCGGTGGCGGGGAGGGGGGAAAGGGCACACATTTGGCAGCGGCCGCTCCCAGCCGCATTTTAGTTGTAAAAGTGTGTCTGATATTTAAATACGCTTTTAAATGCTCACTACAACGATACGATGAGTTTATCTCCTGTGTTGCCCTCGATGTCCACTGAGCCCCGCCGCGGTGGTCTAGTGCCTAAGGTACTCGGCTGCTAACCCGCATGTCGCGGGATCGAATCTCGGCTGCAGCGGCTGCATTTTCGATGGAGGCGGAAATGTTGTAGGCCCGTGTGCTCAGCTTTGGTTAAAGAACCCCAGGTGGTCAAAATTTCCGGAGCCCTCCACTACGGCGTCTTTCATAATCATAACGTGGTTTTGGGACGTTAAACCCCACAAATCAATCATCGGTGTCCACTGATCGGGTAATGTAACCATCCCCCTCCATACAAATGGAAAATTGGCACGTCTATGCAACTTTTTTGGGTACCGCTTCAGCGTAAGTGATCGACGCTATGCTTGTTAGTTTTAAATACATATTCAAAATATATGCGCGCAAGGTGGTGGAAAGCACCCCTGAATGCCCCAGCAAAGTTTGCCTCCACATCGCGCTTATGGCACAAATATCTCATTAATAATAATATTAATAATAATAATAATAATAATAATAATTGTTCTTATTTTAGATGCGCCTGTACAACCTTATAATTGTTTCTGGGCACGCTACATGAATAAGTAAATAATAAATCATTGATTAATAATGAAATCACAGCTTAGATGCCTCAATAAATGTAAAATTTGGCCGTTGGCTGCGTCTCGCAACCTGCAATGTAGGCAACAATAGATGCATGGAAAAAATAATCACCACGAGATGACGTGTCATTATAGCGTCACGTGATAAAGTCATATTACATCGCACCCAATCCTGGCTGGCGGGCTGATTGGCTACGCAAAACGGCATCTTTAACCGGGGAGGCAATGCATAACCGCATTAGTTGCAGAAAGTTTTCGAAGGGCGGCAGGATGAACACATCGACTTATTGGAAAAAAGAAAGAGATGGCTATCGCCTTCGAGTTGTCTTACGTGAATGCAAAAGAGACCCTGGATTATTATTATTATTATTATTATTATTATTATTATTATTATTATTATTATTATTATTATTATTATTATTATTATTATTATTATTATTATTATTATTATTATTATTATTATTATTATGTAGCTGATTTACACATTCTCTTCATGTCTTCATGTTATATCAGTCTCTTGATGTTATATTTACTGAAACATGATCGAAAATCTATGGGAATACAAACTGTTTAGTGCTTTAGATTTCCGAAAGACAACATGTACGTGAATGTCGAGATCAGCAAGTAATTGAATTAGACTTAGGTGCACGTTAAGAAATCACAGATCGTCGAAATTTCTGAAGCACTCCACTACGGCGTTCTTCATAATCATGTAGTGGTTTTGGGATCTAGAATTCCCGCGATTATTTTATTTACTAGTAAGAAATTGAGTTTTTGTTGGCTTTGATTGATATGTGGGGTTTAACATCTCAAAACCACCATATGATTATGAGTGACGCCGTAGTGGAGGGCTCCGGAAATTTCGACCACCTGGTGTTCTTTAACGTGCACCCAGTTTTTGTTGGCTATAAGAGATTAACGGAATTTTTTTTTTCATTGTGATGTGTTTTGACATTAGGACACGCACTGGGAAATCTGCGTACTTTGATCATCAGAAATCTTGTTGCATGTTGTCATCTGAGTCTCCATTGCACACCTGATGCTAAGAGACATTAGGCTTTGCAGGTCTAATGTCAATGTAATGACTCATTAGGTGTGCATTAGCTGCGCATTAGACTCTCAAAATTCATTTTCAAAAGGGAATAAGCAGGTAGCACGCACTTTCTTTTTCTTTCTATTCTTCTCCGTAAGCCTTTCAATTCGTATTCACTTGTTCGCGTTGTATTTTCAAGAGCGAAGCTCTTAACACTATAGAGTAAAACCGCTCCGCGCCATTGCTTATGAGCCGCTCCTACCGCCGCAGACAGTCGGCGCTGCAGCCGCCGTACCGAGCTTGCCCGCCGCGTGAGCCGAGTTGTACGAGCGACGAAAGATCGGCGCGCCACCACCATCTTTGCACGTTGGTTGCGGCGCTGGAGGTTGGACATTCTTGCACGGTCTATGACGGGCTGTGGTTCGACTCTACTCCGTCTGCACCAAGGGAAGACTTAGCATCAGCCAATAAGGACTTGTTAAGGTACAAAAATCAACCAGCTTTGCTGTTTAAGCTTGACAGGGACTATAGATAGTGTATATGTCTCCTTTTTTTAAAACATATGACGCAGTTCCGAAATCAAATTTTAAGAAAAAGCGACGGTCTATCTTCTGCAGATATTCTATACGATGACGAACAACCATATACTGTGTCCATGAGACAATGAGCGCACGCGCTCATAAACAAGCACACGGAAACAAAAAAAAAGCAAGCCGCGAGTCAGGGCCCGATTTATTTTTGATCATTTGGATCTCGCTAACGTGTCTTAGAGAAGCTAACTTCCTCGAACAGGCAGCACTCGGCCGTTAACGCTTCCGCCTAGAGTTTGCTAAATAAACATGGCCGAAAAATGCAACAGTAGAGAAACATTGTATTCACGGATAGACAAACACAGCTATATATTGCGGGAAAGCGGAAGTCTGCACGCTAGCCTTGGAATATGGCGGGGCATAAGCCGCAGGGGTTTCTCTTTTTTTTATCATTTTGGTAAGTACAACACGACAGCGAATGAAAGAGGGGTATAAGTAGAGTACACAGTAACTTCCCGCTTGGAACGCATGCTGAGCACGCCATAAGCTTGTATAGGGCAATGCTGAAGTGTAACGAAAAAAAAAACATAGTTTCCTGTTTACAATATATTTTTTCTTGTTCCAGTGCTTAATACGGCATTTAATTTAAAAGTAGGTAAATGAAAAAAGGAACAACGAATCTTTACAGCGAGTTTCATATTTTAAAACTGGCATCTTCCTGTAAAGCTGTTCTGAGTGAATATGGCTCGCGAACTCACCGACTACAATTGGTAAGTTGTAAGATAATTAGTTGAAAACCTAATTAATTAATATGACAGTTTACGGTTTCTGAAATAATTGGAATGTAAAATACACCTCCGTGAATAATACAGTCCTGTTTCAGGATCATAACTGTTGATTGATTGATATGTGGGGTTTAACGTCCCAAAACCACCATATGATTATGAGAGACGCCGTAGTGGAGGGCTCCGGAAATTTTGACCACCTGGGGTTCTTTAACGTGCACCCAAATCTGAGCACACGGGCCTACAAAATTTCCGCCTCCATCGGAAATGCAACCGCCGCAGCCGGGATTTGAACCCGCGACCTGCGGGTCAGCAGCCGAGTACCTTAGCCACTAGACCACCGCGGCGGGGCAGGATCATAGCTGTGCGATATGTGCCACAGGGCATGCAATTCGGGAGACGCGATGTCCAATCAACACCTTACAGCGCTTTTACTCGTTTAGTCAGTTTTAATCACGCTGCTTAGCGGCTCTTACAGCTTACTACAGATTATTTCTTTTGTTATTACTAACAGCTGTTAACTACTATGGCGTAAAGGCGCTACAATCACAAAAAATGCCGTCAGTTAAAAAAAACTTGCATAAAAATTGACATAACTAGGAATCAATGGCTGAACGAATAAAAGCTGACCCACCCAAGTGGTATGTTGGTTGCGGTGCGGGACTGCTGACATAAAAGCCGGGGGTTGGAGTCCCGGCAGCAACGGTTGCATTTTACATGGAGGTGAAAAAGCTGTAGGCCCTTGTGTTTAGATTTAGGTGCACGTTAATGAACCCCAGGTGGTCGAAATTTCCGAAGGCATCTGCTACGGCATCTCTTATACTCATGCTGTGGTTCTAGGACGTAAACTTAAACAATTATATTATGTAAGGTAAATTAAAAATAAACAAAAGGAAAATACAGTTAAAAGATGACATTATATAAATAATAAAGAATAGTATAGAAAGAAATAAATTATCACAATCAAGGCACTAGAAAGTGGTAAAGCAGTACAAAAGCGTGAACATCGTGAAAACAGGAGCAGCTTGGCGGTGAAGCGTCATTACCCATATAAGCATACCTGTAGCTTGTCGAAAAAAGCACCACGGTTAGGAAGTGAAGTGAAATCACCGGGACAGTTGTTCCACTGACCGACGGCACGAGGACAAGCGTATATAGCAGCTGCGCTCGTTTAAGTTACCAAAAACGAACCATGCCTCAAGTTAAAATCTACGACAGTAGAAAAAAAATGAAAGTTCATTAACATATGAAGTGTCACGTGTAGCTTGAAACAAGGTATATACTTACCAACAGAGGTTTACAGGACACAATAACCAACTAAACAAAGCAAGCCTAATATAGGCGCATTGACACACCTGCAGCTGCCTATGTAATCACTCATTACTACAAAGAATAAAACTATGGCTCGAGAAGTTAAATTAATTTTGAAGGTCTTTTTTTTACAGTGATTACCAGATTAGGGCGAAAGGCAGAGTTATCACAGTGCAATCAATAAATGAGTTGGGTGGCGTGTGGTAGCGCATCCTCCATTGCGCTGTGGAATCATCAAATTCATTACCTACCCTGCCTTCAAGGCAATTGTGATAACATGTTTGCTGTCTGATGTGCCCGTCCATGTTCCATGCCTCTATTCCCGTTTTCTCGTCATGTATGAGCCCATTTTTCATTGAAATCCAGTTGGAAGCAAGGGCTATCTACCGATCCCTGTCCTCAGCATTCCACAGTATTAGGGAGTTTTAGAATAGCGCGCCGCGAGCCCTTGCGGTGCGGTCGCTGTCACTGCGCATGCGTCGTAACGCGAGTCAGCGTTCGCGTTCGCGAACCGCACGCAAAAATCCGAAATCGCGTGCGGTGATGGCGGCCCGCATGTGGCCCGCAAGCGCTAGTTTCGAGGCTATGCAGTGTCGATGCGATCGTGCGTTGCGGATCGCAGTAGGGCAAACGCTATTCTAAATTTCATATGGCGCCCGCTACGGCCGCAACGCCCGGCCGCAACACCCGCAGCGCTTGCAAACGGTATTCCAAAACTTTCTATTGTCATTTATTTGTTGCGTTTTAGAACACGACAGCCTGGAAACGCTAATATGCTCTATTAAAATGAGGACATATTGATGGTCGTCTCATGCAACGCCGAATGCGTGGTTTGCCAATTATAGGCCAGATCATTTTACTCTCACCCCACCTGTGCTTAGAGAGAACATACACAATGAATTCTGGTCTATAACAGCAATAAATTCGAATTCATGAAAGACTAAAGTTGTTCTTAAAGATAAGACATCCGATATCTCGGTTCGGTCGATTGAAAGCTGCACGCAAATTTTATCACAATATGAATTATCCTGCGTTTGAACATCATCTTAAATGAAACGACACCAATGCTCTCTATAGACCGGAGTGTACTTTACATCGAACTAACGCGGTAAAACAGCAATTCTTATACTTTAACGAAGCTTCATAGGTGGTAGTTCACAAATAGACGAAAAGAATTCACCGGTTGGGAATCGTTGCTGGTAACATGGCAGCGCATCCGAAGAGAAACGGCGAGTATCATATGACCAGGAGCAGCCAGTTAGGTGCAGCCCAAGTGGTTTTTGCAGTTCAGTGACTAGGCTGAGTCACGATTGGATTCGGTCGAACTGTCACTGGTTTCAAATGCATATCATGACCAGTTGTAAGGCCCTTCGGGTCCCCTGGGCTCGGACTTGGAAACCGGATAAGGTCTCTGCTCCGTGCTCCCAGCTGCCACCTTGCCATTAAGAAATGAAAGCATCTTAGGCGCTACTCGGCTGTGAAGTGCTAAGACGGTTATAAGTAATAAAAAGTCTTACAAACCTGGTTCTCTTGTTGCACCACCGCACCGCATAGACATTTTCTCGTGCTCGAAGAAATAGCGTTCTCATGCTCGTTCCCGACGTTCCAAAATAACAAAAGTGTTCATGGTGATGGTGGTCTCAATAGATGTGACACATACCCACTGTAGGGCGGAATAGCGAAAATTCAGGCCATTCAGGTACAAGCTTAAAACACTAATCACGCTGGATGATAAAATGTCACATGCTAAACAAGTGACGCCAAGAGTGAGTGAGTGAAAAAACTTTATTTCGCCCACAACAGGCGCGAGTTTACAAGAAGAGACTGCAATTTAGCAATAAAACGTGGATCAAATTTGTGTTTTAATTAAAAAGGAATAAAATAAACTACCAAAAGATGCCTCCCGAACACAAAGAGAAAAAATGCTAAAAGAACAGTATTATCGCCAGTAATTTACTCGATGAAAAAAAAAGGGGGTCTTCTGCAGTGACGTAGCTACTATAAAGACGATCTGCAAAAAAAATGAAAAACGCTGTATTTATCACATGTCTTTACAAGGACACAGATAAAAAAAGATTACTTTGCATTGTATACTCTCAGGTTACCGAGTAATCACCAGTATGTCGAGATTCACGAAAATTGAAGCTCCAGCTCACTTCAGCAAGATTGAGCAAGAGTGTCAGTCGAGGTCATTAACCGCGAGCGACTGCTGGCGGACTATGGTAAATTCTATCAAAACAAAATTTCAAACAGGAAAACTCCACGTAGACAATTCAATGAGGTATTTAGGACGCCATAAATTATTATCTTGCCTTCAATATTTGAAGAAGACTTCAGGTACCAAACTGTAATATCTGTCGCTAATTACAAGTAGTTACGAATGAGGTAAAGGACAGAGTATGGATTCGCTTATACACCCCTCATTCATAGAAACGGTAGCGATCACAAGTGCCGGTGAATCGCACGCTAAGGCGCGTCGTAAGGGCGCACAAAAGCAGGCTTCGCCGACCAGATATTTTGCGAGTCCCGATAAAGTCTCGTTCCACAATTAGGTCAGTGATATGCATGCATGAAGGGTGTCATTTTATTGACACTAACGACTGACAACGCTATTTCATTTGCATGCAGTCCACCGCTCATGTGCACTTCTGCGCGCCACTTATTAAACACTTGAGGCGCGAATCACGACGTGCTGTTTGGAAATGCATCACATTTTCATTCCATGATTCCTAGGCAGACAGTATGACATTCCTAGATAGAAAATGAATAAACGTATTCTTTTGTTCGTCTTTCAGTAATTAGTGGTTTTTAGCGTGTGATTAAATAGTCCTTTCTAATTGTCCTGCAATCAATAAGCTTTAGTACTTGCACAAATAGAACCAAATACTATAAGCTACAAATGCATGATGCATGCACAGTTTGTTCTTTGGTTGCACTGGTTTCCAGCAATTTATTTATTTATTTATTTATTTATTTAGTTATTTATTTATTTACCCACATTTCTCAGGTTGGTCCTGAAACGCGGCACATCGATCGATCGTGGAACAATGTAGCCTCTCTAGCGAAGTGACCCTTCGCAGCAATGCACAGCTCAATGAAGTTAAATGAGTGACAGTTGTCCACTGAGAATGCCTCCACGACTGTGCACACTGCCTTCCAAGCCATTTATTTGGAAACACGCTGTGCGGAACGCGCCTAAGAAGTTTATTTGTACTGTCGTACACACGGCGCCTGAAGGAGTTTGTTATAGAACAAGGAAGTACTTGCACAAACAGGCCACTACAAGGGAGACGATGCGTAAGCACAAGCGCCGTATGTACGTGCCGTGTCTCTTGTGGGCGTCCGTTTGCGCTAGTGCTTCCTTATTCTAAGATGAACAAACTCCCCCAACGAAAAGAAAAAAAAAGTTTTGGTGAATTTAATAATGTTCCTCTTGGAGTGGAACATCCCGCAAGCGAAGTATATATATATCACGGGACAAGAGCTGCTCATACTAGTTTAATTGTGTGCAAACAACTACCTCTGTCTGCATTAAGCTGCTAGAAGGTCCGTCAAAGACGGGTGTACCTCTTGCAACAGCAACAAGTCCACTGTGCCGTCAAAGAGAGAAAGTATGTGCAGCATGGTTCATGGGTGCCTCTGAAGGAAGCTGTGAGAGCTGAGCAAGGCGGAAGACCAAACACTGCACTCGCGAGCTCCTGCTCTTTTACGTATGACCTGCAGGACCTTGCACAAGTGCAGGCGATGGGGCGAAACGGGCCCTTTGAAGAACCGCGCGCATCACATTCCAGGTCTCAAACTGACGAAAAGGCGGAAGCGCTCCTCGACAAATGCGGCTGGCGTTTCTTGGCAGCCGACAAGATGAAGCGTGCAACGTTTTCGGGGATTTCGGTGCTATGGAGGCCGAAGAAACGTTGTCTATAAATGACTGAGTTGCATGAACTTGGAGCCCCGATACAATCCAGAACGCAAGCTCTTCTACGGCTCAGCGTCATTCGGCACCTTTTCTTTTTCGTGGTCCTTTGGCTATCTTAACAAACGGAGCAACGCATCTTGCAAACGTTCCACGAGGCCCCGCCGCGGTGGTCTAGTGGCTAAGGTACTCGGCTGCTGACTCGCAGGTCGCGGGTTCAAATCCCGGCTGCGGCGGCTGCATCTCCGATGGAGGCGGAAATGTTGTAGGCCCGTGTGCTCAGATTTGAACGCACGTTAAAGAACCCCAGGTGGTCGAAATTTCCGGAGCTCTCCACTACGGCGTCTCTCATAATCATATGGTGGTTTTGGGACGTTCAACCCCACAAATCAATCAATCAAACGTTCCACGAGCTCATAAACAATGTCTTAGTGGCACGCGCGTGTTCGATCTCTTGTTATAAATGCTTTAAATGGGTGAATTTGGGAAAATGTGCAGCGAATGGGACATCTGCCGTTTGTAGGGTCCCTAAACAAGCTGTGAAAATATAAAAAAAAACAGGGCGTTATTGACTCCTGGCATTTGCAGGCTTCAGGGCACAATTCGTAGCACCAACAGTCTGTTTACGTGACGACAGGCGTCTGTTTAAACAAGCTCTCGATTGGTTCTTATACGAGGCCTGTAAGTAGTGAATGGTCTTATACCACGCTTTTCCAAGTATAGTCGCACAACCATTCTGTCGTGTCCCGCGTGACTTTCGCCGGCGATCAACTGATTTCACTTCGTATTTCAGTGTTTTTGACAGATCGAATGGAGATAACAGCGTGTAGTCGAAAGAAGCAACATCCAGATAGGCTCAACGCTCAGTGCTGACTGACATTGTCCACGTGTTTTACGAAGACATAAGTGGCGAGGAGGAGAGAGCACCTTTAGAAAGGGTAATGAAAGAAAGAAACATTCATCTCGTCTTTGAACACGAAGTGGTTCAAGGGCATTTTAAGGTAGGAAATATAAAATAAATGGGAAGGGGAGATTGAAGAGACGTAAACCTAGCCTTCAAGCTACACAATGAACATTCACTTGAGTCAACTTCGATGGACCAAACGATTAGTTGACTGAAGGTTCACTAAACTGCAATACAAAGCAGCATCGCGCTTAGAAGAAATCAAATCGGGCACGGGAAATACATTTAGTTCGAAATGAGTTCTGTCATTTTCATTTTTGGACCGGCGCCCTTGAAGCGCCAGAAGAGACAAATCTGTTAGGACAGTATTCGTTTTTGCGCACTATAGCCCAGGCAAAAGTTGTTGCTGTGACACGAATCCACGCAACTTTCTAGCATATCCGACAGCCTCGGTTAGAGATACAGAAAATGAATCTGCCTCGGCCCTTACAACTTCTTCGTCGCCTTATTCTTCTTTCAGTTTCATGCGAACACTGAAAATAATTTTCAAAACTAATAGCTCTGCGCAGCAGGGGCGGTGCCTGAATTTGTTTGCTGGGACGGCACTCACGACAAGTGAGTTCCTTCAGGAGTGGTTGCATGCACAAGAGATGTCGCATCGCCACCCATCGATGGGTGATCTGGGCACGGCACGCATTGGCGACGCTATAGTGCTGCAGAGCGTAAAACTTCACTGAATGAACCTCAATGATAAGCCCAGTTTCGCAGATCAAGTTCGTTCAATTGAAATAGGCGCTATTCAAAAGTTCGCCTATTTGAAAGATCTCTGCACAGAAAAACCACCGGGGATTTTCTGAAAGTTCGTTATTCTGAAATATCGTTAAACCGACGTTCGTACGAGCGAGACTTCGCTGTATTAATTCCTCTGATATTGATTCTTAATTTTGAAGCTCGGCCAACATTCTTGTGTCACTGTAGCAACGGTATACAGTCAATAAATACGGTAGCACTCATTATGACGATAGCGAAACGTGGCATTCAGCAGACTTTATTGTTTACTTTTTTTTTCTGTTGCAGTATTTGCACAGTCTGGCACACGTGCATGTATACTCTGCGTCGACAATTAGGCAAGCCCCGCCGCGGTGGTCTAGTGGCTAAGGTGCTCGGCTGCTGACCCGCAGATTGCGGGGTCGAATCCCGGCTGTGCCGGGCTGCATTTCCGATGGAGGCGGAAATGTTGTATGCCCGTGTGCTCAGATTTGGGTGCACGTTAAAGAACCCAAGGTGGTCGAAATTTCCGGAGCCCTCCACTACGGCGTCTCTCATAATCATATGGTGGTTTTGGGGCGTTAAACCCCACAAATCAATCAATCAATTAGGCAAGTAAGTGTACATTACCGCCTTTTCTCTCTCTCTCTCTCTTTCATGTAAGCCGAAAAACGAAGCTGTCCCGTGTTTATACAAACAAAGACACCATCCGGCAAAGCCCTGCGGCAACCAATTTCACGAGCAGCTATCGCACGGGCCGAGCACGCGCAAGGGTTATTTCTGGGCCGCCAAGGAGTGGTGGCGCACCCCGCGGGACAGGCCTTGGCCTACTGACGGGTCCGTGCGCGTCAATCGAAGCGTTGCAAAACTGCTTTTCTTTCTCGCCGTCACCGCTGTGTAGCTTCGCGTATTCGACACGCTACACCAGGTTGGCGGTGGTGCAAGCCACACTCGAGAGCCGCTGCTCGCGAGGTCGTTCACGGCAGCGCTGTCCTTCGCAATTATACGGGCCCATCTATTTGGCAAAATTTCGTGGAAGGGTGTGATCGCTTCCTTCGAGGACGAGGAATGGGAAATGAACGTACTCATCAGAAAAGAAGAGGCTAAAGTATGCCGGAACATGGTTGTCTCAAGGACGTCCCACCACTTGATGCGCTTCACAAATACTGAGGGCTTCTCCCATACCGGCCGTGCTTTTCAGATTCGTTCAAAAGTGTCAACAGACAGCTCGTGTTTTCTAATTCTCTTCTCTTTTTTTGTTGCGATTCTCATTTCTGTAGAACCTTACACATTGTCTTTGTTTTGTTTTGTTTCAAGCGTGGTATCCTGATTGGCATTGCGAGCCTACTGTATGTACTGAACTTCTTGAGGCCGGTACTGAATTCAGCATAAGCAGAAGCACAATTATGCGAACAAACACATTTTCTTCACGTTTCGCATGCTCAGAGATAATCCCTTTTGTGCAACACATTTGAATAAGCCGTCTTAGTTTTCACAAAAGCGCGCCATCTACAGCTACAGATCATTAGATGCATCTTTTACGTGTTGTGGCATGCTCTGTAGCGTATGTCACCTAAAAACATTCAATCACACTTTTATCATTGAATATAGGGCGTATTATGCAACTGTGCATGTAAGTGACGTACATTCAGCGAATATAATAAAAATATCCGCATTCTAAATGCTGTCGCAAAATATATTTTGCAGGTTATAATTATCTGAAAGGCTGCTTTAAGTAAACTGACTGGAGTGCCAAGGCATGCAAATTACCCCTACTACTTACAATCCGCTTGTCAGATTCCCAAGATGTCTACTGTCATTGATCTCAAGCATTGATGTAAGCAGCACTTACATACACGGTCCCTTTTTTTTCGTTTGCTGAAAATTTTCGCTTCTGGCATGCATGTTTGCACCGTAACAAGAAATCTTGCGCGAAATCACTTCACAAAGCATGCCACAGCAATGCCGCAGTACTTTATTACTAACGTTTATTGTTGCGTAATACTTTCCCTGGCCGCTCTAGCACGAAGGACGCACCAATATATGGACAAGATAACGCTTCGGCGCATATAAATCAGAAAGCTGCGGCCGCCAACCAACTATAATACAGTATGCACACTGTATCCGCGGTAACATCACACGAACTTTTTTTTTACCTTTTTAGCCGAAAAGGCAAAAGTGGTATGACAAACGAAACCTCACACTGCCATAAATGAGAATGGTACATGTTCTCTATACACACAAGAGACTCTTCACACCACTCTCTGGTAAGGTCAAATGTCTGGCTCGGACTAATCGCGGACGGGAGAACAGAGTTGACTCCACTGCAACTTTCAATCTACACACTCGGCGGTGGTTTCACGCGTGCGCAGTGAATTTCCCCCTCGCCCTGCTATACTTTCCTTGTTTGCCCCTCCCCGCCCCTCACATCTCTAGTTCCTCCATTAACGCACCTCCTCCTCAGCTCTCCCTTTCCATCAAGGGGGCCACCCACCCACACAGCGGGTGGCGTCGATCACTGCGGTGGTGTGGCCACGAACGCGGACGTGGGTCCGGTGACTACGACCACACACGATGGGAGGAGGCGTGCTGCAGCCCTGTACGGGCGCGCACCACGGCCGACCACGGGAGCAAACGTCAATGCGTGCCACGATGAGGTTAGGGCCACAGTGCCTGGGTGAACGCGCATGTCAGCGCTATCACAACCCTCCCCAAACTCCCCGCCGTCCTCCGGCAGATGCAAAAAGCGTCGCTCAAGACAGAGGCCCCTCTGGTCACGCCCTTCGCAACGAGCACGCTGCACGACCTTGTTTCAGATCCTTCGCCATGACTGCCTCGTCTATTCCGTTCTCGACATGTGGGGCAGCAGTGCCGAGAATCTCGTCTCGCGAGCAATCCACGCCACGATGCGCGCGCGCACGGGGAGTTGACCAACTTCCCTTGCCAACCAGGACGTGAAGCGATCACGACCCTGACATTCGAACGAAGAGGGCGAAGTGCGTGAGCCATGTTTATACATGCCATTCCACACGATTTACCGTGTGTTCGTAGTGACGTGAAGTACATATACACTACGCGATAACGTACGTGCTGCAGCCTCTCCAAGTGCATACGAGAATTGGGACTGCTATCGGAGTGTCCATATAACGTCGATAACAACTGATCTTGGAAATGAACATAGAAAAGTGAAAGGCGCCCGCTGAATAAGGGAACCGTATGCACCCTGGAGAATGGTTTGGTCTATGCTATAGACCCCCTGGGCTGAAGATGTGTTGTCACGGCACGAGTGTGGTTCTCATTACATCGAATACCAAAAAGAGATTTTCTGAACTTCGGTGGCAATCAATGAGCTGTGTTCCTTGGTCGCATAACAAACCAATGCGGGCGTATGAATTCAGAAAAATAAGCAACGTGCAGAAAATTCACTGCAGCATTGTATGCATACAAGTATGTATGTTTTCTGCGTTCTTGCCCCGCCGCGGTGGTATAGTGGCTAAGGTACTCGGCTGCTGACCCGTAGGTCGCGGGATCGAATTCCAGCTGTGGCGGCTGCACTTCCGACGGAGGCGGAATTGTTATAGGCTCGTGTGCTCAGATTTGGGTGCACGTTAAAGAACCCCTGGTGACCATAATTTCTGGAGCCCTCTTCTACGGCTTCTCTCATAATCATGTGGTGGTTTTGGGACGTTAAACCCCACATATCTTTCTGCTTTCTTTTTTTTCGCTATGCAGACTTCCGCTTCCTATATATTCAAGTTTCTCGGAGATATACTTTGGTCGTTAGTCAGTGACAGGTATCATCTTTCTGCTTTCTTCTTTTTTTCGATATGCAGACTTCCGCTTCCTATATATTCAAGTTTCTCGAAGATGAACTTTGGTTGTTAGTCAGTGACCTGTCAGTCGTCTTCACTTTGTCCTGTCTGAAAGCGCTGTTTCGATCTCCTTCAGACAAAATATACGCCCCCGTTGCTCGTTTTACCTCCCCATCCCGGGAAAATAACCTGGTTTAAAGCCTTAACACTCACTAATTGACTTAAGTTATTTGCTTAGTTGTAACGTGTGTTTTCTCCAATAGGAGTTCTCGTCAAGGAAAGTACAGAAAAATATATGGAGATCATTTTATGGCAAGATCAGAAAGCTTTATCTCCATCGTAAGCCGTACTTACACGTGTGACATGTTGCTCTTCATGGCGTACGAATCCTTTTGTTGACATTGGACACCGAATCACTTGACTGAATTCCATCTTTCGAATGCGCTTTAAAGCTGCGCAAGATGAAAATCGGGATTGGTGTTCGCGATTTACCTGGCATATTTGAGAGTGGCAAGATACTTGAAAGAAAAAAGAAAACAAGACAAGAGCTATGCCGACAACGGCTAACTTCTCCTCAGCTTGAACATATATGTGAGACCAGATTACTTTCGATGACGCTGCAACAAGCGGTCTTCGTTTGTGTGTGTTTGTGTGTGTGTGTGTGTGTGTGTGTGTGTGTGTGTGCGTGTGTGTGTGAGAGAGAGAGAGAGAGAGAGAGAGATCACGTTGTCTTCTTTCTCATAGGCGGTGTACTCATGTAGTGCAGCTGTAGGAATAGCGCATTTGCACCTGAGGGAAGTTCTTCCTGGCGAAGATGATC